>JAIXND010000624.1:23607957-23621098 GCA_023646645.1 Varanus salvator macromaculatus | reverse complement strand
CTTTCCCTTTCCCTTTCCCTTTCCCTTTCCCTTTCCCTTTCCCTTTCCCTTTCCTTTCCTTTCCTAGCATGGGCTTCTTTATGGCTCTCCTGGAGCAGCAGAAAGAAAAGTGCCCAGAGGAGGAGCAAAATATCAAACAGCAGAATGTGTGTGTACATAAAATAAACGTGCGAGTGTTAAAACATTTCTAATCAGAGAATGGAAAATATCTGCACACACTGACTGGATTAACACACCTTGTTCCATAACAACAGAAAAGGCAACTTTTATTGGTGGTGCCCTTGCCATATGCCCGGTAGTCTCTTTTATAACCTGTCCAGTCCCAAGTTAGGCCGCTCAGCCTGCTTTTGTAATTAAAAGTGTCATTGAAATTTGTATTGATACTTTTATTATGCCTGTTGGGGAACAATGTTATTGAACTGTCTTAACTTTTCCTATCATTTATCTTGTTCTCACATGATCGGCAGTGCGGAAATGTTTTAAATACATGAAAGACAGCAAAACAGGTAGCCCCTAGCATGGATCCTTATGAGGCTTATGGCATCTTTGTAAGCAATTGCCTGACACCCCACACCTCGAATGATAAAGGAGGGCACTTGGGGGCAGCAGTAGGGTAGATCGGGGTCTTCAGCCATTTTGGACCTGTGAGTAGATGCAAGAATTAGAGAAACTGCTGGGGCACCGCCGAAAAAGGCCTAACCAGTGGATTACGGCTCTGGCACCGACCAGTCGCATCTCTGGATCTTAGGCTATGTCTTCTTGAGCAAAACATTTTTGTCTCTTGTCTTCCAACCAAGACAATCCGCCTTAATAAAGGACTATTTAATTCAGCTAATCACTGGCAGAGCAATACAGCTAGCATGCCTTTTAAACACATGTTTTGGCAGCATCCAGTAATTGCTTCTTTGTGAGTAAAGAGCTATTTGATCTCAAGTGCAGGAATGCAAATACTAAAAACCATCTTAGATACCTTCATTTAAACCATTTTAAACTTCCAAGCAATTCCGGCACACGTTTCCAGACGCACTGTAACACTGTTGCATTTCTTTTAGACCTTTTCAACAAGAAATGGATAAAGGATGACCTTCTTTATAAGGTATGTTATGGAACTGTTACAAAAAGGCTTGGGAGTATTCAGAGCCATGAAGGCTCACTGCCATTCTTTCAGTGGGATTATGGACTGTGGCCTGTTTTCTCAGGCTAGAAATACAAGGGCTTCAGTTTCATAGCAAGAAAACTTTTGTTTGTTCTCCCACTCTTGCCCAATGGAACCTCAGGCACTGGGAGAAATTGCTTATACAGGTGCCTTGTTTACAAATTGCAGCCTCGTTTTAATTGCTCTTAGATCCGGACGTTGTAAATTAAAAAATGGCAGGCATTTAACCTCTGCCCAAAGTGCTTTTAAGGCTGGTGCAATTTCAAGGCATGTATGTGAATTCTACTTTGCTTATAATTCCCAGAAAACCGGTCTGTAAATAATTGCATGGAGAATTTTTGCAAGTAAGAATTTTTTTCAGGCAAAGATGCTTTTATAAATTGGATGAGAGAGGAATCTTCTGCATAATCATGCAGGATCTTGCCTATGCATGAAAGGCAAGCAGGATCGTTACTTTGGCCTCACCTCTGACACTCTGGATGCCACCACCTGGGCATGCATACATTGAGCATACCTGCAGAACATGAGCTTGAATGAGCACATGCCCAGAATTCAGCTTGCATTATCCTTCTCTTCTGCCTGTTCAGCCTTACACACAGCAGGCGAGTCAGAAGCAAGTTGTGGCTTGCAAGAAGCAAGTTATCCTTAAGACTACCACATGTCGCATTTTGCAGTATTCTTAAGCATGGCAGGCTGATAACTATCTGCTCTGATTCACACAGCCATTTGAATTTTGACCTAGATTCCACAGTCCTCCATGGAAGGCAGCTATCAAATACCAATGATTGTTTCTCCCCAGTTATGGGGCCAAACTACAACCAGCGTTTTAATGAGACGCTACCATTTCTCAATGCATTGATCCAAAGGATCAGGGGATGCTCTCCTCAACTCAGATTTAATATTGTGCGGAAGACAAGGCTGCACTTGCAAAGAATCCCCTGCTCAGTTATGACCAAATAATAAAAAGGTGCGTGCCTTTTTATCCCCAGCAAAGCTTATTTTTGTGCCCGAGCAGGGTGTGGAAATGTAGAAAGAGGCCAGGGTGACACAGATAGGTTTTTTGCAGTAGAAAATTTAATTTCTTGATTATAAGGTGAGCCATGTGTCCCAATCCCATTACAGATGTTCCTAGAGTATCAACATGACATCCTACATATCCTGGGAAACTACATCCGCAGGAATAAAAAAAGGAATGACAAACTTGACTACGTGCACAACGGACTACAACTAAACTGTGAGGCGATGGAGTCTCTGTTAAAAAGCAAAGCCATAGAAGAGGATGAAAAGGTAAGCTTTCTTTCATTCCGTAGTCTGGAGTGCCCAGTACAAGGTATTTGTGAGAGATTCAGTGCAAAGATGAATCAGGCAAGACACTGCAGCCAGCAATGCCTGGCCAAGATGCATAGCTGACAGCAGCCCAGGGGTGTTCCGCAGGTGTCCAGTCCACTGAAGAAGCAGGAGTCCGAGAGCAAGGTGGGCTGCAGCCAGCCAGGGAGACTAGATGTTGTTTCTATCAGCCTTTCCCACCTCTGAGTGCCCTTAAACAAGAACTTTCGGAACCTGGCCCAGGTTCCGCTGCGGCTTGTCAGGAGCTGCTCTTGCGCTATCCTCTTACTTGCAGGGAGTCCACTGAGGCTGCAGCTGAACAATTTTCCGGGGTGAGTTCGCACCGAGTCTTGGTTCCCTGACCCTCATCCAGTCCATTAGCACGCACAGGCTCAGCCAGCTTTCCCCACTGTCTCCTTAAAGCAGGAACCTAAATGAGCGTGAAGAGCAGCTGCGCTTTTTGGAACTCCACCTAAAAGTGGTTCTTAAGAAACAGCCAATCCCCCGTATTCCAAATTGTACAGGTTTATTGAAAAACGGGAAAGAGAGTGGGGGAGCAAGGTAGGGCATACAAGATGAAAAAACATAGGCAGTGTAAAATTCTAGCAAGCTGCAACTTCTACTTAGAGAGCCATGAAGATCCCAGTATCAACAACATTAGCATGAAGATGAAGAACTATTTGCCAACAGTCTGCTCTTTACTCTGGAGAAGAGGAGGATGGGTCCCGGACAGTTCAGGAAGGCCATCCCAGTGGAAAGGCAACCTGGCGTACCACAGGGGGAAGGCCCTATACTCTGAGCATGTTTGTCTAGACAGGAGGCAGAGGCCCTTTCCTGACCATTTGGCCAGACAGATGCTTGCTCTAAGGCTAAGCTACCCACTGGGAGATTCACATACAACGCAACTGAAATGCGCAGGCTGGATCTTGGAGAAATGGAATCTGTGGTCTAGCAAAGGTTTGAGAGAGACAGGTGTGGTCAGATGCTTCCTCCATCTGCTCACGCTCTGTTATCTTTGGTGCTAGATCAGCTCCTAAACGATTTATGTCTGGAGAGTTTTGCAGCTGCTTAACAAATATGAATTTGGTGAAAGGTGTTCATTATGGGAGAGGGAACTTGTCACCTACAAGTTGATGGGTTCTGGGTTCACAGAGCACATTTCTTATGAAGGCCTGACTGACATGAATAGGGCCCTTCTCTTCTTGTTCCAATTCATAAGAATATGCAGATAAGTGGGTGGGGTTTTTTTCCTTTTTAAATAGCTACATTTCCCCAAACTTCTTGTCTAGGAATGAAGGGACTGCAAGAATTATGGACAGAAACAACCACTTATTCTTCATGAAAGATGTGTGATTAATACTGTATTGTGAAATAAATAAGTTACACTCAGTTTTCAAGTATGCTGTACAAATATGTCACAGAAGGGAGCGGCCCTGATTCTTCACCATTCCAGCCAGTGGGGCTTTACTGCCTGCTGCTGATAAAGCAGTCACGGCATTTCATACACTAAGCATCTGCACGTTGTTCTGGAGGCCACAATCAGCCTTGAAAAGGCTGTAATGATGAAATTGTGATCCTATAGAGAAAGCATGCTTTACCTGGAAGTTGGTCCATAGGGAAATGACACCTTCCTAAAAGAAAATGAAAAGGAAGGATCCAAGTAGCTGCAATCATCCAGGAGTGCTACTTATCCAGACTGAGATCAGTTATAGTCAACGCCCATTTGCTCCCTCAGAGAGTATCCGGGAGGGTTCTGTGTACTTGGCAGTAAGCAAGTAAAAGAGAGCAGGTGCAGGCACCAAAGCCAGCAGTGGCAAGTCCTGGTAAACGTTGTTCAGCTTGGAAATGGAGATTATTCCATAGGCGTGTAGCAGCCAGTGGCTAAACAGAACTATAAGTCTTTTCTTCCTGACAAGGAGATCCTTGAATGTCTGGTAAAAACAAGAGATATATTTCTATTAGTTTTTATATCTATGTTGTCTGGAAGCATTCAGCACTCAGGCTTCTCAAGGGTTACTGTACCTTGGCATTGTAAAAGAATGCATAGTTTGTAAAAACAAAGAAAATGCAGTCCCCGTGCTTTCAAAACATCTTTGTTCCCGTCACTTTGTCGGAAAGACCAAGTCCAAACATTCTCTCTATGAAACACACTGCTGATTTGGCATTCTAAAGAGAGGAGGGGGTCTGAATCCTTTGTATTTAGAACTGAGGAAACCCTCAGAAGTTCTGTGGACCAACCGGCTTACTGCTCCATCCTTTCTAAGAAGGCGAAACAGATGCCCCTTCCATAACAGCTTGCCCTCTGCAGCTGTGTGATCTGCACTAGAGCCATCTTTAAAGTGGTCATTCACTGCTTGATCTAGTACCAGATGCTTCTGCCTACACAGCCAAGTTCAGCTGCTGCTCATGCAAATGAACCTTCAGCTTCTTTGAAAAGACAGACATAACGATTGAAGAGGGAGGAATCATTTGCAATCGCTGCTGCTTCACTTCCTCTTCTCAGAGGCACATACAGCAACCTAGGTATGTGGGACTACACCTCTAATACACCTGGAGCATGCCAGGTTGGGAAGACTGCATACCAGGGATAAGCAGATGGTTTCCAGAGCCTCTTCTCTCCACAAGGCAAAACAAGCTGAGGAAAACACCCTCTGCAGAGTGAAGAGAATGTGTGAACCAAGACTTCACCTGCCTCAAACATGAGGTGGCCTACAGGCTTAGGTCTACACAGAATAAGTAATTTTGAAGGCAAAACCTACCCATGATAGGATAGGACATTTTGAGGGAAAAAAGATTCATTGGTATCTGCATGAGCTCAAAGATTTCTGATCACTTATTCTATGTGTGTCCCATATTTTTCTTATCTCAGATTCTTTAGTTATTCAATTTATATCCCACCTCATTAGCCACAGGGCTGAGTGACTTACAACCTAATCAATACAACAATACAATAAAATCTGCAGTTACAGTAAGACCAATAATAACAATAACATCAATAAATATAATAATAAAGCAAATGATGCATAAAAATAAAATAAGATTGTCTCATTAAGAAGATCTGATTGATATGTCTTTAAAAGAAGCAGAATTTCACTTACTTCTACTTCAGATGCAGATAGATACACAACCAAGGTGACAAGCGACAGCACTATGATGATGTAGGGGAAAGCGTAATCTGGAAGGAAACAGCCGCAGCTTACCCTTGCACACCAATACTTCTACCAGGTCACTTAAGCTAAAACGCTAAAAGCAGTTGCACCCCCGTTGGGGTCAGTGAAATTACTTCCAAGTAAAAGAACCTTAACCACAATGACAAACTTTCCAAGAAATGCGTGGTGTAGAACTTGCAAACGGTCCTTGGGGAATGAGCTGCTCATGAGATAATCTTGGGCCTTCTGGCTTCCGATATGGTTTTAAACAGCGTTCCAAAAAGAAAACTGATACATTCTGAGTGGGATGGGGAACCTCTAAATCTGTGGGCTCAGCGGTCAAGATCTCTTCTTGCTGATGCCAGAGTGGAGGATATGGAATAAGTTGGACAACCCAGATTCAGGCTGGACAGCAGGAGAAGCTTCCTCACTGTCAGAGCAATATGACGGGAACCAGCTGCCTGGAGAGGTGGGGGGCTCTCCCACACTGGGGACATTCAGAAAGAAACGAGTCATCTGAGTGGGATGGTGTAACTTGGTGTCCTGGACCCAGTGGCCACCTTGGCCCTTTCCAACTCTATGTATACCAATTTGGACATTTTTCTCATCAAACACAAAACATCTCAGTTCTAAGTCCCACTGCAACAGCTGGACTCATGCCTGTAAGATACGACTTCATTAAAGATGCAGTCCTATGAATATTTAGATAGAAGAGGGCCAGCTGCACCCAACACACCAGCCCTGGCAGAAGTTGTAGGCCAGTTTTCTGCCTAAACATACATAGGATTACATGCTAAAAGCTTTGCAAGCTTGCAATATCAAAGTCTTCTCTGCTGGGAAGTACCCAAGGTTCATAATGAAATATCTTGTAAGTTTGACACACTGTGGCTAAGATGTAGGTGCTTTTGCTTAAGCTTACCTGCTTTTCAGTGAGAAAATTATGTGTTACTTTAATATTTAGTTAAAATTTTAAAAGATCCCCCTGAGGCAATCCCCACCCCAACATGGTAAATATGCCCCCGGAAGCAGGCTGCGGCTTTCCTATGGCTTGGAACATAAAGACGACTTACATAGCAAGCCACCTCCAACTGCCTGAAGCACGGTCAGGATTGGGAAGAAGTACAGAGCGGCATAAATGCTCTTAAATCGATCTGACTTCCCTAGCCCACAAGCGATCTTCTTGACCAGAAGGGGCCGAAGGAGCATCATCAACACCAAACAGAAGGCATAGTAGATAAATACAATGGTGTAGCTGAAAGAGAGATGGTGGATATTGGAGCATTAGCCAAGCATTCCCAAGACCAAGAGCTACACACCTACTATCACTTGACACAGAAATGCAAGGCACAACTGGGCAGCTTCCCGGCAGCCGTGTTCCAGGAGACCTGCTTTGGTGCCACCCGCTTCTCTCAACACTGTCTCCCTCAACAGTCCGTCTCTTCTACCTTGCTAGAGCCAGACCCAAAATCCCTGAAAGAACCATAAACCTTACTATTGACGTTATCTTGTCTGCAGCAGTGGAAAATGTGCCTGGAGATTTCCATTGTATCCTTAGTGCACACACATGCAGGCTCCTCATCCCTATGCCTTTTCCTTAGATCACCTAGGAGGTATCTGTGGCCCATGAGTTGTAATTTCTCTTTGCACAGGCCAGGTCAGATACCACCTGGTCCCCACATGGATCATCCACAGGTGTGTGCAGAGCCGCTGATAGGCCTTAGATTTAGCCGGACCATACAGAAAAGGCAGCAGGTATTTCAGCCTGCTGGGATGGACATGACGCTGTCACAATTTTTGTAACTGCAACAGCTCAAGAAAGAGCTGCTGGGATTCTTTCTGGGGAGCAGGTTCAGTTTTGCTTCCTTCACACACTTCAGCTGGAGTGTTTGATTTCTAAGAATGCGTGAATACAATTCTACTGCAACACAGGACCAAGTAGGCAGGAAACATGTTTGAAAAAAGCCCTAAATTGGTGGGCATTTTATAAAACAGTGCACCTCATACAGGTAAGGCCATAGGTATCATACTCACAGAGGATAGACCGCTTCATGGGTACAGTGAATAGTGGTAACATAATCAGGACTAGGGTTGTAGAGCATGGTGTACCAGTCGGAAAGCATCAGCACCTTGCAGGAGCGGATATGCAGAGAGCCCATGGGGTCACTCACAAGCAGAGTAACAATCGCTGCCACACCACATTCAATTGAAGCCGTGATGTGCTGAAACAGAGCACTGGAGCTGGAAGGAGGCAAAACAAGTCCTGAAGAGCAGGGCTGTAAACGGGAAAACCAAATGCTGCACAGGGTGAGTTCACATACCAGCTCCCAGAGTGTGTTCCAGAATCTTTGGGAGAGAGAGGTGTTCACCCCTGTGAATAAGTGATTGCCTACACATGCGGTTTTCTAAAAATGCAGTTAGCTTTACCTCCGAAAGAAGCAGGGTTTGGTTTAAATCAATATTTACCTCTTCTTCCCCGAATACCATTCAATAAAGAACCAATGCAAGATCAAAGGCAGCATGGCCATAAAGCCAAGGTAAAGCCAATCATAGCGTTCCGGAGATCCCACACATTCCCGACAGATCTTGTGGACATCCGTTCTTTGTCCTCTTGGACACACCTGCAGAATTTGATTGCAGATCATTTATAAAATTCCTGTCAAAGCTATACTAAAAATACTTGCTTGGAAACAGTATAGCTACAAATGAACAGGACAGAACACATATTTAAGAAACAATGTTGATGGCCCCAAATTCTATTTAGGCCATCCTTTCACCCAACCGTACCCAATAAAGACTTTCCCAGGACCTAAAACATCGTACAGAGATGGTTTCAAATATTCAAGAGTCTTTTCAGAGCCTTCTACTTACCCCACAAACACCTGGACTTTCAGTCCCATTTACGATTTCTATAGTTCTTCCACAGTAAAGACCAAGGCAGTCTGGCTGAATAGCTACAGCTTACAAGAAAGCCAAGAGTTATTACAGTTCACATAAAAATGTTCAAACACATGATTTCACTAGCGTTATTTTATCCCTAGTCACACAAAGGAGAACCACATATGCCAACATAGAACAGCACCAGTGCAAATCCGGGGTGGGGTGGGGTGGGGTGTTGATTTCAGGGAGCCAAGAGATAGGGGAAATCTGGAAGTTCGCATCATCTACAAAACTGGAACGGGACAAATCCCGTTATTGTTGGGAGGAAAAGATGGCCAGGACCATAAGCCTATACATGAGAGAGATGTGCAGACAGTCACCCATCTGCCTCAGAAGTGCAGCTGTTAGGAAATGCAAGCAAAGGGGTGCTACTGCACACATGTCCTTCTTGTGGGGCGGCCACTGTGCACATGGCATGGGTTTTGCATTCTTTATAGGCACTAGGGATGGGAAGAGCAGGATCACATGGACTGCTGGCCCTTGGCTTGCCTCATGAACACACCTGGCACAGTTTAAGAACATACATGCCCCCTGTATGTGCACAAGTCCTGCCAAATGTGCACAGAAGAAGTGGGGTCAGTAGGCAGTATCAAGTCTCTCTTATGTACATTGATACATATGGTGCCAACCCCTCCTCCCAATACAGGATGTCCCCAAAAAATTGACACCATTTCGTAGTCTAATAACATAGCCAATTCTAGCTCAAATGATCTCAAATTTTAACAAAATGTGTAAAAACTAACTGATGCTAGTTACGCAATGTTACGCAAGACATGCTACAGCGTGTTTGGCAGGAAGTGGACTACTGACTTGACGTGTGTCATGTCACAGGTGGTGAGCATATCGAACATTTGTGAAGCTTTGTGAAATCGGTTATAAAAACTACATCCCTTTGAATCTCTTGTTCAAATTTTGATAAATAAATCTTTTATTGTTCAACATGAAGCCTATTTAATTTCATTTGCCTAGGACATGTAGTTACTCAGATAGGCACATTTCAAATAATGGCAATTTTTGGGACACCCTGTATAATAGTGCCAGCCATAAAAGGAGGCCAAATCCTGAGTAGGGCAATAACTATGTTGGACCAGTTCAAGGTCACAAGAAAGGTGCCCGCTTATGAGATCTCCTAGCCTTGTTTATTTTCGGTGACATTTTGAGCTGGCCTGATAAAAGCACTGCCCTTGTATGGCTTCCAGAATTGTATGGTCCATTATAAGGATGGAGAACATCAAGGCTAGAAACAAAATTGGGCTGTCCTGGAATTCCAGTCCAGCTTTCTAGGACCACCTTTCCCAATCTGGCATCCTTCAGATGTGTTCAATTATAGATCCCAGAACCCACCAGGCAGGTAGCTGAAGGATTCTGGGAGTGGTAAACCAGCCCATCTTGGAGGGTGCCAAGTTGGGGATGGCCAGTCCAGATGACCCTACCTGTTCCTCACAACCACAAATTGTTCTGTAGTTTTCCAGCCTTTGTACACTTTTTTCCATTCTAAAAAGTTGAAAGGTTATTTTACATATTCATTAAATGTCTGTACCTCCAAACAGCCAGAGTTCTCTCACAGTAAGGTAGTATATCTTTTTTTTTTTGGGGGGGGGGATACTTTGGCACCACCCCCATCTAGCTTGCAGAACATTATTTGTAAGGTGCCCACGTGGTTGAGGGCTGCCGTAACCTCCTCAGCCACTACCTGAACACGCTGCTTTGCAGAGCAAACAGTTGGGAACAGGGAGAGCAGTACCCCAGGGACAGGTTTATAAGCCTGTTTCTTACCACGCAGAACCTCCCCTCAGGGTAATGGAGTAGTCCAACCCTTCCTTCGGGATGCTGTAGGGGTGCACTGTGGCAGAAGCCATGCTCTGGGATGCCACTGAGCATGGCTTCACTCAAATGGGTAAGGCACAATGTGTGCAACTCTAAGAGCTCCGTAACCTTGCCTGAAGGCTTCACACTATCAAATCCAGCTATACCAACCCGCACAAAGTTCAGTCCGCTCATCAGTAAATAAACCAGCCTGCATCACACTGTGTTGTATCAGACCACAGGTCCACCTAGTGCAGCATTCTGTATATGCAGCAGACAACCAGCTGTCTCCCCACCCATGTTGCCTAGCAATTATGCCACCAGGACGAGTAGCCATGGATCGCCTTCTCCGTGAATTTGTCCAGTCCCCTTTAAAGCCCTGAATGCGTGGCCATCACTATACCTTACAGCAGCACATTCCATTAACTACTTACAAATTAACTGCATGCTGTGTGAAGTCCTTTCTTTTACCTGTACCGAATCTCCCACCCATTAACTTCACTGGATGACCCCTTTGGATTCTAATATTATGAGAGAGGGAGAAAAATGTCTCCCTCTGCACTTTCTCCACCCCGTGCATTGTTTAAACACCTCTATGGTGTCTCCCCTGTCTCACCTTTTTGCTAAACTGAACAATCCCAGGTTCTCCTAGTTGTACCTCCAGCTCCCCGGATCATCTGAGCTGCCCTTCTCTTAACGTTTTCCGACTTAATAATATCCTTTTTCAGATGCAGGCTCCAAAATTGTACCCGGTGTTGTAAGTGCAGACACACCAAGGCTTCGCGTAAGGGGTTTTCGCAGTTGTTTTTTGGTCCCTTTCCTGATTGTGCCCAAGGGGGAGTTTGCCTTCTTCACAGCAGCCGTGACACAGTGGATCGACCATCCCAAGATCCCTTTCTTGGCCAGCCACTGCCGGCTCTCAGCCCACCAACTGACATTCATGTATTAGATTTACATCCCGCCCTTTTTCTTTTAAAAATCTCAAAGCGGCTTCCATCATTCCCCAACTCCTGCGCTCAATCTCATCCCCACAACTACCCTGTGAGGGAGGCTGGGCTGAGAAGTCACCCAGTTGGCTCCCTGGCTAAGCGAGGCCTAGAACCGGGATCCCCGGGGTCCCGATCCCGCGCTCTTAACCACGGCACCGCGCTGGTTCTCTGAGACCAACGCAACCGCGGTCCTGGAAACCAAGCAGACCCCACCGACTCACCCATCTCGCTCCAGTCCGCGTCCCACAACCGAGCAAGATCACCAGCCAATCCTGGCCGCTGTTGTTACAACGTCACTTCCCAGGACGTTCTTGATTGGTTCTTCCGCTTGACCAAACTTTGAAGTGGGTGTAATGGCCACCCTCAGGCGCTCTGCTATAATTGGTGTTCCCTCTCCTGTAGGGCGGGGCTCTCGTGAATCGAGCTGCCCATTGGAAGAGAACTTGGCCGAGCTGCATGACGAAAGACACGTCCGTAAGTGAGGGGGCAAGGCTCTTTTGCACATAGAGATAGAAGGAATGTAGAGATGCACGGTATGAAAATAGTTAAGAAATCCGGGCATCCTGGATTAGCTGGCTTTCTGCCCACTGGCTTTCTCCATCTCCTCCCCCACCCCAACCTTTTGTCTTTGTACTTGCTTTTTCCACCTTCTTGGGTGAGTTCTCCACCTCCAAGATTGAATGTCGTCCTCTCCCATCCATACAGCCCTTTTAACAAAGAAAGGAGAGGAGACCCTTTCAAGAAGCACCCAGAAAGACTTTAAGTAGGTAAATGAAAATGGACAAGAGCCAACTGTATGAATTCTATTGTATTTATTTTGATCACCAGACCTTTTTAATATGTAGCACCAACACAGCACAAATACAAGACTAGAAAAGCACAAACAGAAGAATAAAAGTAGATTGAATTTAATTCAGAGGTGGCAACAAAAGCCAAAGGTACAATCGTATGCATGTTTAATTGAACTAGGACAAACAACTCCAGCGTCTTTGCCTAACGAGGTGAGGCAGGTGGCTACTGGGTAGCCCCTTTATGATGGTGGTGCCTTGACATTGGAATAGCCTCCCTAGAGAGGCATATCACGGATGTGTTTTTGACACCCTATGAAGGCTCTTTAAAAAAATATATCCCCAGATCTTTTACGTTTCGGGCTGAATCGCTTAGTGATCTACAGTGTTATAGGGAAGTAAGATTCAGCGAACATAAGAATGTATGAAAAGCTATGCTGGCTCTGACCAAGGTCCATCCAGTCCAGCGCTGCATAAAAGGTGGCAACCCAACTGCCCACAGGATCCCTCAAGCAGGACAAAGTGTTATAGGGCAGTAGAAGTCAGTTCTATATCTGTGTAGTGTACTCAGAAAAACAGTTCTTACCATCCCACCTCACTGCCTTGCCATAAACACATCAAAAGATGCCTCCGTGTTTGGTGGTGAAGACCAGATGACCCCACTCCATTAGTGGGTAACTGTCAATGTGTAATCTGTGTGTTTTATAGGCTTGCTAAAGTGCCTCCCTAACCCTGTAAGTTCACACATGTAACCTTTTTGTTTACTTAACTTGGCCAGCCTGTTCAAGGTAACTTTAGTTTAGAAAGCCTGTCAAAGGCATCTAGTTAGAGTGAAATGTAACTTTTATCCAATCCATTGTAACATGTATGCACTCCCCTTTTGTGTATTCTACTGTATATAACCCTAAGGAAATTAACAGGGGGTGTTCCTTCTTAGGCACCCATGGATGCATGCATTCAATAGTAAATAAACCCATTTGCTCTAACAAG
>JAIXND010000624.1:23596376-23607947 GCA_023646645.1 Varanus salvator macromaculatus | reverse complement strand
GGTGGAGATGCACGCGGGCGGGGAGCCGCTGCGCGTCGTGCCGCCGGGCGCGCTGGGCCCGCTGGAGCCCCCCGCGGGGCTGCCGCTGCTGGAGCGCCGCCGCCGCCTGCTGGCCGCGCCCGAGCTGGACGCCGTGCGGCGCCTGCTGATGCACGAGCCGCGCGGGCACCGCGACATGTACGGCGCGCTGCTGGGGCCCAGCGAGCTGGCCGGCGCCGCCGTCGGGGCGCTCTTCGTGCACCAGGCGGGCGCCAGCGCCATGTGCGGCCACGCCGTGCTCTGCCTGGCGCGCTTCGCGCTCGACTCCGGGCTCTGCCCGCCGCCGGCCGCGCCCGGGGAGGCCGCCGTCACCATCCACTGCCCGTGCGGGCCCGTCGCCGCCTTCGCCTCCTGGGACGGGCGGCGCAGCGGCAGCCGCGTCCGCTTCCACAGTGTGCCCGCCTTCGCCGCCGCCGTCGGTAGGCGTGCGCGGGGGGCGCCGGCGGCCGTGGCAAGGGCCTGCCCAGCCCAGTGCCCTCCAGATGTGTTGGGTTACAGTTCCCATCGTCCCAAGCATGCTGGCCGGCACCAGGCTATGGGCGGTTGCCCCACATGTTGAGCGGGTATGGGCAACTTCCAGTCCTATCCTGAATTGGAACCCACTGGGAGCTGTACCCCTCCAAATAGTCGCCACTGAATTTTGGTGGCCCAGGATAAGCTGAGTTTTCCATAGGATTCAAGAATTTGTGGGGCATAATGCCTTGATTTAAGAGGCACCATCCCAAAAGCCCTGGGGGAACACTTCTGAATTCAAAGTGCTCCCTCCCCACATATTTTTTAAAAGGGAAAAAAGAGGTTTTTGCACTGTAATTTGGGGGCAGCAGCAGCTGCATAAATAGAAAGGGCATGTGGGCTATCTATCTCTGAGACTGACTACTTCTATTTACTTACTACATTTATATCCCACTTTCTTCTTGTAAGGTTCCCAAGGCAGCTTACATAGAGCTTCACCTTTCCATTTTATCCTCCAGAGAACCCTGTGAGGTAGATCAGGCTGAGAGTCAGGGACTGGCCCAAGGTCATATCATGAATTTCATCACTGACTGGAGGCTAGAATCCAGGTTTCCTGAGACCCGGTCCAAAGCGAATCCCTGTGCCTTATTCCCTGCCCTGTATAGCTTTGCCAAATGGTCACTCAGGTCCTCACCACTCTTAGAAGCAAGCACCTCCTGGAGGTACCATACTTTATCCTACTGGGTGCCTTCACAAGACCAGTGTGAGCCAGGTTTCACACTAGTCTTGATTCAACTACACATACCTCTTGCTTTTACCCATGAGGTGGCTGCTTTGGCTTCTCTTAACAGCAGTACCCGCCAAGCATGCTATGAAGGACCCTGCAAGAGTTCATCTTCCACATGCAGAAAGCCCCAAGAATCTCCAGGCAGGACTAGGAAACAATCTTCCGGAGGCCTCCAGGGCCACTGTCTGCTAGGGCCAACAACCTTGGGCGAGACGGCCTAGTAGCCTGACTCCACGCAAAGCAGCATTGCTTCCTGTTGCAGTTCCTTCCTCCATTATACACACGGTCACCCTGCTGGTTCTGAAGTGAGGATCTGTAGTTTGTGTACACTGACTTCCCCCCCACTCCCAGGGCCTTTTCAAACTTAAGCTGCCCTATGGAGTTCTACAAGGCAATCCTTACTCGGAAGCAAACACTACTATTTCCAGAAGGTCCTTAGTGAGTGCTTTGAATTAGAGAAAGTCATTACAGCTTCATCCGCATCCCATATATCTTCTAGCCATTCAGTCTGTCACTTACTACTAACTATAATTTTTACCTAAAGCAGGTTTCAGTGGTTATGGAGAGCAAAGAGGACAAGACCTCTTAGATGGGGCATTTTGGTTCTCAAGCACAGGAAACGGGTGTATGAGGTCATGAATATGTCTCTGGACCACATACTACAGGATCCATCACAGACGCAACTAGCTAATAGTAGCTTTCCCTAAGGAATCATGGGAGCTGCTGTTCTGTACAGCAGCTACTCTTTCTGCTCACAGAGTTTGGCTTTTGGGTAGGATAGAAATGCATTAAATAGATGCATACCTATTTTAATTTGTGGCATTTTCACTAAATTTCCAACATTCTTTGGAGGAAGGCACGATAGTTCAACTTCTATAAAATTGACATATGTTTGGTAACCCCCAAACCCATTATCTTAACAGTTGGAGGAATGTGAAGTTGCCTTTTGTTGATCTGACTGTGCATGCTGTAGGATAGATGATAATTACTGATATAATCAATCCTCTTTTCTGCTATTCCCCAGGCTATCACTTTTCTGCATCTTGGAAGCAACACCTGCACTGCTTCTCATGTTTCCTTTCCTGAGCTGCTGTACGTTCTTTTATTAAATGCATGTCGATTCCTATGTTAATTATCCGCTTTGCACTTGCTGCGATGTATTTTACTAAAATCATCCAATGACTGTGATTTCTGTCATCTGAAGTTTTCACGTGCGGTGTGCAAAAAACTTCATATATCTCATAACTTCAACGTTGTAAATCAGAATTATAGTATCCTGCTAGTGAATGGAGGTGGTCAGTGTTGAAAAGATGGGAGCAACATGGGAGGCCTGGGAAACCAGAGGAAGGTTCCAGCCTGCAGTAAGACTTACGAAATGTTTACAAAATCAAATGGGGGTGGGGGGTGGTAGTGGAGGGGAGAATACCCATAGGCTACTGAGCATGCTCAATTCTTAGACTATTTGGAAAGTGAGCAAGGGCAGCTCAGTTTACTCCTGCCATGCAGGAAATGAAGGAGTGAATCTCGTGTCTTGGAAAAGTTTGCCCTGCCCAGGTTTCCCTTATGGGTGGGAACACCAGGTGGGAACCCACCTGCAGAGCGGTCCCTCAGGGTCCAAATGGTATCCTATCCTGGCCTGTTGAGTGTCAGTTAGAAAAGAAAAGTTGCCCAACAGGAATACAGGAAGGGACTCCCTGCAGTGTTTTGTTGGAGGTCTCGATTTGTGTCCACTAAGTGTCACCAAATTAACTTTGCTAATACGCTTCAGATACTGGCTCCACTCAAAACAAGTTCTGAGTTGAGCATGCCAGTCAGTACTGAGTTATTTGAAATGAAGCACATCTGCAGGTTTTTGTGTAAGAGAGAAACGCTTGGTTTATAGTCCCCAGGCTGCA
This sequence comes from Varanus salvator macromaculatus, assembly GCA_023646645.1. Taxonomy (NCBI): domain Eukaryota; kingdom Metazoa; phylum Chordata; class Lepidosauria; order Squamata; family Varanidae; genus Varanus; species Varanus salvator. Next base: position 23,604,773 of record JAIXND010000624.1, on the reverse strand, counting down.
CAGTCTTTAGTGACTTTATCACTATGTAGCAAGGCAGCACTTTTGGGGTAGGTGGACATATGTGAATAACCTGCAGTGGCGACAGTCAAGTAATTCTGTGTGTGTCTCCCCCTGCCCCTCATTTTGTTTTACTGTTAGATGTGCCCATCGACGTTCCTGGTTATGGAAAAGTGGTTGTGGATATTGGATATGGCGGCACCTTCTATGCGTTTCTCAGTGCTGACCAACTGGGGCTTGATGTCTGTTCTTCAAAGATCAGGGATCTGGTAGACGCGGCATCTTCAGTAACTGAAGCCGTTAAGGCTCAGGTACAGTCAGACGTCTTCATTCTCTGTTATCTAGCCAGATAAATTAATGCGTTGCAAGGAAGTGCCCAAGTTAGACGCCTTTAGCCTCTTTACTTGTATATTAACTAAGTTGTTTTTAATAAATGGTTAACATTTTCTCTAGTTTGAAGTTCACCATCCTGACATTGAAGATGTGGCCTTCATTTATGGGACTATACTGACCGATGGAAAAGATGAATTTAGTGATGAGCCAACAAGCAACATATGTGTGTTTGCAGATGCACAGGTAGGAAATCCGTGCAAGAGAAGTTTTGCCCTGCCTTTTCCCACAGGCTTCCCAAGTGGTATTTGCAGCTGTGATACCCAGCGGGACAAGGCAAGCACTATGTTCATGGATTGTTGGCTCTGTGAAGGGAAAAGTGGTTTCTCCTGGCTCTTAAATGAATAAGAAAACTGCCTTGAAGTCTAGTTGCAGCTCCTGATCAACGGTATCTTAAGTAAAGGAACAGGGAGTGACAGAAGGAAAAACAGAAGATTCCAGACTGATGGTAACCCAGTCGTGTTTGATTTGGTGATTGTTAAGAAGCAGTTGGTGCGAGCTTAAGCGGACTCCGGGAGATGGTGGAGGACAGGAAGGCCTGGAGGAATGTTGTCCATGGGGTCGCAATGGGTCGGACACGACTTTGCGACTAACAACAACAAGAGAGTTGTAAAGGAAATTCACTCTTCTGTTGTATAAGTGACCTTCTGTCCACCCGTCGTTCCTTCCTTCTCTCCCTCCCTTCTTCATTCAGTATAGCCTTAATTAAAATCATTTATGATTCTGGGCACGTAGCACCCCCCCCCCCACATCTTTAATATAGAATAACACAGCTCAGCAGTTGTGTAGGCACTCGGGATAGAAGCCGTATGATTGCCACCTATTTTATGAGTTCTCTTTCCCATGCGCCTGCTCAAGGTGGCTAACGCTCTCGCATGCAGGGGCGCATCAGCACAGCACAGAAGAGCAGAAAAAACTGGGCTCTTATGAACGAGGCTTACAGAAAATGGGAGGCTTTGCCATTGCTACCTCCCTTGTCTTCTGCTGCAGCTCGGATGGCAAATGGGAGACCCGGGCTTGGTCCCAGCTACTGATGGCCAATGAGTTTCTTCTCTTCTTTCATTACCAAAGGATGGGTTGGTGTGCCAATTGTGGGGCTAGCCCAAAGTCCTCTTCCTTTTGTAGAGAAGGGGAGTGTAACAGAATTTACTCACTTAAGATAGTAACATTTGCATTAGTGTGCGTTCTGTGGATTCTTCTGCCACCTGTGGTGAGTTGTGTAATGACACGATTTTCTCATGACAATGAATGGTATTTTGTTACGAGCAGCTTCAAATCGCACCTGTTAAATCCTCTTAGTACATACCTGTGCTGATAGTCAGCTTCCTAGCATGGATAGTTAGACAAAACCCAGTGATCGGCATGGGCAGGCATAGAATTGCAGTAAAACATTCACCGCATAACTGAACACGGCCGCAACAAACATGGGGTGTATTTTCCTGAACTAGGTTGACCGAAGTCCTACGGGGTCGGGTGTGACGGCCCGCGTTGCCTTACAATATCATAAAGGACAGATTAAGCTGAACCAGACCAGGACCTTCCAAAGCAGCTCAACAGGCTCCTTGTTCACCGGAAAAGCAATCAAGGCAAGTTCCAAACAGTGGCTTCCCCTCTGTGGCGCCGTATAAGCCATGAAAATAGCATAATCGGATCGTTTAGAAACAGTTTGCCCAAATTAGGATGCGAAGCACAGATGGGCAGTTTCATTCTTTCTTGGATCTGATTAAGGTGGGGACGCGGCTCCTTCCAGCAGTATTCACAGATGGGCAGAGCAATCAGTGACCAAAAGGCCTCTGGAAAAAAGAAAACCGGCAAGACGTATTTGGCCCAGGGGGCACCCAAGGCAGGGAGAGGGTGGCAGAGGCGGAGGGAGCAGCTGCCGCGAAGGCAGTGCGATGAAGCCTAGGTGCGTGTGATGTCTCTCTGCAACGGCACCCTCCCAAGTCCACCTCTTTGTTCACGTGAAGGCCCCAGAGCGTTAATAGCATGGCCCCTCCGCTCAACATAAATAGTCTTCCTTTTGCTTTTATACTGGCTGTGTATTTAGGATCGTAGAGGCCATCCAACACTGCATCCCCTTTCCCCCCACAGCTCCCCCAAAAGCCTTTCTAGAGGGTTGGGGAAACTTACACAAACGGGTCACACACTGGAAGGATAGAGCCACCATATTGAGCAGAGGGATTTTGTGCGTCCCTCATACAAGCTTCCCAGTTTTGTTGCTCGCTTTCTCCTACAGTAGCCAGTAAAAGGTTTTGCATGCCCACCTGAGCCTTTGAGGGTGGTATATGGGAAGAGAAAGGCCATTGCATGTTGGGTGTTACGCAGTGGCAGTCTCATCTTTTCAGTTCTTAACTTGGTTTTCAATTGCGGGACGCAGCATTCCATGCATTTGCCTGGCACCTGCAAAAGGTGTGTCCCGATAAATCTGCGAGTGGCTTACGTTTTTTCCAAGTTAACTAGAATAATTTTCTTTTTTCCCAGGAAACGAAGTGTGGTGACCACAATGCTGTTATAGTAGAAGTCTCAGGAGAATCCTTTTATACTGGAACATCAACCTTCACTTTTGAAGAGGAAGATCCCCTAAAATACGGCTTCTTTCTCAAGTAACTGGTCTACAGTTCTACTTCTGTCTTTCTATTAACTCTGATGAAAAAGATGGATGCTATCTTAATGTTTTTAAACCTGGGTATGCCACCTGATTCTTACAGGTAATTAATACAATTTAGAGCATGGGTCCTCCAACTACGGCCCGGGGGCCAGATCTGGCCCGCCATGCCCATTTGGAGCCACCTCGCCCCACATGCAGGGAGGCGGCAGTTTGCTCACTCGGAGAAAACAGTCTCCAAGCAAGCAAGCTGCTGCCTCGTGCACCCTCCTTGCAGTGCATGCCCACCCTCGCCTTGCCTCACCTCGCCTCCCTTGCCATGAGCCCCGCCCCGGCCCGCGCACGCTGCCGGCACCACCTTTCTGGCCTGTGCCTGGCACCTGCACCTTTCAACTGGCCCCCTGGTTAAAAAGTTTGAGGACCCCTGATTTAGAGTCTTGGAATTCTGTAGGTCCTTGTTTCTGCATAACAAGTACAGAGCTTAGTGACTGAGGGCCAAGGTGCAGTTTTCTTGAGCTCTCTGCCTGCCAGACCCTCACAACTAGGGAGATGCTTCGCGGCAGCCCTCAGCCCCTCTGGCTACAGGTTCCAAGTCTCCCTCCAGAAGAGTTCTAGCAGGACAGACTTTCTCTGTCTAGCTCTGGGCACCCTGCCACTCCCGGTCTTTTCACAATCTCCTTTTCAGTCGTGTTCTCTATGGAATTTCCAGTTGCCAGTCACCCTGTTGACCCACCTTGACCAAGCAAAACAAAGGTATCTTTCCCCTTTGGACTTTTCCCTGCTCACAGGCCACTGCGGCCAAAGTAACCACAGCTGTTCCATGCTCCATGCACTGCATCAGAGCTGACCTCTGGCTCCTCAGTGATGTTATGGCCTCACAGAGGCCACAGACAGACCGATTTTAAGCAGAACAAAGCATAAACATGTGAAAATGCAGCTTTTCTCCACAATTTGTGTGGCGCTGCTTTTCACACTTGTGAAAACGCTCTATAAACGCCTGCTCTTCTTGTCATGAGCAGCAGGGTGGTGAAGTTTAATGGGCAGGGCAAGGATGGAGTCTTAAAATACCTCCGAGTTCTCTTATTGGGATGAAGAGGGATGGCTCACAATCTCCAGGCTGCTACACAAATACATAGAAACAGCGCGAGTCAGAAGGGGCCTCCCGAGCCATCTAGTCTGACCTCCGGCTCCAGCCGGCTCCGCTCACGACATGCCCACCATGTGCGCATCCAGCCTGTCCTTGAACACCTCACCAATGGGGCCTCAACGACCTCTCGTGGAAGCCCATTCCATGCCCTCGGGGTCCTGACTGTCAGGAAGTGCTTCCTGGCATCTAAATGGAACCTTGGCTCCCTGAGCTTTGCTTCATTGGAGCGCGTCCTGCCTTCAGCAATATGACTTCAGTGTTTTCAGCATCTAGAACAATCCACTGAGTGACAAGTACAAATATACAAAGCAAAAACCCAAGACAGCGAATTACAGTACAGTATCACAGTTCAAATGACAGCGGCCGCCACCTTCACAGTTCTGCAAGTTGCCGCTGTTGGTCTCGGCTGCTGAGCTTTGCTGACTTTCACAGGTCAAGGCTTGCTCTTTCAGTCTTTGTTCCCTTTTTCACAGTCCTTGGTCTTCTGGGATTATCCTGTTTCCTCCTGAACAAGCCCAGCACTGATAGCTTTCTAAAAACATGCATCCCATTTTTTCCTCCAGTCTCTCTTGCCTCACACAGGGCACAGTCTAAGGCCCTTTAGAAAAAAATTTACATACTTCTTCCCCTCTCTTCTGATAACATGTTGTCCTGTGGGCCATCCCAAGGCTATATGGCAAGGGGGTGGCATATAAAAACTTTAAATAAATAAATAAGCCGTATGGTGTGTTAGGTCCCCTAGGCCATTAAGAACCATGCAGTACTATGGCTCACCCCATAAGCATCATTTTTGGCAACAAGGCAGGATAAAAATTGCATTTTGGCAGGCTGTGCTGAAAGAGAGGCAAGCAAATCGGTCAGTCCAGTACCTGCTCACTTACCCCCTTCCATAAGAGACATACCTGCTTTGGCCTGTCTCTCCCTGAATTCTGAAAACCAGATACAAGTTTGGTAAAGCCTGTCTGACTAATCGCTTGGAGGCAGCGCTTACTCATCACAGAAGACCAAGTTGCTACTTGTAGCCTGCAGCTCATCCTCAGCTACTTGCAGCTGAGTCTGCATCTCCTCCACCTCTTGCTGCAGGGTTCATCTGGAGCTCTCTCGTTCATAAACTCTCTTGCCAGCCATCAGCCTTCCCCACTGTACATTTTCTGGCAATCTGCCACTCCTTACCAAATCTTTAGTGGATAGGCCTGCAATCCCCATCAAATTCATCCCGTTGCCAGAAATTCTTGTCACCTTGTGGAGTTTTCTGACTCCGTCTTCCAGCCCTCATAAACTCCTGTGTCTGATCTGTTGTACCTTTTGCATCCCCCTCTGTATCTTTTCCAGCATCATCTCTCTGATGCCCTCCGACGTTTCCTTCAGCTCCTTTCATGTTGGCTCTTCTTCCATCAAGATAGGAATCTCCATCCTTCTTCCCACCTGTGCAGGATTGTCTTCAAGGCACAACCATCCTCTGAGGAAATGGTTCCCCAGGAGCCTTACCTACCTTTTGATTCCTCAAGAGGTCTTAGTGCTTCCCCTGCACTTAAAATCCATAACCCTAAAAGAGTATTTTTCACTGTTGCAGTCTCTTCTTCTCATCGTGCCACTGCCTTCCCTCATCTTCCTCTGCAGTGACTTTAGTTCACCCAGTTGCTTTCTCTTGTCTTCTGTTCATCTACTTCTTGCCTCCTTGGTCTTCTCTGTTGCTCCTTCAACCATTTCGCTCCTCTGCCTGTCCAGCAAGAAGAGTCTTTTTTCAAAAACTGCTCTGCTTCCTCCCGCTTTATGCAGCTTGCATTCCAAGGTCCTTTGTGGCAGGACTTCACTCACTCCTAGAAGCCCTCTCTCCTTATGGCCTGAGATAAACAAACTCTTCAGTTATGTGGGCAGTGGACACTAAATATGCTCCTTGTCCATGGTAGCCTCAGCCCTTGAGAAATCTTCTCCAACTTACGGCAACCCTATGAAGGAAAGCACCACACAGGACAGCCTTTCTCAGCTCTTGTAACTTCCAGGCTCTGGCTTCCTTGATGGAGTCCGTCTAGCTCACAGCTGGTCTTTTTTTCCTCTCCTGTGTTTGACTCTCCCTAGCATGAACGTCTTCACCAGGGAGGCTTAGCGTCTCACGACGCTTCCATAGTATGGCAGCTTCAGGTTTGCCAGTTTTGTAGCAGAATTACGCTGAAGATCACGAGGGCCCTATTCAAAGTTGCAGAATGTGTTTATGAACTGAATCTCGCCCAGTCCTTTTGCCTCCTGCCCAGTGGACGTGCGCATCCAGGCCCAGAACTGACATGCACGCTGAGCCCAAAATGAGATGTGGCAGCACAGAGAGCCGCTGGACCTTGCCCCGGTTTTTTATTTGATTGGCCTTTCGGGCCATCTAGGCAAGCACCAGGGAGAGAGAGAAGGAGCCCCAGGCACCAGCAGAAACCCATAGATGTCCTCAGACCTGGCTTCCTCCCTCTCCCACCTCCCAGCATATTCCTTTTCTCCCCTCCGGGTTGAGGGAGGGCAGGGGGCTCAGCTTTCAGTCTCAGCTCTAACTGCAGGAGCGCAGACTCCGGATGATCCTGCACCCTTTGCCCCAGCAGAGCCAATGTTGGGAGACTCTAGGATTGTGCCCTAAGCATCTTTGTGCGGCTTAGTTCCACGTTGCGTTTATGTTTTAAATACTTGGCCCTCAAGTCCACTTTGGACTTTCTCCTCTTTGTGTGAATTCCCAGGAATACCAACAATTAAAACTGATTTCTTGTAATTAACCCATTAAATGTGTAATTTTGATAGGATAGAGTGGTTTGAGCCAAAATAAAGTACGTAGAACTTGTGGGGAAAGCTTCATGCTATGATTATGTCTTAAGGACACACCTGGGGGAAAAAAATCTTACCAGTGTCCAGAATATGACACTTTTATTCTGCCACCAAGCCATACAATTAATCAGGAAACTTGTAACAGAGAGAAAAGTTTATAAAGCTTGGATGGTGGAAAATGCTGAACTGTGATCATAAATCCTTAGGAAACGCGAGAAGAAGACAAGACAGAAAGCTTAGGAAATGCTACAATAAGGGCAAAGTTTCATGGTGAGCATGTGCTCAGACCACCCGGTTCTGTCGGAAACAAAAGTAGCCCCTCGTGTGACCTATTTGAGCATTATGGGAGACACAGCCTCGCATGCTGAGCGCAGCGGCCTTGCTCCCTGTGAGGATAAAATGCAGAGGGTGGCAGCGTGTGCAGCAGGGGGAAAACGGAAGGACGCAGTGCCGGTGGTGGCGGCACATCGCCTCCATTAGACGCGAGATGGGAAAGGCACCTCAGGCTGGCCTGCAATGCCTGCTCTGCTCTTCAGGGCAGGCAAGAGGGCGCAAAGGGTGGGCGCCGCTTCTCCCTTACCTGCTCCCATGGGGCCCGAGGCGACTGGGTGCACACCTGCCCCGGAGCCAAGCCACCCTCCGTCAAATTGACATCTTCAGGCACTTTCCCTAATGTGGATGTCGCACGCTTCCTGCCCGTGATCTCTGCATGGCAAAATTGAAGGGGCCTCTGGCAAGAGCGCTTTGGGGAAGGATCCTCGCAGAAATCCGACAAGGCCCAGCGCCTCTTGAGTCCAGCTAGCCGGGTGGGGAGTCCTGGGCATTGCAGGACTGCCTTCTGTCCGAAGACGCATCTTCGAGCGGGCCCGGAGCAAGTAACATTTGGGACTTGCTTGCACATGCCTGCAGCTCCGACAGTGCAAGCAGGAGAACGAGGAGTGCGCCCGCTGCGCTCACCCCTGGCTCTGTCACCCTTTCCCACGTGTCCGCCTCCCATCGCGCGTCCCGTCAGGAGGCAGAAGCTTGAGAGGTGCCGCAGCTGCGGGGGCGCCTGTGAATCGCCGCCCGCCGTGCAAACGCCAAGCTCGGCTCCGGCCGGAAGGGGGGCTGCGAGCCGGCGGGAGTCGCCGCGGCGCCTCCGTTCTCCCCGCGTGCGCAATAGGACGTGGTTTCCCGGGGCAACCGGCAGCACAGACGTCAGCGGCTCGCTCGAGCCCCCGAAGGTCTCCGGGGCGGAGAGGGGCGCGCTCGGGCGGCTCGCGGCAGCGGCTCGGGCCGGCGGAGAAGCAAGGCAGGCGCGACGACGGAGCTGCTCCTGCGCGGCGGCCTCGGCCCCATGGCGCCCCGCTCCTCGCCCGGCCGCCGGAGACGCGCTCAGCAGCGGGCCGGGGGCGCGTCCGCGGGCGCAGGGGGTGGGCAGCGGCCCGGCCGCGCCCGCTGAGCCCCGCGCCGCCGCTCG
>JAIXND010000624.1:23488284-23595976 GCA_023646645.1 Varanus salvator macromaculatus | reverse complement strand
CGGGCGCCGTGCTGGGCAACGCCTCGGCGGCGCGCGGCAACGGGAGCGCGGGCGGCGGCCCGGGGGCCCCGCCGGAGGCGTGGGGCTGGTCCGGGCCGGCGCTGGCGGCGCAGGCGCTGCTGCTGCTGCTGATCTTCGCGCTGTCGGCGCTGGGCAACGGCGCCGTGGTGCTGGTGGTGGCGCGGCACCGGCAGCTGCGCACCGTCACCAACGCCTTCGTGCTGTCGCTGTCGCTGGCCGAGCTGCTGGCCGCGCTGCTGTGCCTGCCGCCGGCCCTGCTCAGCCTGCTTCGCGGGCGCCCGCGCGGGGCCTGGCTCTTCGGGCAGCGCCTGTGCCTGGCCAGCGCCGCGCTGCACGCCGGCCTGGGCATCGCGGCCACGCTCACCATGGCGCTGCTCGCCTTCGACCGCTACTGCGCCATCGTGCGCCAGCCGCGCCGCCGCCTGGGCCGCCGCCGCGCCGCGCAGCTGCTGGCCGGCGTCTGGCTGGCCGCCCTGGGCGTCTCGGGGCCGTGGTACCTGCTGGCGCAGGAGGAGGAGGAGTTGGAGGAGGAGCGCGCGGGCGGCGCGGGGCCGGCCGCCGCCGCCGCCGCCGCCGCCGCGCCCTGCATGTACGTGCTGCCCTGGGGCTCCTCGCGCCTGGGCCCGCCCTACAGCGCCACGCTGATCGCCCTCTGCTACCTGCTGCCCTTCTCGCTCATGTGCTTCTGCCACTACGGCATCTGCCGCGCCCTGCGCCTCTCGGCCAGCCGGGTGCGCCCGCTCGCCTCGCACGGGCCGCCGCCGCGCCTGCACAGCGAGCTGCGCACGGCCACCACGGTCCTCATCATGATCGTCTCCATCATCTGCTGCTGGGGGCCCTACTGCGTGCTGGGCCTGGCCGCCGCCACGGGGCACGTCTCCTTCTCGCCCACCACGGACACCGTGGCCAGCTGGATGGCCTGGGCCAACGGGGCCATCAACCCGCTCATCTACGCCGCCCGCAACCCCAACATCTCCCTGCTGCTGGGGCGCAGCCGGGAGGGGGGCTACCGGGCGAGGAACGGCGCGGGCGCCCACCCGCCCGCGCCCCAGGGCCGCCGCCCGGAGCCCAGGAGCCGGGCGGAGGGCTGTGCCAGCCACGGGCAGGGCAGCCGGGGCCCCACCCGCAGCGCGCTGAGCTCCTCCAGCACCACCAGCAGGGGCGAGGTGGCCACGTGGGCCTGCAAGAACCCAGCCTTGCTCTTCTGCCGCGAAGCCCAGCTCTGCGCGTCTTCTGACGTCGCCAGGATGCGGCCCAAATCGGGCACCGTGGACACCAGCCTGTGAAGCAAAGTGGTGGCAGGGCGCAGAGACCTTGGTGGCGAGTTGTGCTGACCGGGAGAGGGAGGAGCGTTCCGACCGGCATCCACGGCGGAGGCCTGTAACCAGAGGGGACGCTGGCAAGCGCACAGAGAATAACCCTCTAGCCCTACGTTGGGAGGAGGAGCACTGTGAAACAAGGCAGTCCTCGGACTCCTGCGCCTTTGAACTCCCCCCGCAGAGATTTCAACACCAGGTTCATTTTGCAGAGCTGTGAAAAAGCTGCGGCTGTAGCAGGTTGGGTGATTTGGGGTATGCTGCTTCCGGTGGGTTGACTCCAGGGTTGGCTGTGTTTTACCTAGTCCTGACTACCAGCCTGTCCCGTTGAGTCCGGAGCATGGCTGTCTCCGGATCCAGCGCAGTCGTGTTGGGGCACAGGACGTCCGATGGGTGTGCAAAGCAAGGCGTGTGATGCCACAAGCTTCGCACTGTGCTGAGGGTGCAATGACTGCTGTGGAGAAACCAGAGGGTATTTTGCCTGTGCCTTCCAGAGGGTGGAAGCCTTGGGTGGGATGGCAAATGAGGGGATCTTTGCTGCTGAAAATGGGCTTGCTGGCCGCCAGGGCTGCTTATGTGAGAAGCGCCTCACCCTTTGGGGTGTTGCAGGCACTGGGCGGGAGGTGCTTGCAATCGTTGCTCAGACGTGTTCTGCATTGCACTTAACTGTTCACTAAGCTGGGCCGTGGAGGGGTGGGGGGCTAACATTTCTTTTGCGATGCTTAAATGCAGGGAGAATGTCGTTTTACAATTTCGGCTATGCTACTTTCAGCGGTTGTTTGCAATGTCATGGTTTGTGCCTTTGGAAAGCATTTTATATATTTTGAAAGAAACGCGTGCCAGCCCGCCAGCCGGCCAGCAAAAACTTCAGCACATTTCCACTGATTCCTTCAGCAGGCAGCATGAACAGTGCTTCCTATGCATGTTCTCAGGAGTAAGTCACACAGCGAGTGACTGGCCGCAAGTACCCATTTTAGCGCGCATGGAAATCAGAGGAACTGTTGAGCTGTTGAGCTGCGCCAGAGAGCAGAGAGTGACTTGCTGCCCATCAAGGAAGCAGGAAACTCATCCTGTATTGCAGATTCTGGACTGAGCAGTGGGTTGGACAAGAGGATCGCCAAAGTCTCCCGATCATGAGCACCCTTTGACATGTAGCATTATCACATTTATTGCACTATAAGTAGATTTTCTGGAGCTGCAGCCGGTTAGAGGCATAACCCAGCAAGCAAAAACACCTGGAAGCAGTGTCAGAATTTGAGGAGGCCAGTGGTGTGCACACATGTCCGTCCCCCACTCAGTGCTGCTCCAGGAACCTGCAGAGTTCGGCTGCGCTGCTTCGCTTTCATGGGGGAGAGCCGTTGGAACTGGCAATCTCGCTTCGTGAATAATTGGATGCACACAGAATTTGCCTTTCCGCGAAGCATGTCAAGAGCTGATTCTGGGCACATAAGAGCCTGGATAAGCATCTTGTGAGATGTAAGTGCCAAAAACAAACAAGACACCCAGATACTTGCTCCAAGAACAAAAAGGTTCACCACACGCTCTGAAAAGCTTAATATTTTTTGCAGGAAAAATGGGGTGTGGGGAGACCCAGGGAGTGTCCTTATGCATCGATTGCCCCCATGCTTCCTCTGAGAGTCTGACACAAGCGCAAGTGGGTGGGTTTGTCACGGGGAGGTTGGTGCATGGCCCAGCTTATTGTACAGAAAGACGGCCCTCATGCAGTAACATCTAGCTCACAGATGTGCATCTTGGATTGCATCTTCTGCAGCCTATTGCCCTCCAGATGTGCCCTGCTGCAACTTGCACAAAACTCCAGCCAGTGGTGCACTTCCATCAAGGGGAAGTGAACCGACAGTCTGCACATGCCCCAAACAGCTGGAAATGCACGTAGGGCATAAGTCAGTGAGCAAACACACCCGGAAACTCAGAACTCGAGGGGGCCAGTTGTGTCTCTGTGTGCATTGCTTGTTAGGAGTGACACACGTGCCTGAAACTTGGGAGGAAGATGTAGATTGCAATGTACCGGCCAAAGCTCAGGGAGGAGGTTGTGCATTAGTTGCCTAACAGGCCTGGTGTACGAGGTGGGCATGGTTGGGAGGTTGCTGAGGGCCCCTCGGGCCCATAGACAGACGTTTCTCCTCCTCCTCCTCCGAGTGCGGCCACAATGTCCTCCTACCTCGGTCTGGCTCGGGTACAAAAGCGGTGGCAAGCAGAAGATGCTCCCTGTTTGGCAAGCAGGCAAACGGGAGCGGGGGGAGGAAGGCGTCCCGGGAGGCCATCTTGCAGCTGCTTTGACATACTAGGAAAAGTGAAGCAAATCGGATTTCCTCACTTCTGCCGGACCTTTCGTATGCCTCTCTCTGGCCTAGCGGGCCCCCCAGGGATGCCAGGCTGCAACCCTGGCCCAGGAAGAAAGCTGGCGGAAGACCCAGCTGGATCGTTGCCCCCGTCGCCGACATCTGAAAATAACGGGAGACTCCGAATCGCATCCAAGCCGTGCTAGCAGTCAAGATGCGTCCCGAGCCGAATCTGTCCCAGGCCTCCTGGGCGCGCCGTCTCTCCCAGGACCCATCCTAGAATAAGTGCTACCGTTGTGTTGTCATGTTTGGATTTGGCGAGTGCGGGTGTGCCTTCCCTCTTTCCCACGAAGGCTTGAGGGACCTGCCCCTCTGCCGCTCCACAGGAGATGATTTCAAATGCAGGCGAACACTTTAACCGCAGTTAGTTCAGCACCACAATTAGGTTATGACGTGTGGGTGGTTCGTGGTGACTAAACCATCCAGTGTTTACTGAGCAGGGTTCCGGCAACATAGGAACGCGTGGTTGGGGGCAGTTCATGCTCGCTCCATGGCACCCCTTGAACGTCCATTATTGTGTCATTGAACCAAGTCACTGTGTCTTTGTCCTCTTTGCAAATGTGACATATTTTGTGAGAATGCAAAAACATGGAACAGTGTTGCTTGCTTTCTTTTTTGCAAGAGATTAAAATACCACCTTTTCTAAACTGGTCAAAGCCTTCACTCTTAACTAAGCACCCCGACCCCAGACAAGCGTTTTGGCAACACGTTCATTTGTTGGCAATCTTTTTTCCAGAGAAGGCGGCTGCTTCCTAAAGGCCTTGGTGAAAGTCTTTCACAGCTTCGTCTCAAATCATACCAACAGTAAACGGAGGGAGGCTCAGCCCTTTAGAGTTCATTCAATCATTCCAGTTTGCCACCCTTTGCAATTTACCTGGCTGTGAGACCCACCAATCAAGAGTCGTGGAGTGACAGAAACATAGAAACAGAGTGAGTCAGAAGGGGCATCCCGGGCCATCTAGTCTGACCCCTGGCTCCAGCCGGCTCCGCTCACAACATGTGCACCCTGTGCAAGTCTAGCCTATCTTTGAACACCCGCACCGATGAAAAAGGACATTTAGAATTGCATCGAATCGAACATTCGGGTACCGCTAAGCATTTCTGGTATGGGAAAAGAGCTTCCAGCCTAGTCTTGTCCAGTTAAGGAGTTCTGAAATGGCCTGTTCCCTGTGGAGCCCCTGAAAATCAACTGGAATCTCAGCAGGGAAGGGCACCGGCAGGGAGAGAGAAGGCCCTTCCGTTGCTGGGAGTGAGCCGCTGGCATTCAGGGCCTGCCCAAGGACTCGCCCGCTGCCGGGAGGAAGGGCTGCAGCCGGGCTGTGGATGCTCTGGCCGCCACATTTGGGAGACGCTCGGGGGCCTTGCTGCTGTGGTGGGTGGGGCCAAAGGCAAAAGGGGTGGAGCCAAACATTAAAATACCCGCCTCTAGTAGACTACTGTCAGTCCCAGAGCCTTGGAAGAGGCTTGTTAGCATTTTAGAATGGGAAAGCTGGGAAGTACCATAGACTTGGTGGTCAGCAGAGGAGGCTGGGCTGCTGGGGACCCCCCCCCCCACAGGGGGGGGCAGCTTGAACTTTGGGCCTGGGGTCCTGCAGCCCTGAGTAAGGAAGATGGACAGTGCGTGGTCCACTCCTCCTCTTCAACCTCCAGGTCGGAACGCCGCAGTCATGAGCACCCTGGTCAAGGAGGAGAAGGTGGCGTCACGGGCTTCCCATTCAGCAGCATTTCTTTCTGGGGGGGTCCCACGTTGGAGGCCACATGGCAGGCGCTGGCAGGACAATGGCGCCTCCTTGCTGGCTCCTGGGAGAGGGATGGGTGGTTCTTGGTAGGGGCCTGACCTGCTGCCTTGCAGAAGGGGTGAGCAGTGAGGCTGTGGGGCTGCGTCCCCCCACACCCCCCGTGGTTGGGTGGTTCCCTCCCCTGTGCTTCTGCGCTCCTTCTCCACAAGCCCCTTCAATGAGGAGGAGATGGAGGAGGAGGAGGCACCAGGCGCCAGAGGAAGCTGGTGCGCTCTTGGGTGGGAAGGGGCAACAGCGCCCCAGGAGCTGACCGTCACTTAAAACACACGCCCCCAGCACGCGGGTAGATCGAGCGCTTCCACTGACCCTGCGGCCATGAAGCCCCAGGTGGCAACGAAGGCGCCATTGCGTGTGTTCGAAGGAGAGTCTGCTCTTGTTTTAAGGGGCACTGGGAAGCGGGAGGCAGTCCGGCTTCAGTCCTCGGCATCTGCAGTCACAGGAGCAGCCCTGCTGGAGCAGACCAAGTGAGCTCTGTCCGTTCGGCTTGTGCAGTGGTCAACCGACACCCTCCTCCCCATGTTCTTCAGCAATTGGTGTGCTTCAGTAGCTTGCCTCCAATACTGAAAGGAGGGTGGATGGGTGGGTGGAACAAACAGAAGGGAGCATACAGTTCTCATCCCTTCATTTAGTCGCCTAAGGATGCCATCCTACAGATGGAGACCATGTGACATGCGGCCCCCCAGAGCTGCTCTGAGATGCAGTCTGGCCACCAGACCAAAGCAGGTTTTGCACCACTGCTGGAATGAGACGGCAGCAGCTGGTGGCAGAGACTCGTCTTTCTCAAAGAGGCCTGGACGCCAGCTCCTCATCGTGCCGTTTCATGCCATGTATTACCTTTCCATATCACAGATGCACCAAAATCAAAAAACAGTTTTGAGCAACCAACAAGAAAAAGTCAAGCTTGCTTAAAACCATATCCTATGTTACCAGATGCAAGAGAGGAGGAAGTCTTAATCTGGGGCCAGAAAAATAACAATGTTGGCTCCAGACAGGCTTCATGGTTCCGCAAGTGGGGGCCACGACCGAGGAGGCCCTGCTTCTCTTTGCCACCTTCGGCGCCTCCTCTGGAGCAGGCACCTGCTGGAGGGCCTGAGATTTTGAACCTCGTGTATTGCTGGAGATTCTGCTCAGGTCATGCTGGCAGGGAGGCTGTATTTAACCGCTTAAGGCGAATTCCCACAACTCCCTGCAGCTGTGCGATCAAGTGCTGAGAGCTGGGTGACATTCCATCACAGCAACGCCCAGTCGCCCTGCACACAGTGCTCATTCCAAGCACAAAGCTGTGACATGTTGGCATCCGCGCTCCTCGTGGTCCCTACAGGGCTGCAAATGTAGGTCTGTGCTCATGCCAAAATTAATTGCCTATTTGTCACATGCACGGAGCTCATGTCTTCCGGAAAAATAAATGCACCCAGTTAGGCGGAGTGAAAAATGGCCCATTATCATTAATGAAGCATTTGGCCGTGGGAAACAGTTGAAGCTGTTCTCACACATCAGCCTCTCCTCTCCCTGTCAGCTGTATATTGGAAACACCCTTTCCCCACGTTGCCTCTGGAAAGTCATCGTGCACATCCATCAGCGCTTCTTAATTTGAGCGCTCCAGGAAGGCAGCTGCTGCAGGAAGAAACGTTGCATGACAGCAGCCGTGCCCACGAGGTGGCAGTGCTGCCGTTTGGCGCATGGGGCAGACACGCACCGCAACACAATCTTGCCTAAATCAGGCTCTTTCCTCCCCTTTTATAGGGCCACCATATCTTCCCAAGCATTCCAACCAGTACATGGGATTCTCCTGAGGAGGGAACGGAAGTAGTAGAGGAAAACCTTTCCGTTTTTTGGACACTGTGCGTGTGCATCTCTCTGTGTGTGTGTTTTAATACAATAAATCTGTAAAAGCCACAAAGCCCCAGGGAATCTGGGCTCCGTTATGATGAATTTATGGACATAAATGATGACTTTCCTTAGCTAGCCAAAACAGAGAGATCCATTTGGAAACTCCACCGCTTCCCACAGCCTTCCAATCAATAATCATGGCAGTTCCACCACCTGCCAACAAAGTTCATCCCATAATCGTGGAAGATGGGAATGGTGGTAGGGCTGCCAGGGTAAAGAAAATCCTCCGCACTTGGGCAAAGCCTGGCACTGTTATTGCGTAATGTGTGCCGGGTCGACCTCGCAGCGAAGGGTTCGAGGCAAACCGAGCCTTGTGGGGAAGCCAGAAAACCTTGCCTGCGTAAGCAGGGCCGCTGGGCAGCTCCCTCTGTTCATGTGCCCCAAAGGAGCATTTTCCCTACAACAGGTGAGGTGTCACGTTCTGCAAAAGCTGCAGCTTTCAGACCACCTTTAAGGGCAGCCCTGCCCAGAGTTCAATCTAGTCTTGAAGTTACTAGCATGCATATTGTCTGTGCTGAAGCTGTCATATGTAAGCTTAGGGCTGGTTTATTTGCTTATCTATTCCATTTATTCTATACTGCCCAATAGCCAAATGCCTTTGGGCAGTTCACATCAATTAAAATAATACAATGCAACACAACACAGACCATAAAAGTTTAAAAGTATTCTACGCAATGCAACAGTGGAATCAGTGACCGAGGGACAACATAGGATCGTAAGACAGTAAAGCTGGAAGTGACCCAAAAGGCCATCAGGACCATCCCCTGCTCAATGCAGGATGCCAAGTTCAAGCATCCAGAACCAATGGCTGGTCTCCAGCTCCCAGCACAGCTGGATGGGGATGCTGAGAGTTGTAAGTCTGTTTTTCCGGTCTGTACTTGTGTATGGTTACACTCTGACTTTGAGTAACCTATTTTAAAAGGTTGGAGCCTTCCAGCCTTTTAAAATAGGGGCAAAACTGCACCAAAGGGGAGGCCCAATGGGTCAGGGTCGCACTCTGCACTCCTAGGTTAACAATACCGGTCTGGCTGGACCAGTGATCTGATGCCACAGAAGTCCAGTTTCTATGTTCTTATTCTTGGGTGCGTGCAAAGTGTGGGGTACTGGTTAAGAGGGCAGGACTGGGACTCAAGCAGCCTGGGATCTGGTTCCCACCCAGCATTGAGCCAATCACAGACTCTCAGCCCAACCTACCTCACAGGGTTGTTGTTAGAATAAGATTGTGAGGAGCACTATGTCAGCCACTTGGAGTTCCCTGAAAGGAAAAAAGGCAGGAAATCAATCAATAAATAAATAATTTCAATGAGCTGCTGCCACTCAGGCACAATCTCCAGACAAACCCTATAGGCCAGGCGAAAACAGTGCGCTAATCAGATTTTATTTATTTATTTATCGATTTATATCCTGCCTTTTTCCTACAAAGGGCTCAAGGCAGCTTACATCATTCTCCTCCTCCATCTTATCCCCACAACAACAACCCTGTGAGGTAGGTTGGGCTGAGAGTCTGTGACTGGCCCAAAGTCACCCAGTTGGCTCCATGGCTGAGCAGGGACTTGAACCCAGGTCGTCTGAGTCCCAGTCCCAGGCTCTTAACCACTACACCACACTGGCTCTCTGGATTGTATTATGGATTATAACTCCCATCATCCTTGATGATTTGTCATGCAGGCAAATTATGAGAGCTACAGTTCCATTTTCCTGGGCTCCAAGATCATCTCAGATGGGGACTGCAGCCAAGAAATTAAAAGATGCTTGCTCCTGGGGAGGAAAGCTACGGCAAATCTAGACAGCATGCTAAAAAGCAGAGACATCACCCTGCCAACAAAAGTGCGTATAGTCAAGGCTATGGTTTTCCCAGTTGCAATGTATGGCTGTGAAAGCTGGACAATAAGGAAGGCTGAGCGCAAAAGGATTGAGGCCTTTGAGTTGTGGTGCTGGAGAAGGCTCCTGCGAGTCCCTTGGACTGCAAGGCGATCAAACCAGTCAGTCTAGAGGAGATCAACCCTGATTGCTCTTTAGAAGGCCAGATAGTGAAGATGAAACTCAAATCCTTTGGCCACCTAATGAGAAGGAAGGACTCCCTGGAGAAGAGCCTAATGTTGGGAACAACAGATGGCAAAAGAAGAAGGGGACGGCAGAGGATGAGGTGGCTGGATGGAGTCACTGAAGCAGTTGGTGTGAGCTTGAGTGGACTCCGGGGGATGGTGGAGGACAGGAAGGCCTGGAGGAGTGTTGTCCACGGGGTCGCAATGGGTTGGACACGACTTTGCGACTAACAACAGCACAGCCCCAACCATCTGGACAGTACCAGGTTGTCTACTCTGACCTAGGAAAAACGGAGGCCGGGTAGAGGCTGGGCCAGAGGGTCTACGGACAAGGACCCCTCCAATCAGCCCAGCTCTAGGGTTGAGGAGTTTAAAAAGAAATAACTTTATCTTTTTTCTTCCCCAAAGCCACGGGGATATTGCATTTTGCAGAACTGTGAAAAATGCTTCTTGGAATGGGAGAGCTTTGCAACTGTGTCATCTTCTTAACACTCATGCAGGATTTTAGTGGGAAGTCTAAAGAAACATGGTTTTTAATCCATGAACCCAAATGGCAAAATATACCAAGAATGTTTATTTTGGACATTGGTGGAGGAAAAGAAGAAAGAAGAAAAGCGACACTTCTTGTTCAGATGCAGTGGCGATGGTAATGATAGCAATAGTGGTAAGTAGTCAGACTAACCTAGCTAGTTATACTTTCGTTCCCTTTTCATAGTCCTGGCTTGGAGAGCATATCTATTTATTATTAGATTTCTATCCTGCCTTTTTTCTTACAAAGAACTCAAAGCAGCTTGCATGATTTGCTTCCTTTCTCAAACTTATCCCCACAACAACAACCCTGTGAGGTAGGTTGGGCTGAGAGTCTGGGACTGGCCAAAGTCACCCCGTTGGCTCCAGGGCTGAGCGGGGACTTGGACCCGGATCGCCTGAGTCCCAGTCCCGTGCTCTTAACCCCTACACCACACTGGCTCTGCAAGTACAGAGTTCTGTGTAGGAAAGAGGTCCCGAGGGGGTGTTAAGCCCTTACAAGGCATCTTGGAGCCCCTGTCTGGATGATTTTCTTGGGCCCGAAGGAAGAGAGGCGCACCCCGCATAGCTATGGGGACTGGAAGGCAAGAATCTCGGTCCCTTAATCAAGGAGATATGTAGATCCACCAAAAATCAATCAGTCAGCAGATGCATTGCTGATGCACATGGTCTAGGAAGCCCATCAGAAATGTCTGTACATCTGTTTATTCATCCTGTCTTGAACTTCCACTGCAAAAGAGCGAGCTGATCATAGAAAGAGATTAATCTGAAAAAGTGTATTAGCAAGCAAACCCGACCTCTAGGAGGCACTGTTGAGCCACATCAGGATGCACTTTGCACCTGGTCAACCATTCCTAGGATTTCCAGGCTTACTCAAGATTCCTGAACCAAACTCCTGGGAAAGACCGATGCTGAGCTGCGGAGCAACGCGTGTTCCCTCTGTTTTGCTGTCCATCTTCTCGTGAAGAGCTCACCTGCTTCCTACGAGCAGCGCCACCTTACAACCTCCAGAATGGCAAAAACCGCTCAGAACAGTGACACACAGCGATGCCGCTGGTCCTTCCCCCCCCACAAAGGTGTGGTGTGAGAGGAACCTGCGTGGATGTGCTCAGGCTTCCACAGAGGCTTGGGTGTTCCTCACCTGAAGGTCGGTCAAAGCCCAGATGTGTTTGACCACCTACATTCCAGGCTGGAACATCACCAAAGTGACCCACCCTCAGGTTGCCCAATACAGGTAGCCAGTCAGAAGAGTTATGTCAGAGTTCGGGCATATGTGCCCAGTGACCAGGTGCCCCAACTTCAGAGGACACGTTCTCCCTCTGAAGAGTGGGCAGAGATCAATATCCTCCATTTGAGGGTCCATCCAGTCGAATGCTGGTGTAAGGCAGAACCAAGCAACCAAGCCATAAGAACAGAAAGCAAGCAGGATCTTTAACTAATTTCTATACCACCCAACAGCCAAAGCTCTCTGGGCAGTGGAGAACAGTTAATAAATGCAATAAAATACATCATCAACAACAAACCATCATAAAATTCTATTAAAAATCCTTAAAACCACATTTGCATGACTAAGCAACTGAAACCCATCCATAGCACTAGGTCTTCTAGAACACAGCTGGGAAGACCCTCTGTGCCCGTACAAGCTGGTCAATGCCTCAGCAAAGAGGGTGGTCTTAAACTGGCATGGAAAAGTTAGTAACATCGGCAACAGATGGGCTTCACTCCAGAGTTTGGGGGCCACCAGCCGAACTTCCCTTGGAGTTGGCATTTGGAGGAAAGCTTGGATGCCGAGCTTATTGCCCAAGCTCATTCTGTCTGGAAGAAGTGTTTCGTCGGGTGTTGGGTTCCCACACCATGAAGGGCTTGAAGTTACCCCTCCGCAGTTACCTCCACACAGGTGCACAGCTTACCTGGTCAATCGTTTTAACTACAAGGAATGCAGGTGGGCAAGTGGAGTCGAGCTGGGCAACACCAAGGGTCCGTCTCCTCCGACATTCTGAATGAAGAGCCCCACAAGGGAAACATTTGCAAATATTGGGCAAACTGGTGTCCACATGCTTTAGCACTGCGTGAGCAGCCGCCCTGGCAGCACATCTTTAGGATCTGTGGGAAAGGCCTGCAGAATTGCAGCCTTCAGTTGCTGAGGTGCAGATGCAAACGCTCACGGGCTTAAGCCGGACCAACAGACTGGCTTTACTTTTTCAGCATGATGCTAAACTGCTTTTGCCAATGCTCCTTCACCACAAATGCAGTTTGGCATGTGCCTTGGAGGAACTGTCAGAGGATGAAAGGAAGTTTAACGTTCCCTTGAACGCACCGTATCACTAGTATTTCTGTCCTTTCCATTCCAGTTCAAGCATCTAGTCCTCTGGACAGATGTCTAGCCCTAGAGGGAGACAGTTATGCATCTGTTTTAGCTTTGGATTACATACCTCAATGCAGCTCAAGACATGTATCAGCTCCAACTTGCTCATTCACCGATCATTTCTGTCTAAACCCAGTTAGTCCTGGAACTGCGTTCTCTCAGGTGCCACCAGTGCCTTGAAATTTTCTTAGAGAATAACCCATCATACCCAGGTCCAGGAGGCAGAGGGCTGCCTTTTGCAAAAAGCTGCAGGTTTCTGCCAAAGCAGGAGGCCAGGAAGCACACCTGGCCACATTCTGCCAAGCAAGTGCTGCCCAACTTACTGAATAGTAAAATTGTCCAGGTGCCTGAACTAGGAAGCTTCTAGAGTTCCCAGAGCTGGGGATGAACTGCTACTTGGATGAAGACTAGAGATTCTTCTAAGTCCCCAACTAGGTAAGGCAAGGAGGAGCAAAGGAGATACAATCCACTGGGAAAGGGGGATGTGGAGTTGTGTGTCTCTCTCTCGTCTGACGCATTTGCCAAAAGCAAGTCTCCCAGGAAGGGAACTTGAGGCGGGCACATGGAAAGATCGCCTAAGGTTCCTCCAGTACAGGCATCCAAGTGGGATTTTATTTCCAAAAGAGAGCGGGAAAGACCTGAAACAGGGCACCAGGAGAATGCTGCCCTGGACAGCCCAGGTCCTCAAGGAATGAGAGTTTAGCACTGGGCTGTGTAGCTGAGCCCCCTGCATGGATCACTGCCTTGCCGTGGTGAAGGGGCTTGTGCAGTGCAATGAAGCTGTGAGCTATGCTGCGCAGCGGCATCCAAGACGGACAGGTCATAGTAGGGAGCTCTCTCAGTCTTAAAGGAAATCAACCCCGACAGGATCAACCTTTAGAAGGACAGATCCTGAAGATGAAACTCAGATACTTTGGCCACCTAAAGGGAAGGAACAGCTCACTGGAGAAGAGCCTGATGCTGGGAATGATTGAGGGCAAAAGGAGAAGGGGACGGCAGAGGATGAGGTGGCTGGATGGGGTCACTGGGGCAGTTGGTGTGAGCTTAGGTGGACTCCGGGGGATGGTGGAGGGCAGGAAGGCCTGGAGGGATGTTTCCCGTGGGGTCACAATGGGTCGGACACGACTTTGCGACTAAACAAAAATGTGTAGCTAGGCAGTGTTTTCCCCCTTGTGTTAGTTTTCACAGAGGTTGTGTTCTCAAGATTGCCGCCAAGACGATGCTTTTCTGCTGAGTGCACAGGTGTTTTTACAGGTATACCTGGATGGCAATGGCTGCTTTCCACCGGGTTGTACCACTCGTATCCAGACGCAGGCACCCTCGAAAGGATTCTGGCCACTGGATTGTTATGTACACTCTTTATTGCATATTGCCGTCTTTTTAAAAAAATGTACAGTCTCATAACATAACACAGCATTTTTTGCTAGCTAAAAAACATTTTTGCACCTAAAAACCACTAAACGGTTTGCTACTCCTATGCTACGCTACAGGATACTTCAGTTTACAAACGATCCGTTTTTTGTCTTTTTTTTGTTTTGTTTTTGGCATGAATTAAAAATTCTTTAAAATTACACACTCAGGAGAGAGGTAAAGAGGAACTCAAACAAGAATGCAAGTAAGAGTGGAATCTAAAGGTGGTTTACAATAAATGGCACATGATAGAATTTATCCGCACACGGACCCCTCGGTGGGGAACAGAAAAGCAAAGAAATGACGAACAGAGCCCAACAAGTGAGTTGCAAAGAGGAATAGCCTGGAAGCATAAAGAATGATTTTCCCCAAGCTGCATCCTCTGCAGGGGGACGGCTGGCAACCCCGGGAAGCCAGCAATCCAAAGGATGCAAACCTACCTTTGAACACTTCGAATGCTTCGTTGTGCACGAATGACGGCTCATCAAGTTCACGCTGGCTCAGACTGATTCTTAATGCACTAAATGCCAGGGGACACTTTAGCCGAGATCCTGCAAAGGGTCACTGTGGTGCTGAGCCCCAGTGGTATCCTGGCTGGCCCTGATGGGATCAGCTGTGCATATTCATGCATTAGATCGAGGGAGACCCTTTCAGGCAGGCTTCTTGTATGTCCAGCAATATTGTACGTGTTGGTGTTTTTGTCCCTGGGACTGAGGATGCGCTCATGACGCAGGCCTGGGTGTGCTTTCGCACAACGAGCTGTGAAATGTTCTGCCTCCCCGCCCAGTGGGTTGGACGTGATGGAGGTGCACCAAATGACGCTCCAGCTGGGATAGTATGGGCCAGAGTTCTCATCTCCACTGTAAATTAGTCAATTCAATTGCAGGAAGTCGTGTGTGGATGTGCAGGTAAATGGTTGTGAATTGCATAAGGAAAAACCAAGAATCGTCCGAAAGACATTCCCGCATTTTGTGTGCTTTTGGATGGTGCTGCTGGGGGATAGCGGTCTCGTTCTCCACAACGCAGGAAGCTGGTGCATACGGCACGTTCCTCACAACCAACATCTTGCAGTGCATGTAGGATTCACCTGGGGGAAGGGGCAGAACATACCTGTTTTCCCCCCAGACTCATCCTGCGGGTGATGCATAGGCACAGGAAGCTGCTGAATTTTTTGGGTGCCACCCTAGAACTGTTGGACTACAGGCCAGGTCTCCGGAACAGACAGACTGTTATTTTTGATAGCCCCTGTGTGCGCTTTTAAAATTCAGAGTTTTGCTTTCTTTTAATCTCCAATCCCGTTAATGCAATCAGCCTGAGCTTTTCCCGAACATCAACACCCTTAAATTGTATCTGACCCAATTTCTTCCAGCTATAAATAAAAATATATGTATAAGAGAGAGGCACTTTAGTTTAAGTAACAGTTGTGATCGACTTGGTCGCTTTCTTTTGAAGCAAAATGCGGTATTTGTGCAGCTGCTCTCTGCAGAGGCTCAGAGTGCCAACATTTGCTTTCTTAACTACTTCACAAGCTACTTGAAGAGCCATCGCACAAGTGGTGCATCAGAAAAAGTTGCAATGAAGAAACACAAAACTGTAAAGCAAGAAAAATGTGAGCGCTGCGCTCACACACAACTCTTGGACAGTTCTCTGTAGTGTGATCTTCACAGCTTTCACATTGCACCAGGACCTGGGAATCCCTGGAAAAGAAACGGTATTTTGTACAAACTTGTTTTATATAAAACCGCACATCTGCTGTACTGTACATGTGGAGAAGAAAAAAATGCTACTCTAATTCCCCATCATTTAACATCCTTTACAAGACAAAAACCAAAAACAAAACATGTCTCAAACAAGCATCGACTATCTAGTGCAAGAAGGACAAAACTCAAAAACTCCACAGGAAGGAAAAAAAAAACCCCATTCAGTTCCAGATTACAATACAGTGATGGTGGTATAAAAGTTGCTTAAGAGAAAACCCACAAATAAATAAAAGAAAAACCAAAATGTAACAGTCCTCTATATTCTCTATAATTTAAGAATATTAAGCCATGCTATAAAATTGGCATTTGTTTAAATTTTCCCAATTTTTGTATTACTATTTTTTAAATTATTAATTACTCCCTGAGCAATCTGGGTCTAGTAGGTTTTGGATCGACATCTTGACAGGTAGTTCTGTTTATAGATTTGCAAGAAAAAATACAAACAGCAACACACTTTCAAGAAGGAATTTTCTTGGCCTTTCCTCACTACTTTGCACTCTAAATTAGGTCCCAAAGTCCCACTTCTGGACCGCAGACAAAGACTTCTATAGCAATCCGTCCCGCTCAACCACAAAGGACAGCCCCTTGAACGAGTTCTGTAGAAGTACGTTGCACGACCTGACAGCACTCAAACCCGGGTGACTCCATGCACTGCTGACCCCAACGTCGGGGGCACTCTGTCTTGGAGGATCCTCCCCCATATGGCTGCCTCCCAGCCAAAGGCTTTGCTGTTGTTCTCATGGCAGCACCCCAGTGCAGAGCTTCCATTATCTGGAGGCTTAAAAGGAAGTCAGGCCGATGGAGCAAGCGGGGCAGAAGCGTCGAAAGCCAACTGCAAATACTTGGGTGCCTTTTGGCCAACTTCTACTGTGTGTGGGAGAACTTTCAGCTGGGCCCATGTTTCCCGGCATGACCCCAAAGACTCTCCTGGAAGCACCCTACATCAGGCAGGTGTGACAGGGTGAAACAGACCCCAACCGAGTCAATACTAACAGTTACAGAGAATACAGGTTGCCCCATTGGGCAGGGACTGGGAAACAAACCAGGACTAACACAAAGGCTGTTTGCTCCATCTCCCACGAAAAAGACGGACACCCACCCCCCAGATCCCCCAACTGTTTCCAGTAAGAACATGAATGAATTCTACAGATGCACCATCACCGCCATGAGGAGCTCCTCCGAGCCTCTGAAGGTGCTGGGAGAGAGATGTGTCTCCTTCAAAACAAGCAAAAGAGGAATCGCTGGAAAGGGGGTTACAACTGGACCACCTCACTGATCCCATGCGGTGTTCCAAGTCTGTGTAATCATCAAAACGAATCGTAGTTTGACTTTCCCTAGCTACACATTTCCGACTGAACAAGGGCAGTTTCTAACGGACTTCTCGCCACTTATGGTCCCAACGGTGCCACGTCTTCCAGAGCTGGTCCATCCAAGCCAACTTGCTCCGGTGCAACACAGCGCGGCTTCTCCTCCTCCAACTCCGTAGGGTCTCCCCATGGCCTTTACATCGAAAGAAAGGAGCCACCAAGAGCACGAGTAAGGCATAGTGGCCAGCAATTCTCCTTTCCGTTGACGAAGTTGCTGTGTCTTCTCTCTCCCTCCGTCTCCCTCTCCAGTGTTTGTGCTTTGACAGCAGAGAAATTACTTTTTGGAACGCCATTATAATCGATAGGAAAGGGGACACTCATCCAGGCAACGGTGCCTGCACACGCTTGTGCTCTCCACCCACCCACCCAACCAACCACCCAACCAACCAGGTCTGTATATATACAGCGCATTCGCACACACGCACGCAAAACAAGGAAGGAGAGTGCCACTGCTTGACAGGGTAGAAGGCAAAAAAATGGACTTTTCCATAAGGTCACTGCTCAGTTTTTCTCACACGTTTCTTTCTAAGTTCAGAAGTTGAGTTTCGTGACAGGCCGCTCGCGGCTCCCGTCGGCCAGCTGGTTGGCGATGCGCTTGCGGCCACGCTTCAGTTTGCAAATGTCTTTGTCAAAGACTTCGCCAGATCGTAGCGCGGACACGAGGTCGTCAAACTCCCCGCTTTCCTCGCTGTTCTCTTTCGCTTTCCGCGCCTTGCGCTCCCGTTCGCGCTGCTCCTTCAGCTGAAATGGAAGTGGAAGAGAAAATGATTCTGCAATGGGGGATTTTGCTGCTGAACAAGTTCTTGGTTTGACCTCTCAGCAACAATGTGAACTACGCGTTAAGTAATGCATGATTTGAGAAAATTAGCTACTTCCCCACCCTTAGATGGGACAGCTTCTCACGTTCATAAACAGTACAAATGACATCCTTGCCAGATATGGGCTGCCCCAAATGCGTAGGGGGCAGCACAGTTCCCGGCACCCACTCATGCATCCCTCATGAATGAGGAGCTGGGCGGTTCCGGGGCATCTCCGGCTCTTCTGCCCTACCTGCGCTTCCATGCGAGCACGCCGCTCCTCTTCCTCCTTCCTCTTCCGCATGTTCTCGTTCTCCTGCTTGGCTTCGTGCACAGCTTGCAGGAACTGGTCGAAGATGCCGAAGAACTCGTCCGGCTGCGTCTTGCCAGCCTCTTCCCCGAAATGCTTCACTGCCTTGGTGAACTGGGGGAAGAAAAGGGCCGAGGCTACAGCAGAAATCCACCAGGCTGCTTCCGCCTGATTAACGGCCTCACTGAGGGGATCCGCTCCCACGCATCGCCCTCGTTCAGGGCCTGCTTTTGCCTGAGTCATGGAAGCTGCAGCCCAGCCCTGCTGGAGGGCTAGGGTTTCCCAACCACAGCTCTAGACAAAACAGCTCACTGTCGATTAGCTAAAGTGATGGTCCTTCTCTCAGGCTGCCCCTCCATCACATCCGATCATGCATGCCTACGTCATCAGGCTGGACATCAGGAAAAGCTTCCTCGCGGTCAGAGCAATGTGACAGTGGGACCAGCTGCCTGGAGAGGTGGGGGGCTCTCCCACACCGGAGACATTCAGTGTGAAACTGGACAGCCACCTGAGTGGGATGGTATCACATGGTGTCCTGCAACAGCAGGGGGTTGGACTGGATGGCCTTCATGGCTCCTTCCAACTTTACTATTCGGATTCTATGATCTAGGTGAGGGTTGCAGAGCTGAGCTGGGGGGCCAAATGGACCCCCATGAAACCCTCTGCCAGCTGGAGGCTGTTGGTGGGCTTGCCCATGCCCACAGGCATCGTTCTCCCTCCCATCCTGTCTTTCCACAGGACTCTCTCAGCATGGAAAAACGGCTGGGCTCTGGTGGACTTAGCGCCAGCTGAGCCCCTCGCTTTGGGCCCCGAATGATGCCACCGGCCAGTGCCACGTTCTCGTTCTTAGGCCAATCTCAAAGCAAAGCTAACCGTGAGGATGCAAAGCCAGTTGTGGGGGGCGCCCCCTCCCACCCTGCATTCCTGCATACTGCTGTGATCTTGGACTGGAGACTGTTAAGGGCAGGAATCCTCCAGCGGGAGGGCCCGAGAAGACAGGCAAGGAAGCTCTGTGGGCCGGATGCCGAAGCTCCACAGGCTGCAGGTTCTGCATGCCTGATCCGGGATGGAATGTGCCTAGCGAATTTTGTGGCGCTGGAGGGAGCCTCTTAGAGCATCCCTCAGAGGCCCCAAGGCAGAAAAATCTCAGACGTTAACTAACCTAGAGAAACCTTGCCCCCTGGATGTGTGGGGACTGCAATCCCCACTGTGTCCAGCCAGCAGAGCTCTTTGGAGGAAGGGGGGGGGGTAACAATGAAACCCACCAATGAGAAAGTGAAGTATCCCCCAAGACACACGGAAGGAGATGACTTCCCAATGGCAGAACTACAAAGCAGCTTCTCTCTGAGCATCTGCGTTTGTTCCCAGGTGCAGCTCTCCTGTGCTAGAAAGCACCCCCTGCTTGCTTGTCCAAGCCCCCCTTCCCCAAAGGTCTCGTGTGCCCCTTGTTGCTTCATGAAGCACCACCATTTTGAAGCCATTGGGGAAGTCACACCTCTGTTTTTGCTCAACGCCCTTTGATTCTCTCATCCCTCATTCGCCTCCTTTCTTTATTAACTCGGGAGCTATAAAACCAGAGTTCAATATTGCATCACAGCAGATATAAAACTCAAACTCAGGACAGGGAGAGGGAAGACTTGCGCTTTCAACTTCCCTTTGAAGATTCGCGCCATCGTATGCTGTTTAGTGTTGCCACATGCTTCCAGATTGGAACCAAATGTGCTAGAGAAGCTTTGGAAAAGTGGTTCCCCATTGCCACCCGCTTTCTTGAAGGAAACAACACCCACCCAGGCAGGAAGGTTGCGGAAGCCCCGTGAAGGTGAGCAGTGTTTAATTCTTTGCAGGGTTCAGGCTATTGACAATCCCTGGGCATCAGGCACACGCAGTCATGTTGGAAGACGCACGAGTGCTTCTAAACTGGCTTTGATATGTTATTCTGGTTCTTTGGCCCATGCGAGGTTAGACGGCTTTTTAAAAAGATCTGAAAAGCTGAGTGGAGACCAAGTCTACTGAAAGCTTGGTTAGGGATCAAGTCTCCGTGACAGGAATCTCCAGGTCAGTTGTCAGGTACAAATGCCTCCGTCCCAGTGTGGCCAACACACCTGGAAAGAAAAGGTTGGAGGGGCTCCAACCAAGCTACACAAACCTGTCGGGCTGGGTTTGTTTGTTTTTTTTAAGTCTTTCTTGCTAGCGCTAGCAAAGAAATCAGAGAGAAGGAAAGGGATATCCACTGTGGCAGGTGTGTGCGTGCGTGCGGGGGAGGGCTTGCCAGAAACTCCTTGGGGGGCTGCACGTTTGCTCCCCAGAAACAGAGAAGGTCCACCTTCTTCATTGCCCTGCTTATGATTTCTTAGAGGTGCACCACGTTGGGAAGGAATTCCAGCCGTGCATTTTCAAGCTCCATGTGAAACCCTGGTTGACGGGACCAGGTGCAAGATGCCACCTGCACGGCAGGCCCATCGGGCCGACGGTGGCCATGGAGGAGCTGCCCACAGCAAGAACCGATCAGGAGGAGGTTGGCTGCAAGTGTGGTTCCTCATTTGCAGCCTCAGCAAATGGCCTCACACAGTCCTCAGTCGCCTGGCTGTGAAATGGGAGCAAATCTCATCTTGACCAAAAGGGCAGACACAGCATGAAAGCAGAAAGACCCGGAGCCATAGAAGCCAGGCAATTTCTTGGGCTTCTTACCAGTTCTTTGGCTTCTCCCAGAAGCTCCTCCACATCTGAGAAGCTGAAGCTGGCCAAGGTGATGAACTGGCTGACGACAGAAACAAACTTGTCTCCTGCATCGGAGGGCTGAGATCTCTGGTATTCCAGCTCCTTTGGAGGAAACAAATTCCATGTCATCACTGGTGGTGAATTTCAGGGGTACATGAGGAGAGGCAGCCATAATCTCAGCTGTGGGTTTTGCAAAGCCCGGAAGAGTCCCACGCCCCTGGCAACAACGGGAGCTTGCTCTTTCAGCTGTGGTCTGTGTGCAGCTTGGGGAAGTAAATGGCTGCTGGTGGGGTGGGGGAGAAGCTGACTGTCCCTTCCTTGTGTACCATGGTCCCAATCCAGGCCTTGACCCTGCACACCTACTCTAGAGCAAAAAGAAGGGAGGTCTGGTTGCATGCGACATAATTAGCATGACCCCAGTTCTTCTTGTGTTCCGGGAAAGGAGGGCTGCATGTTGAGGGACTCGCAGTGGCAGCCACAACGGGGTTCTTAAAGGATCAAAGTCACCCTGCCTCTGTTGCAGCTGAAGTTCATGACCTGGGGGTCAACGAATGGAGATCAATAGAAAGTGATAAACAATGGGAAATGCCGGATGATTGCAAAGGCTCTGAGTCACCAGCCCAGCTAAACAGCCCAGGAGGTACCCGGCAAGCTGGCCAACCTAAACGCTTTGGCAGGAAATAGGTTCATGCCTGGGAGCATCCTTGGCTCAAGGTACCACCTGAGAATCCTCGTGGTCTCTTTTGTTCCGGGAACTTATACCTGTTTATCCCACGGAAGTCTGCCATTCGGACCCACTGCCATCAGTGGGTCCAAACTCAGCAAAGAAGCCGGGGTTGTGCGTGTCATTCCCCACAGTCAAGTAAGGAGGCGTTTGAAGAATTCCATCCTGAGGATGGATGCCCAATTTTGTTGCCTGCTTCATGGGCCTAGCGCGATTTCCGTAACTGCTCTTGCACCTACGCATTTCTTGTGTTCTGCATTTAGGGCTGATCCCCCCTCACCCCTCGGGAATCCAACATTCCCAGGAAGAGAAGTTTAGCAGCAGCCCTTGAGCCTTCGAAAGCTCAAGCATGACATCCGCACAGGCTATTTCTACCCAAAGTTTTGTTTTCTGCTTTGAAGAATGCACATGATGAAAGAGACAAAGCAAAACAATGCGAGTCATTAAGAGGTCTATAAAAATGTAGTGAGAAATAATGAGATGCAGGTCAGGAAGGAGGAAGAGAGATGAAAGTAAATTCAGCTAGCTTCCCCTCCTTCCTCCCAAAGGGCGGATGCTTAAAAAAAGCCTCCTCCACATCACAGCGGGGGACCATTAAGTGGGTAAACAGTACTTACTGCCTCGACAGCCTTCAACCCACTCCTCAAGGTGCCAATTTCCTTCTCCAGTTCAGTCATGCTGCCAGAAATAAAGGAGGTGCATCATTTTCCAAGCTGCTCTTAGCATTTTTCCAGAATGCGGCTCTGAAGCTGTTTCTGTGTCTCTCATTTTTTAAAAGGCACACAGTAATGCTTGACATTGCCTGATGCTCTGAACTGGCATCCTGCGTGTCACAAATTCCCCTGGGCACGGGCTGGTGGCGGGACATGCCCGCATTCCAGGTGGCAGGACCGGTCAGTGCGCTCTGAAGTAGAAATGTTCTAATTTGCTCAACTGAACTGAAACAGACCTTGGCGTTATTGTGGACAGGAGGCTAAAATGAGCCAACAGTCCGATGCAGCTGCAAAAGGGGCACATACTATTGTGGGGTGCATTAATAGAACTATTACTTCCAAATCATTAATAGAACTATTACTTCCAAAGCATGAGAAGGAGTAGTTCCCCAATTCTCCTCACTAGTCAGACCTCATCTGGAATACTGTGTCCAGTTCTGGGACCCAAGATTTAAGAGAGATGTGGAAAAATTTGAAAGCGTCCAGAGGAGGACAACAAAAATGATCCAGGGTTTGGAAACGCTGCCCTGTGAGAGAGACTGAGAGAACTGGGCATGTTCAGCCCTGAGAAGACTGAGCAGGGACATAATATCCCTCTATAAATTCCTCAAAGGCTGCCACAAAGAGGAAGGTCAAGGTCTCTTCTTGCTGATAGCAGAGTGTAGGGCATGGAATAATCAACTCAAGTTGTGACCACCCAGGTTCAGGCCAGATACCAGGAAAAGCTTCCTCACTGTCAGAGCAATGCAACAGTGGAACCAGCTGCCTGGAGAGGTGGGGGGCGCTCCCACACTGGAGACATCCAAAAAGAAACTGGACAGCCAGCTGAGAAGATGGTGTAAATGGGTGTCCTGCAGGAGCAGGGGGTTGGACTCAATGGCCTTTGTGGTCCCTCCCGACTCTATTCTATGATTCTATGCATTTGGTAAAATCAAAACTGCCAGTTTGAAGGCTCTGTGCAGCTACGGTGCCTCTTCCTTCTTAGTGAAGTTTTTTTTTGGGGGGGGGCAGCAAAACTTGGGAGGGTCCCACACAGAGGAGAGGTGCTGATGTGGGTCTTCCATCAAATCCCCCGAAGGAGGCAAAGTGATGGAACGATCACCTGGGAATCGCCCTAACATCAAAGATAAGGGACATGAAAATAAGCCAGGCCGGCTAGTGGGTCAAGTTCCCAGAACCTCCCAGAAGCAATGCTGACTCTTTTATTTATTTATCTACTATTTGTGGCTCGAAGAAGAGACTGGTTGTTACTGGAGGGCTCATAAATGCAAAGAAATAAAGAACAGGAGCACCAGCCGCCCTGAGAGAAGCACTTACTTCACTTTGGCGGCGGCAGGGACGTCTTTCAGCTCTTCGGGCAGGTTGAGAACCTTGGGGTACTTCTTTTCCACGATGGTGATGAGATAGTGCAACAGAGTAATGTTCCTGCGATAAAGACATGCCCCGCAGGGCACAGACTCAGACCGGGAGCAACTCCTTTTCTGCATCCAGGAGCAAAAACTGCATATTGCGGTGAAAGGGGAAGCTCCAAAGCAAGCAACAGGTTTCTGGAACGTGGTTGTGACTCCATGGAAAGGGGTTCGTTGCACCGTGAAGCCAACGGTGCAGAGGAGAGAACAGTGTGAAAGGGTTGGATCTTTTGTGAAACTTCTCCACGTTGTGTGTGATAGAGAGACGGGAAGGCTGGTTGCTTGGCACTTTGAATGAGGAAGGACTTATGCTAGGGCGGGTGTTGGGAAGTCAGTCCATTGCTGATTAAGCTCCTAAATGCACCCACCCCCCTCTTGTCAGCAAGATGGAGAGGGACAAAATTTAATACTATCTGTCACATGCAAGACCTCAGCATTAAACCTTCCTGAAGCCCCACTACACCTGCTCTTTAGGTCTGGCTGGAGGGGGAATTTGCATATGGAAAGGGGGGTGCAGGACACCTGGGTTCTCCCCCCAGATCCAGCCAATGTCATGTCCCCACTGTTTTTGGTGGGAAGCCTGGATGTCAAGTACACCCCGGATTTCACTGTGGCTTAAACAGAACTGATAAGTAATAACTAATATTATGTTGTAATGACTGATTTTGCCTTTTCTGTAAGCAATCTGAAGGACCACACTGCTAGAATTCATGAAATGAATCATTTGGGTTGTTTCTTGTTGTAGTGATGTGCTTATTGCAATGGATCTAATAGTTTGCTTTCTTTTATTGCTGCAAACCACCCAGAGAGCTTTGGTCGTTGGGTGGCATAGACATGCAATAAATGAAATGATTCATACATCAGGCCGGGCTGCTTCTCGGAGCTGCTTCTGCCCTCACAGGGCTGCACTGCACAGTCTCGAGGACTAGAAGGCAGCTCATTTTGCATCCCGCTCCCTTGGAAAGACAGCCGGCCCACCGCGACCCTCCTCACGGCAGACTGGAAGGTGGAAAGGACTCACTTGTCAATGCTGGACTTGGTGTCTGCGATCTTGTTCAGGCTGGATATTTTAAACCCATACGCGTTTCCTCGCTGGCCCTTGTTCATGTAGTTGCCAAAGGCCAGGACCACTTCCAGCAGCTGCTTCAGGCTTTTGCTCTGGAACACTTCTGTGGAAGCTGTGCGGATTGCTAGGCAGGGCAAAAGGAAGGGGACCTGTCAACCAAGCCGCCTGGCCGCAGAACAGGCCTAGAAACACATGGTCTCTTCCGATGTTAAACGGCAAAGAAAGCTACGTATCCCAAAGGAGGCCATCTCAGGACTGTGCCACCAGCGCGAGGAGGAGACAACAGTGACTCCAAGAAAAATATGGGAATATGATGCGGGGAGGTCAAATAGAAACACAGAAACAGAGCGAGTCAGAAGGGGTCTCCTGGGCCATCTAGTCTGACCCCCGGCTCCAGCTGGCTCTGCTCACAACATGCCCACCATGGGCATGTCTAGCCTATCCTTGAACACCCTCACCGAGGGGGCCTCCACCACCTCCCATGGAAGCCCTTTGAATAACAAGCTGGCCCTTTGAAAATGAACGAACTTAGACGTGGTGAAAGGACTGCTCTAATTATTCATCAGTGCGATCAATAAAGGATTACAATACTTTATTTTTAAAAACTTGAGCTTGACTAGTCTTTACAACAGACAGATTTGTCATATGACTTTTTCCAGAAATAAAATATGCCAAATTCTTACAGCTCGGCTCTGTTGACCAGTTTGTGTTAGACCTCTTGTGTGCGGTAGGATGCTACCACTGGAAAAGGCAATTAAGCTCTCAAGATGTTCTGCATGACCCTCAGAAATAGTCAAGAGAAGAGCTGAGGATCCAAGGACACAGCCTGATCTCTACAACTTGTGCTGGTGGAGGATGGGAGGTGAGATGAAGTGTTCCCCCTACCCATGTGCCTGTTTTGTCCAGAAATGTAAAAGAAAAAACACCTTGAACATCTTCTGGAATATCAAACTTAAACCATGCATTTTCCATGGTTCAAAGATAGGCTGGACATGCACATGGTGGGAATGTTGTGAGCGGAGCTGGCTGGAGCCAGGGGTCAGACTAGATGGCCCGGGAGGGCCCTTCTGACTCACTCTGTTTCTATGTGTCATTATTCAACTGCAAGGGCATTGTAGGTGTCATGTGGCAGGTTAACTTAAGACCGCCCTCTTCTCCCAGGCACCCAATGCCATTTAATGGCACTTGATGGGGATATTTACGTCAGCTGTCTCCTTTGCTCCCTTCCTTTTTCAATGTCTTTGTCTCACGTGTTAGCAATTTTCACACAATCACAATAATTCTAAAAACTTACCATCCACTTTGGGTTTAACTTCGGCCACCCTCTCAGCAAACTTCTTTTTAAAATACAAAGACTGCAGCCGCTGCTGGTAATGGTTTATTCTGTAAGAGAGTACGGGGTGGGAAGGAGAGAATGCATGTCTAGCCAGGGACTAGCGAAAGATCCAAAGGAAAAGAGTTGGCTATCTAATAGGCCTCTCGAGAGCCTATTTTCTTTCCACCACGTATAGCAGTGCCCAGGGTGACCTTACCCTACTTTAAAAGTCCCAGGTAAACCAGCAGCAGAACACATTTTGGGAAACCACACGCTGAAAATTCAGTGACACCCACAACCTTGTGCAACAAGATAAGCCTTCAAATCAAGGGTGGGGGAAAGTCTGGCCTTCCGGATGTTGCTGGACTACATATCCCATCAGCCCTCACCACTGGCTAGGCTGCCTCAGTTGGATGGGACTTGGAGTGCACCAAAAACTGGTGGGGAGGGGCAGTTGTTGCCTGTGCTTGTTTTACACAGTGTTGGCATGGCATCAGGATAGAATCCAGGTACAATAAAGACCACTGGTGGTCCTTAAATCTAGGAGTCCATTCACTAAGATGTTTCCAAATATGTCAAATTCTTTGTCCACTCCTTCAGCGTGAAATTGCTTCCTTCCCAGACTTCCTGTGGATTTCCTACAATTTTACTTTCCGTATCCACAATTTTGTCCCCTGGTGGCCCCTTCCAAATCAGCCAATGCGATTTAGTCTAGTCTGAATACCAGGGGAAGGCGAACGTGGCAATTTTCATTGTCGGCGTGAAAAGCAGGGGCAACGCTGCTGCTCTTTAGAACAGCCACGATGGCTGGGTTTGGACGACAAGGTCGGAGTGTGGGTTGTTGCTGAAACATGGGTTCTCATGCTGCCTCAACTGTGCCATGTGCAGGAGACAGAGTACCTGGAGAAGAGCCTTCTCTGTGGTGGCACCCCAACTATGGAATGTGCTCCCCAGAGAGGTCCGCCTGGTGCCGTCATTATATGTTTTTCGGAGCTAGGTCAAGACCTTTTTAATCAATATTTTAATATGTTTTAATGGGAACTGGGTTTTTATTGTTTGTATTTTATTAATGAGCAGCCAGAGTGGAATTGTCAATTTATCTATTTTATCTTGACCTATGTTGCAAGCCATCCAGAGACGCAAGTAATGGACGGCATACAAATTTTATTTATTTATTTATTTATTTATAAAATATTTTTAAATATTGTATATGTTTTTAGTATTATATTTGTTTTGGTATTGTGAGCCGCCCCGAGGCTGCTGCAAGGGGCGGCATATAAATATTTAAATAAATAAATTTATAAAAATTTATTTATTTATGAATGAATGAATGAATGAATGAATGAATGTGCAGGGAATGGACTGGACACTTCCTATTGGCGTGTTTTCCAAGGTCAGGGTTGTGCTGACGCTTCTGGTGAGGATGGTGAAGGCTGCAAGATGGCAGAAATGTTGGAACTGCGGAGGTGGAGGAGGGTGGGGCTCTCTCAAGGGCACCACCCCCAGATTCTGACAGACCATGGGGAACAGGCAGGGTTCGGAAGGGAAGGGAGGGGACAAAGGAGAAGTGGAAGGCAAACCTGTATCCTGCCCAGTCCCGGACCCCATGATACGGCATCGGGATAAAAGAGCTACTCAGTTAGAGGGCCAGTGTAGATCTCAAAAGCGGGTCCTGCTCAAGACGGACTCACTCAGAGGATGAAGCCCAAAATTACTGAAAAGGAGAGTTTTTGGAAGCCGTTGCTAGTTTGGACTCAACTAAGCACTCTGTCCATACAGAAAGACTAGTCTTTCCAGTGCTGTAGCTTGTTAGCTGTGATCGGCCAATGAAGAGTATTCTGTAAAGAGCCTATCAGCTGTTTGGGAAGCTTGAACCAGACAAGGGGAGCCCAAGCTCCCAAGACTATGCTGACAAACCATGGTTTGTTAACTGCAAACAACCCATGGAGAGAACTCATGCTGCGAACTGCCAAGTGTTCATTGTAGTTTGTTAGCTTGCCTGTGAAAGCTAGACCATAAGGAAGGCTGAGTGCCAAAGAATTAAGGCCTTTGAGTTGTGGTGCTGGAGGAGACTCCTGTGAGTCCCTTGGACCGCAAGGCGATCAAACCGGTCAGTCCTAGAGGAGATCAACCCTGACTGCTCTTCAGAAGGCCAGATCCTGAAGATGAAACTCAACTCCTTTGGCTACCTAATGAGAAGGAAGGACTCCCTGGAGAAGAGCCTGATGCTGGGAACAATAGATGGCAAAAGAAGGAGGGGACGGCAGAGGATGAGGTGGCTGGATGGAGTCACTGAGGCAGCTGGTGTGACCTTAGGTGGACTCTGAGGGATGGCGGAGGACAGGGGGGCCTGGAGGAATGTTGTCCATGGGGTCGCAATGGGTCGGACATGACTTCGCGACTAACAACAGCAACAACAACAACAACATCTTGCCTGGGTTCAGACAACGCCATAACCCATCTTTCAGCCAGAACCAATGGTTCAGTAATAATTCCTGCTCAGCCCACGAGTGTCCGTTCTCCTCTTGTCTGAACCCGGCCAACCTGTGCTGCAGCAGTACGTGGGCTACCCGACAGCCCAGGGGCTACTGCCGGCTGCAGCCACTCTCCTTGGAACGCCCCAGGTGGCACGCTCAGGTAAATCACCTGCTCATCTCGAAGAGGAACCTATCGGCCTTGGCCATCCGGTCCAGCTCATGCTTGTGTTCTTCCAGAAGGTCAATATCAGCTTTTTCAGGGACGAATTTTAAAAGCTAAAATGAGAGGAAAACAGACAAGTTAGAAACGCTGGCGCCTTCTGAGAGCTCCTTCTTCCAATGGAAGCATGGGAAAATTTAGCTGAGAAGCCAGTTCAAAATCCTCCCCCAGTCTGGGGCCATCTAGGTGTCCTGGACTGCAGTGCCCACTATCCCCAGCCAGCATGATAGGAACTGCAGCCCAGCACATCTGAAGGCCACCAAACTGGAGCAGGGCACCCTCGGACCTGGGAGCTGGCACCGTGTGCCTCTCTACTACACAAATCCTATTTTCTCTCTCTCCATAGTTCCTCTAAAAAGGTTCTGTTACTATCAAGCACTCCTGTGACAACAGCGGAGCCTGAACTAGGAGTAGTGACGTATTTTGCAGGAAATGCCGATGAGGCACAGTCTGGGTCACCGGAGTCCAAATGAGTTCTACGTAGAGAAGACCTTATTGCAATGCCTTTACTAAGTAGGATTAGCACTGGGCACAACCCAGCATTTGTCCTCAGTCTCCGAAGGTGTGTACTTTACCTGTGCCAAGACAAACTGAGTCACCCTGGGGTGTGACGGTACGTCCTTAGCATTCCTCCTCCACAGGAGTGACTCCTCTAGTGTGGTGACAGAACCGCCCCTCCCCCCGCCCCCGGATGCAGCCCCAGTTTCTGGACTGGCTCACAGCAAGAAGGGGCAGCTGAACCCAGGAGGAAAAGGGCTCGTTGGTTTCCTCCCACACCCTGCAAAAGCACCCTCATCCCCATATTCCTTTAGAAGAGCTGCACCTACAGTGTGGACCGTTTGGAATGGCCTGAGACACCATGCTTATAAAAATTCTCCTTTTCAAATTTCCCAGGTCTCTGGAGGGGTAGCCCCACTGCAAAGATCGGAATCCCCCATCACGGGGCCTGTTAGCATCCTTCGCAGGGAGGGCGGGGCGCTGGCAGCGTCTTCGCCTCCTCATCCTCGCACCATGAATTTTGCTGGATGGGCTTCTTTGCTTGTCTAGCAAGTATTTTTTTTGGGGGGGGGAGGGGGAACAGGGATACCAGAGAGGCTTTCAAATCTGGTTTCTCTAGGTTGTTCCGCTCCCCGCCCACTTCCCAGATTCCAGCCTGCTTCATCACGGCCCAGCGCCTGAGGTCCTGGGAAGAAGACCCTGCGTTCACGAGGAATCGAGTCCTGCGTTCACGAGGAATCGAGACGCACAAGTGGTGTCCCTCGCCCGGGTCACGTGCAGCAGCCTTCGTTTGTGTTGCGTGCGACACAGAAGAAGGTTCCGTGAGCGCTCGCGGTCTTCCCCTTGGTAGGAGCCTGCGAGTGCCCGGGAAACCAGATTCCTTGCAGCTCCATTCCTGCAATTCCTTCCCTCCAAAGACGGAGCTCTTCGCACCTCAGAGTGATGGACCCTCAGGTGCCATCTTGGGACTATCGGACTGTTCCCTCCAGCAGCCGTCTGGCTCACCTGCTCAAGCATGTCCTTTGGCAGGTCCTCCTGCTCATCCAT
Source organism: Varanus salvator macromaculatus (assembly GCA_023646645.1). Taxonomy (NCBI): domain Eukaryota; kingdom Metazoa; phylum Chordata; class Lepidosauria; order Squamata; family Varanidae; genus Varanus; species Varanus salvator. Next base: position 23,565,821 of record JAIXND010000624.1, on the reverse strand, counting down.
CGTTAAAATCGCTCGTTTAATTTCATCATTCGATAATTTCAGCCTGGAAAAGAAACAACCGAAAGTGGTTACAGCCACAGAGTGTCAAACCAACTACCCAACAGCCCAGTGGCCAGTTCTAGATTTAAATCCGGGGAAGGGCAGACAATTCATAGCCGTTTATTGCAGACGAGAAGCATGGAAACATAGAAACAGAGCGAGTCAGAAGGGGCCTCCTGGGCCATCTAGTCTGACCCCCAGCTCCAGCTGGGTCCACTCATGACAAGCCCACCATGTGCACGTCCAGCCTATCCTTAAACGCATTCACCAATGGGGCTTCAACCACCTCCCGTGGAAGCCCATTCCATGCCCTAGGGGTCCTAACTATCAGGAAGTACTTCCTGGCATCCACCCTAAATCTTGATTCCCTGAGGTTTTCTCCATTGGAATACATCCTGCCCTCCACTGCAGGGGAAAAAGGTCATGACACCTCTGCATGGCACCCCCTCATGTACCTGCATGTTGCTACCAAGTTCCCTCTGAGTCTCCTCTTCTCCAGGCTGGAAAGACGCAGCTCCCTCATTCTCTCCTCATATGGCTTTCCCTGCAATCTGGCCACCATCCTAGTGGCCCTTCGCTGCACTGATTCCAACCTTGCTATCCCTCTTGTACTGAGGGGCCCAGAACTGAACATAATACTCCAGTTCTGGGCGCACCAGACTTGTATATAGTGTATGCTTGTCACCGTCCGTCATCCTGATGATTCCCCACCATTAGTGAACCTCTGCTTTCAGTCCGTCAGCCATGCCCTACTCCATCGGACAGTGCATCGCAGGGACCTCCTGGAACGGCTTCTCCTCTTGCAACTGTTTCAGTGTCTACGGGTGAACACAGTAAAGCTCATTCAAATACTGAATACTGCTGAAAGAAAACGATGGCAGGATTGATCGTGACCAGTGGCTTACTGGACAGCCGCAACCAGCAGAAAAGCTTTTCTTCTCGCTGCAAGGCCGCCCCGAGGCTGCTGCAAGGGGCGGCATACAAATATATAAATAAAAATAAAAATAAAATAAAGGCAGCTTCTGCGCTGACTTCCCATGAAGGCTCATGGCCAAACTGAATCGCGCCTCACATTTACAAAGCTGCTTTTCAATAAGCTCTATGCAGGGGTAAGGGGTGTTTGTGTGTGTACTTTTAATTACGAAAATGTTTCAGATAAGAAGAGGATGAGTGCGGGGTGTGAGAAGAAACTGCCGTCTAGACCTTAACAAACAGCCGACACGAAACGCGGCACAAATGTGCCCTTAGAGAGTTCTTGAATGTGCGTCTCTGAGTGAGTCATCTCCCAGGGCCAAAATGGAATAGCCTCTTCTCTGACAATGCGATGGGAAGGGGGCCAGCAAAAGCTATAAGCCTGTCCAGAAAAACCACAATAATTATCTTTCCTGGCAGCCGCGGCGGTGCACATCCCGTCCCAGGGTGGAACTGGGTCACAGGATTGGCTGTCGCGAGGATTTAAGCCCTGGAACTTGCCAATGGGACGTGACAGCCCAGCACGTTGACGGACGTGGGCAGCTTTAATGAGACAGACCAAGCCCTGTGGGGGACAGGCGGGAGGAACCAAGCACGAGCAGAGGCGGGGGTCACGCTTTTGGCCTGGGAACCCTCCTCCTCCAACTCCAGCCAAGTCAGTCCGTCCAGAGATGCGCCTGACAAAGGGCAGGCACACCCCACAACTCACACGTGGGGGACAAAGCCCAAGCAGGGGATGAGGCCGTGGCAGGGTCCGGGCCTCATTTAGCTCATGCACTAGGCCTGGCTTTCCCTGACAGTCTTTCCATCTGTGGCACCATCACCTTAGTTAGGCATTCTGGCCACCTGGTGGGAGACAGGGAGAAGGAAAGCCCACCATGAATTTTCACTGGCCAGGAGAACATCCAATGCATCAAGGAGCTCGTTTCCATGGAGCCGATGCAGCAAGATGGCTTCCACCGCATGTCTGTTCTGAGGCTCAAGATTTTTCGGAACTGTACTCTGTATGGCCCTGGGTGAGAGCTCCCTTGGAGCAAATCCAGACTTCCAGCCTAACCAATAAACCTTCCCCATAGATGGATTTATCCAAGTCTAAAACATAGGAATGTGTGGCTGTGAAAGCTGAACCATAAGGAAGGCTGAGAGCCGAAGGACTGAGGCCTCTGAATTGTGGTGCTGGAGGAGGCTCCTGCGAGTCCCTTGGACCGCAAGGCGATCAAACCGGTCAGTCCTAGAGGAGATCAACCCTGATTGCTCTTTAGAAGGCCAGATGCTGAAGATGAAACTCAGATACTCTGGCCACCTAATGAAAAGCAAGGACTCCCTGGAGAAGAGCCTAATGCTGGGAACAATAGATGGCAAAAGAAGAAGGGGACGGCAGAGGATGAGGGGGCTGGATGGAGTCACTGAGGCGGTTGGTGTGAGCTTGAGTGGACTCCGGGGGATGGTGGAGGACAGGAAGGCCTGGAGGAATGTTGTCCATGGGGTCACAATGGGTCAGACACGACTTCGTGATGAACAATAACAGCAACAAGACATAGGAATGTATGGCTGTGAAAGCTGAACCATAAGGAAGGCTGAGTGCCGAGGAATTGAGGCCTTTGAATGATGTCCATAGGGTCGTGATGGGTTGGGCACAACTTTGCGACTAACAACAAACAAGACATAGAAAACCAAAGCCACCCTGGGGGAATGGGATGGCCATGCTTAGGGGTGCTGTTTCATGTGCTGGGAAGGCTGTGGGGGGAAAATCAGAAGCACCCCAAGACTGACAGCCAGGTCTTGGACATAGCTGAGATTTATTTGAAAAGAAACAGCACTGGCTGAAATTACTTTTTATACTGAACCACAGCAGATGCTCTTGCGGGATATTGGTGCAAGGAGTGAGACACAGGCCGAGGGAAAGAGCATCCCTGTTGCCATGTCTAAGGCACAGTCCTGGCTATTCTCCTGGCTACTCCAGGGCAAATCCAACCCTATAAGCCCCACAGGATCTCTTAGGTCGGATGGCTTGAATAGGAGTGCAAAGGCTCAGCTGGGAGTACCCACAGCTCAGAGCCAGGCAGGTAGCAGAACAGGGGCACGGCAGACTCTCAGGGCGCCTTGTTAATCCTGCCAGGGGCGTGTATTCCTGGGTGGTGGTGGGAGCACTGAGAACTGAGCATCATTCGCAGTGACCGCAGGACCCCGGTGCTCTCATCTCCTGGAACTCTGTCCCAGTCTGCCACAAGCCTTCTGGCACAGAGTAGCGAAGATGCTGTCACACTGGTGGAATTCCAGCAGCCAAGAAAAGGCTTAACATTGAACAGCATGAGGTGGGATGGACATGGCTGGGGGGTGGGGGGGGGTTGGCCGAAAAGCACAGTCTGAAGTCTGTCCCAGGTCAGCAGACTCTGCTGCTTTTCGGCAGCCCTGTGAGAAGAGAGCTGTAGGATCAGACCAAAGGGCTGGCTAGTCCAGGACCGGGGTAGCCATGGGTCAAGCAGGTGCCTTGGAATGCCATGTGTGGGGCCCAGTGGCCACTCCACACCTGTGGTTCTCCTTGGGCAACTGGCATCCCGAGACTGGCTGCCTCCCATCCGGAAGGCTGCATGTGGTCGGCCTGAGCAGTCCTCCCCACGGGGTCTCGCTTAAAACCAAAAGGGGCAGAGGACCTGCCCCCGGTGGAAGGAGCAGGTACACTTAAGGCTGATGGCTCGGACACAGACCCCAAATGCAAAAGCCTTATATGGCCATGCTGCGATCAGAGGACAGGGATGGGGGAAAGGGGTGGAGAAGCCAAAATGTTTGCTAGCAGGGGAAGGGATCTCACATGAGCTCATGGTGCAATCATTTTCTCCCAGAGCCAGGCCTGAAGAGAGAAATGATCTGGCCAGGCAAAACCTTTCTCTGTTGCATGCCAGACAATATCTGGCTTATTTCAGAAACATGTAGGACAGCCTCCTGCAGCCCATCGCCCTCCAAATGTGCTGAGACCATGGTTCCCATCGTCTCCGACCACCAGAACCTATGGAAATGAAGGGGTTCATAGGCCAGCGCATGCTGACAGTGTGAGTCTGGGGGGCGCTTTTGGTGCATGGAGGCCTTTCATTAGCTCATGGGGACAAGAAATACGGATGTAAAGTCGTTTTTAAACTTAGCACTGTGAGCATGGTACATAGCCCTCCTTGGCCGGAGAGCTGCAGACCTCTTTCTTTTGGTACGTGTGCCACTGGTATTGAAGGATAATCTCACGACAGTCCTGACAGGGAGGCTAAGCTGAGAGAAAGCCACTGGGAGGGTGGTGGGGGGGACCTAAGCATCCTATATCCTTTCCCAGGCATCTTCACTGCACTTCCTGTTCCAGGCTCCTTCACTGTCTTTCAAAGAAGCATTGGGGGCACATGTGCCCCATAGTCTGACACGAAGCAGCAGTGCAGCACGGCGAACCTAAGGAGAGTCATGCCTCATCGGACAAAAAGCCTCTCTCTTGAGCATCTGGTGCCCAGAAGGCAACAAGATGTGTACAGGAGGCAACAAGCAGGACATGGGAGAAAGAGCACCCCTGTACCCATGTTCCCCAGCAATTGGTATACACAAATGCCCGTCATAAGCAGAGCTGGCTGGAGCTGGAGGTCAGACTAGATGGCTTGGGAGGCCCCTTCTGACTCGCTTAGTTTCTATGCTTCTATCACCGATACTGGAAATGGCCATCAAAACCTGATTGTACTGGCACATGCCTTCACCATGTCCTCATCGAACTCATGCTTGAAGCCACCCCTGTTCAAAGAATCAACTCATTCTTGTGGTGGCCAATTCCATCATGCAGCTAAGCACTGCACAGAGAGACCGAACCATTGTCGTGTTCTGCGTATATGTATTTTCCCTGTTGGACCCAGCTTCTAGCCTGACGAGAGAGGCTTTTCTTTCTACCCGCTTTCTCCATACCATGCATCAATTCACGTGCCTCTTCCATCTCTTCCTTAATCACCTTTTATGCCTCCTTAGCACCCCAAATGGAAACGTTCCTCATATGGGTTGCTCCATTCCCTTTGATCATTTGGGTTGCTCTTCCCTGCACCGTTTCTAGCTCTACGACAAAACCTTTCAAGGTGCCGTCGCCAGAACTGGGATGTGAAGTCCCAGCTGCATCTCTTGCGCTCACAGGACTTCTTCCTTGCCCTGGCCGGGAAGCGAGGCAAGCCAACATCAAGTCCGTGAAAGCTCGGGAAGCCCAGCCGATCCCTCCTTTGTGCAAAGCAGGCTAAACAAGCCACTGAGCAAGGCGCTGTGCGGTGGCACCGCTGATTGGCAGATTTATTGTTTGATTCTTTCCACAATGACCCACACAGGTGGAACTCCGCTGTCTCACAGCCCTCATGCGCTTTTGCAGCACCAGGCTGTGCACAACAACTCCCGAATTTATCTCCTGGCGAGTCCTGCCTGCTCAGCCCCCGGAAGCACATATGGGTTTTTTGACAAAAGGCACACTGCACAATCCTTGTGAGGAACGCGGCAGTGCTGCCTCTTGAAGCTGGCATGGTCTGACCTATCGCAGCTTGTTGTCCCACTACACCAGCCCTGCCAGACCTGGTGCGCCTGCAGCTCAGCTTCCACCAGCGCTAGGCATCACTGCCAGAGGTCAGGGGTTATCGGCAATGGGGTCCAATACATCTGGAGAGCACCAAGGTGGAGAACATTTATCCACATCTCTGTGAACGCCTTGGGCCATGCGAGTGAAAAAGCTGAGAGAGCCAGGGCATGCGTGCCCTCCGCCAAAGCGCCTTGGGATAGATCAGAGGACCTCCTGGGAACTGAAGCTGCAACGCAGGGGCGGGGGGAAATGCAGCAGTGGTACCTTGAGAGGAGAATATTGCAGTTCTGAGCTCTCCGGCCATCGATCACGGAAAGCTCCTTGACTTTATGCCGGGAACTCAGCGTGTCGTCAAGAGCGTCTTCTTTCTGCAAGAAGGCATGGAAAGAATCCGTTACAGGCTGACCCACGTCGACTCTTTTGAGTGTCTGGCCGAGGCCAACACCTTCAAGAATCTCCACTGAGATTGAGGATGACCATCCAGTCAGCCACTGCAAGATGATCAGCTGCTTCATAAACCGAAATGCGGGGAACAGGTTGGAGCAGGGAAGAGAGCAGTTGGTAGCAAATGCATAAATATTTATCCAGGTGCAAAGATTTAAGAACTCACAAGCGAGGAACAAGGGTGAAGCAAGGGCGTTTCTAGCACATGTGAACTGCAATATTCTAGACTAGCAAGCTGAGTTACCCCCAGCATTTCAAAGCTATACGCTGCTCTGTAGGGGAAAGAAACCGATCTCAGCAGCAGAACCTATGCTGTCCACTGAGGAACCGGCTTCAGTCCCAGGAACTGGGCAGGGGACGGAAATTAGCCTGGCTGGGAGAGAGATCTGCTTGCCATATAATTACTGCCATCATCTGCTGCCTGATAGCCGAAACTCTTGGGGAGACAAGATGAAAGAGAGAGTTGGCTATAGACAGGTAATAAATAATCCAAACAAATGCAATAGAATTAGTACCAGAACACATTAAAATAGAACACGTTCATAACGATTTAAATAATCTAAATAACAATTAAACAATGATTTGTTAATACTAATTATGGGTATCTTTATTAGCCGTTTCATTATTATTTATAATAATCAATGTCTGATCATTGAATGATTAAACAGGAATGATTTAAAATGGATTTAAGAAGAGAGTGACACACGGACGCTTAGAGTGATCCTGTGGCCCAGGCAGTGTCTCCAGGGCCACAGGCATTTTGGGGGGCCCAGCTCTGGAGCAAGCAGGCGCCCCCCCACTGGGGCTGGGATTCCATCCTCGGACCTTGCAGCCTGAGTGGAGAGAACGGCACCAGCTGCTTTTCCCAGAATGCCTCAGAGAAAGGGCTCAGGGTGCTCCAGGGGAGACCGCCGCGGCCAAGATGGCGGAAGGAGGTGGCCGTGACCTTCGCCTCTGTTCTCCCCTTGCCCTGCAAAGGGGGCTGACGGCCCTCTGAGTGCAGAGGTGACAGCCATTCCCATGGACCTGCATGCTGAAACAGGACACTGGCTTGGAACCCAGCATCACAACACGAGATATCAGCCTCGATGGACCAATGTCCCGAGCAGCTCCGCGTACAAAAGGATGGTGTAAAGCATTTGTCTTATCCCTAGTCAGAGCATGGACTGATGCTCTCTAAGTCCAACCTATGTGGGCTAGTTCAGTGTTGTTTCCTCTGCCTGGGCACAGCTTTCTCAGGTCTTCTGCCCCACCACTGAGCTGCTCCCGGCTATGGTCACGTCTCTCTCTGTGCACAGTGTGCTTATGGAGAGCTGGAGTGGGCAGCTGCCAACCCAGAGTGGTCCCGGGGACGGGAGCACGTGCATTTCAAGAGGGCTCCCCCAGGCTGATCTTCCCCTGGGTGTGACGCTCAGCACCACAAGGCTCATCACAGAGGGGGACTGCGTTGCTCTTAAGGAGGTCGCAGAAATCTGCCAACGGCTTCCAACGCTGACATCAGGCGGCGAGTTCTGTATGGACCAGGGTTCTTCCGGTCATGCCGACTTGCAGACGGGTTTTTAATTTGCGGGACTTTGCTCCTGTGTGTGCGTGTGCACCCATTTGCAAATAGGAATGCCATTCTAGTACATGAAAATCCACTTCCATCCGTGTGTGGAGGAACAAAAGATTCCTGACATTCTGCAAAGCACAAGGGAACAGATTTCACGAAATCTTACACCCCTAAGACCAACCTATCTTGAGGGCACCAGGCTGGGGAAGGCTGAAGCTTGATGCACAAGAGTGTGATTTCATATTGATCTAGAATAAGCAACAAGATCTTTAGCTACAGGCATGAACAAAATATTTGGGATGTTCCCCCACCCCCATCTGTTTCAAAGCTGCAGGTAAACATAGAGAAATGAAATAATTAAATCCATCAGTATTTCAGAAATACTGCTATAACCATGAGCCATTGTAACAGGTGCCTTAGAACCTTTGGTGGTATCCCTGAAAATGGAAAAGGTCTTTAGTCAATTAAAGAGGTGATTTCTACCACCTGCTTTCAAGCCCCTGCGAGATGCATGGACCATCTACAAAAAATCAGCCAAATGAAAACAGAACACATGCAAACATCATACAGGCAGAGGCAAACATTAAATCATGGTTAACCAAGAAACCTAGATTGACCCTAGGCCTTCACAGTTCTGGATGGGAGACAAACTACGTTCTTGTATCTTTTGCTGTCAAGTCATTGCTGTGTGGACCCAATAAATTATTTTAAATAACAGGTTCTTCAGTTCTTTCAGACACACCAGGTTATGTTAACATTTTAAGCAGGTAGATACAGAAAACAGTTTAGGAGATTTTAAATTTGGAAAGGTTAGAATCCATTAGCATTGCCTAGTCCTCTGTCCTTTTGAAAACTAATACACAATTTTTTGGTCCACTGAATACAGCAGCACAACCACTCACGCTCTCCATGGAAGATTTAGGCAGAAGCGCACTTACCTGTCTGGAGTTACTGTTCCCAAAGAAGTCCTACAGCCAGAGCAGAAGCATGGGAATAGGCGGGAAAAAAGCGTGCAGTTCAGTGGTCACAGCAAAAAGAACAACCACAAAACAAACAAACAAAAAGAGACGAGTCAAAGCACATTGGAAAGGAGATATAATCCCGTGGTGTTTTTTTTTTCAAAAAAATAAATCCACAGTGCTTTGGATATGCCCGCTGCGGTCGTTGTAATGCAAACCAGAAGGCATGGGACAGTAGAAGGAGATTGGAGAGAGGCCACCGAAGCAAAGGGTCGTGCAAGATCAGAGATAAGTGGCAGCCAAGCAAGCCATCGATTAGTACGATGCACTTTCATTTATCGGTCACGAAGACTTTGGCCAACACCAGTCGGAAACATGGAACCTACCCCTAAATAAGCAGGGATTCTGCCTCCCAAGCGCCCACTCACATGGCCAGAGACAACATGAGCTGCATTGCAGCTGTTGATTCATAATCTTAAGGTGTTTCAGCCAGATGTTGGTTCTCCTGTGCCAGAAACTACAGTTAATGTACTTGCCATGCCTTTGCATCAATCACAGGGTTGTGAGGATAAAATGGACTGGAAGGTGCCGTGTACACTGCCTTGGGTTCTTTCCAAAAAGAGAGGAGGAGGAAGGAATGCCCTGTGTATGAGCGATCACAAGGCCATGTCTGCCATTTTTGGTAGGAAGGCAGGATATAAATCAATGCATCAGTGACAAATCCCAGAAGACAGAGCTCCTCGGACTGCGTAACACATCTTAGCACAAGGACTGGGGAATCCCTCTTGCCCTTTCTCAGCTGCTGCCTTGGATCTTGACCATTACCTGCCAGGGTTGTGCACCTAACCGGTACAAGTCTGGGTCCCACAATGCTCTGCTCCTCTGTCAACACTGGGGGCAGAGCTCAGGAAGGTCAGAGGCCAGGCACGGGTGCAAAGCACGGATCTTGTGGCCCTTTACGGGGGGTAACTGACGCATTTTAGTAAGGTCAGCAGATTATAATTATGCAGGTCTTTCCTTCTTCCCTAGTGTGAATGTTCTTCAGGCCCCTGGTTGCCTGGAGCCCTTGAACTGGGATGAGAGGAAGATGGTGTTCAGAATACAGGGAAGAGACGACTGGCCTCAGACGGATCAAGACACGAATATTGCCCAACCCCGCTCTGCTTTTTCAGGCTATTTAAAAAACTGGACCGGCTTGGGAAAATTAATCCTTGGCAAGCTCATCTTTGCCTACTCAATTCTCAGCTTGGCAAATATAATCCAGTGACTGGCTGACCTTGGCAGTGCTGAACGAACGGCACGGTCACCAGAGAAGCGGTTTCTCTGGGTTTGCTCGTTACACACACTGCTCCCAATTCACAAACATGTGATGCACAACTTTGTGGCTCTCTGCAGCCAGAGCCAGCACGAAGTATTTTAGTACCAAGGCCAAAAGGACAGTGGTGTTTGGTCACCCACACATGACAAAACGTTCCCACTGAGGTATCTTCTGCAATGTAGCAGATGTTAGCTGCGTAACTATTAATACTTCCTCACTCCAAACCAATTTTGTAGACAAGGGGCACCATCTTCGATTTTTTCAGAGATACGCAAGAGTCTTGGGGCTTCTCCATCCACAGTACAATCAACACTTCAAGGGTTAAGCAGTTTACTGTACTGGGATGGAAGAGAATATTCATTATTGCTAAAGCCATTTACATGGGATTCGAAGAGGGAAAACAGGTTGGGGTTATGAGTTTTTCAAACCGCTAAAAGAATCTGGATTTTGTGCTATGTCCAATGGTGTGTGTGTGGTCAAATAATTACTCCCGGAAAAAATTTCCCAAAGCACAAACAAAAACTAAACTCCCAGGATTAATTTTTCATAGCAGTTTACAGAGTTTCTCCGGGCTTGGGGACTTCTTTCCAAGCATCACAAAACTAGAAATGAGAATCACATCTAGGGCTATTCAGTCAATAACTGCAATTAATAACTGCAAATAACAATGCAATTTCAAATGGGGAGCGAGTTTTGTGGCAGACAATTCAGCATGAACAGAACGCCTCTGCTCGCCCCGGTCAGGGCAGGAGGTTCAGGGCTGCTCCATTTTCCTACCTTTTCTCTGGCAGATCTCAGCTTTTCCCTGCTTTAAATCCCCCACCTTGAAAGTACTGCATGAATCAGTCCGACTAGAAATCGGAAGTCATGGAGGAGAAAGTGATCCCAGGCTCCTTATCAGGATGGCTTTATGCTACCTCCGGTACCAGTAGGTGCCTCTTGCTGGGGTCACAGGAAGGAGAAGGTGCTGTTGGATTCATGGTCCAACTCGGGTGCTTCCCTCCCACAGACTGTTAATTGACTACCATGTGGTCCTAATACTTGAGTACATGGACGTTGGTCAATCTTTGGTCTGTGGCTTTGGATGCAAGGCCACCTTGAGCATAGCAAGAGAGCTCTGCTAAAGGACTGCATAGCTAACGGATCAAATGCAGCTATGGGACTTCTGTACTGGCAGATATTTCCGCAGGCATCCTGTCCCATCCTGACCTTCTCCAATGCTCTTCAATGGGCACAAGGATTGCTTTCTAAGAGCACGACCCTATGCAAGTTTAAACAGGAAAAAACCTACCTGAACAGACTGGGAGTTGTAGGCCTTTTTTCCGCCTGAACTTGCATAAGACTGCACTTTTCCCTTAATAGAATTATTTCTACAGTGAATACTCCTCTTTTGCACATTTGTATGTTTAAATAAATATCAATATAAGGGCTCAGATCTGTCAAACAAAGTTGATCTGATTAATATCTGCTCCCAATATTAATATGTAAAGGTATTTCAATTTGTGGGACTGCAATTTTAATATATGATAAAAGTTGAATAAACTTTTTAGTATCTCTATGAATACTTGAGTTTTTAAAAAATCCAATCTGTCTCATTTGCCTTTTAATCAGCTAACACAAGGGAGACTTCCACGAACTGGTCTCTGTGTGTTTCAGAATCAACAGATGAGATCCAGTGCACTTAGATAACAAGAGGAAGGGAACAGTTCACCAGTTTTTCCATATCTAAAGATGTTGCAATTAATTTCTCAGAAATTTAAAAGCATCATACCATGGCAGCATTCACACAGTAACACTAAGCCATGGTTCATATCAACCATGAATTCAATTAGCCCTGAACTGTCTTCTAGATGAGCAAACAGATGCTTGGTCTCCCTATTTCTAGTTTGTTTCTTTTCCACCCACTTTGCCAGCCTTTCACTTACACGGTGCTCTTGTTTCAAGGTAGGCAACAGCACAAGCAAGCCATGGATAAGCTACAGATATGGGTTCTGACATCGCTACAAGCCATGGCTTAAACAAGGCTGACTTCTTAAGCCCACAACAAACCACGGCTTCTATTTCTGGTGTCTTGCTGGTTTGTTTGTAGGGATGGGCTTAGATTCAAACCCAACAACAAAGTAGATTTCAATGGCTTAGTATACCATGTGCTCCAGGCCTGGGTCTAGAAATGGGTCTTTTGGAAGAAAATATGTTTAATATGGATTTTGGGAGAAAGTTTTTTTTTAAGACTATTTAACCATGTATTGCAATACAAATTTTCCTGTGGATTAAAAAGCAAATTGCAGGTCAATTTGCAATGGGTGGGAACTGGCTTGTGGGTGAACACATGTGCCAGTGTGGTGTAGTGGGAGAGCCAGTGTGGTGTAGTGGTTAAGAGCCTGGGACTGGGACTCAGACAACCTGGGTTCTAGTCCCCGCTCAGGCCCTGGAACCAACTGGGTGACTTTGGGCCAGTCACAGACACTCAGCCCAACCTACCTCACCGGGTTGTTGTTGTGGGGATAAGATGGAGGAGGAGAATGATGTAAGCTGCCTTGAGCCCTTTGAGGAAAAAGGCAGGATATAAATCAAAAAAATAAATAAAACGTGAACCATTCCTAGTTGGGTGAAATACAGCTACATGGACATTGGGCTGTCTCAGAGTGGCTTTTCTTCTGTGTCGCTGGTTATGTCGAATCCAAGGCTGTCCCAGGCAAGCCTTCAAGATGGCCCTGCGCCTCTTTCTGCAGGGGGCCTGGCACCACTGCAGGTAAGGGTGTGAGCAACCAAGCTCTGTTGCTTTCAATGGGAATTCAATACTATTTTAGCTGGATTAGGGTATCTGTTTACCATTGGCCAAACTGCTGCATTAAAAAGAAATGGTAGAGAAAACTCATTAACTCGTAGTCTGATAGGAGTCCCACTCTTCCCTTCCCACCAGGCTCTGGTTCACGTGCTCTGATGGTCTTCTTGCGAGCTCTTGCAATTAGGGACTTGTTTCTAGCTTGACTCTAGTATCATAGTTGAGAGCGGCCTTTAACGACACAATTAGCTTAAATGCCACAGAAGACGGATGCCAGCCTGTATCCTATTTCTTATTAGAGGGTGGCCTGAGGGCAGAATACTTAGAGTCTGTCTGACTGTCTGCCAGTTCCTGTAGGGAGCAGAAAGAGATGCCTGCAAAGAGCATCGGCCAAATACTGCAAGCGCTACAAAAACAGCCCCTAAATTCAGTTCGCGGAGGCAGCCTCTGCACACACAGCTCTTTAGCTAAGCTTTATTGCTGCCACTGAGAGCCAGAAGGGAAGAGCTTCAAATATCTGTACTGTGAGGAAGTCAGTGTAATAAATATGGGCCATGCATGGTGACACAGAACACCCCCCCCAGTCCTCCCCACCTGTGAAAGAACCGGGAGAACTTTATACCTTGGCCCTCCCCATCCCACTCCAGTGCAAGCACTGGCATCAAAACAGAATGATGGATATTTTTACACAGTACTTCCAATTCCTAATATTATTTATTGGTGTTTGTTTTTAGTGCATAGTTTTGGAGGTGTGGTGGAGAGCAGCTCTCACAATGACAACCGCATGCCAACACATGAGTTTTTGAAGCATTTTGAGATGTTAGGCCTCCAAGTGTCTGGAGCAAGCCTAAAGGCAAACTTCTCCATGCTGATCTCCTCCAGATGTTTTGAACATCAGCTTTCAGCGGCTTCAGCAGTACGCCCAATGGCCAGGAGTCCTGGGAGCTGCAGTTCAGAACGTCTGGAGAGGACCAGGTTGGAAGGCCGATGCACGAAGGATGGTTCTTTCCAAGACAGTCCATCTGGTTAAGATGCAGGGAAGATGGCTTGCTCAGCATCCTCCCAGTTTGGAAGTTCAGGTTCATGGGAACATGTTGCAAGGTCTTTTCTGCAGTGGTTTGTCATCACCAATCCATTCTGAGACCGGACTTAGGACTGTTCTGAACATTAGAAGCAGCATGAATGATTGGTGGCTTTTCATCTCCTTGGCTGCCCAAACTTCAGGGTCGTATCCAAAAGGGGAAGGTGGATGTTCTCTCAACACAGAAATAGAATAAGTACATCATCTCCCTTTTCAGATGACAAGAGTGGTCCATAATCTGATTTGTCCAGCATAGTACATCACAACAAATGTGTGTTTCATAGGATTTTGTATTTAGATGCAATTCTTGCTTGCTTTGGATTACAAAATTTGTTTTTCATTTCACTTTCTTTGCACTTCAGGCATTCAGTGATGATGTTTTTATAGCATATTGTCTGTCCAAATTCAAGCACTTTTAATCTCATAGATTTTAACCCAAGGAAATTATTATTATTATTATTATTACTACTACTACTACTACTACTACTATTTTCCATTTCTACTAATCTGTCTGCTAAAAATTAAGCAGGGAAATTTGCTGTCAACCAGATTTTGAAGTGCTTCAGCTTGGCTTTTTGTTTTGCATCGATTTGTACACTGCTTTGAGCTATTTTAGGAAAAGTGGATATCTGTTTTATTAAACGGATACTGTTCTAACAGCAAAAATATTATTGTTTCTTAACTATTACAAGGTCTCCATTCAGAGCAACCAAATCAAACAGCTGCAGCCCCTCTTGATTTAAAAACAAAACAAAAAAGAACAAAAACCAGTGAAAGTGTCAAGAATGTAAATCGCCCTTTAGTTGAAAAGTTGTGTGGAAGAGCTGGTCTTCCTTCCGTCTTGCTGCATGGACAGATTTTTGTAGACAGATGGTGGCATGTAGCCAAAAACCTTCTATGAATGGCTTCCCTCATTCTTTTTGTAAATAAGCATGCACAGTTTTGTTTTCACAAGTGCAGTAGCCATTTTTTGATGTACATGGCAATCTTCCCTAGGCAAATATTTACAGATCCAAAAGAGCTTCGTTTACCAAAGACTGAAGACAGTTTGGTGCCTCAGGTAGAGAATCCCAATCGTGCCCACGCCGAGTTAATTATCGTGGGACGTGCAAAACATGAGATGATCTCTTGAACAAGCTACTGGGGTTTTGTCCTGGCTCAGTGGGCCTTGCCCTTTTGAACCGAAGTCTGCTTCAGGTTTTAAGACAAATAATGGAGGGCCCTGCACATTGGGGTGGGGTGGGGGATGCCATGGGGAGGGGGCATACCACTGCTCAATTCCTCACCTACCTAGCAAGTGAAGGGAGGGACAAAATCCCGACCCATTAGTACAACTTATCCAACAGCCACAAGCTAGACTTGGGTTGATTTCCTGAAAGATTTTCATGGCAACCAAGAAGGGAAGAGATCTACTTTGGCTCTTAGTGACTCCCTGAGAGGGCAGAGACAAAATGCATGGTGGTGACATGTGGATTGCTTATGGGTGTGCATCCTTTGCTCTCTGCCAGCATGAGAGTTCTTCCAGCCTTGTCTGATTTTAGATTCTGAACCAAGATGTGTCAGGTACCCTTTGCAACAAAGTCCCTGAAGGGAAAACCAAACCTTTGTGCTGCTCCTTGTCTGATGGATTCCTGAATCTCTGGACTTGGACTCAGCAACACAAGCTCCTGCGATAAGGAACCAGGAATCTGGGATTCTGCTGTGTCATGACTTATCTGTACCTCCCTGAACCCGAGTCAGCTGTGCACGGAAATCCTACACCTGGGACTGTTCCCCATGCTTGTGGCTCTGGCCCAGCTTAATCTTGAATCCGTGTGCTTGGAATCCTGCCACATAGCAGTCCTGTAAAGGCAACTATAAAGGGGAGCCTACCTGGTTGTAACTTCTCCTGACCCTAAACTTGCATCGGCTTGGGTTTCCTGAGCACGGAGATCCTGCTTTTGGGAATGCCTCTATTTTTGTCTGCGGTAAGAGCCACAACATCTCTTGAGTTGTGAGCTACTGTCTGCCTGCATTGCAAACCTGTATTTTTAAGTGCATTTATTTATTTATTTGAAAAATTTCTATGCCGCCCCTTGCCAGCTAGCCTCGGGGCGGCTTACAGCAGGTCCATACAATACAAAAATACAAACATGAAATTGAAACACAAAACGACCTACCGCTAAAACTAAAACTAAAATTAAATTAAAATTAAAATTGGCCCATCTCATAGTCCCAATTAAAACTAACAAAAGCTAAAATTCAAAACTAATAAATAATAACATTAATAATTAATAAATTAATAATTAAATTAACAATTAAAATATTTCTTAAATAAAAAGGTCTTCGCCTGGCGCCGAAAAGCAAATAATGACAGCGCCAGGCGAGCCTCTCTGGGGAGCAGGTTCCGTAAGTGGGGTGCCACCGCAGAGAAGGCCCTCCTCCGGGTACTCACCCTCCTTATCTCCCTCACAGAGGGCTCCCGGAGGAGAGCATCTGCTGCAGATCGTAAGGGGCGGGAGGGCATATACGGTTGCAGGCGCTCCTTTAGGTAACCAGGACCCAAACCGTTAAGGGCTTTATAGGTAAGAACCAACACCTTGAATTGGGCCCGGACTTCAATGGGAAGCCAGTGTAGCTGACGGAGAACTGGGGTGATATGAGAACCATGCCCAGTCCCTGTCAGCATCCTGGAAGCTCTATTCTGCACCAATTGAAGTATCCGGACCGTCTTCAAGGGTAGCCCCACGTAGAGCGCGTTACAGAAGTCTCACCGGGAAGTCACCAACGCGTGTGTCACCGTTGTTAGGCGGTCGAGCTCCAGGAAGGGACGCAGCTGATGAATCAGCCAAAGCTGATGGAAAGCGCTCCTCACCACTGCTGACACTTGGGCTACCAAGGTCAGCTCCGGGTCGAGGAGCACCCGCAAGCTGCGGACCCTGTCTTTCAGAGGGAGTGCTACCCCATTCAAGACAAGGGACAGGTCCCCCACTCCATAGCCTGAACCACCCACCAACAGGACCTCCGTCTTGTCAGGATTGAGCCTCAATTTATTGGCCCTCATCCAGCCCATTACCTCAGCCAGGCACCGGTTCAGTACAGCCACTGCCTCACCTGGATTGGTAGAAAACGAGAGGTAGAGCTGGGTATCATCAGCGTACTGATGACTCCGCAGCCCACACCTCCTGATGACCTCTCCCAGCGGTTTCATGTAGATGTTAAATAACAAGGGGGACAAAATGGACCCCTGCGGTACTCCATGGCATAACTGCCATGGCGCAGAGCCATAGTCCCCCAAGACCACCTTCTGGAATCGACCTGTGAGGTAGGAGCGGAACCACTGTAAAACAGTGCCTCCAACCCCCAACCTCGTCAGTCTATCCAGAAGGATACCATGGTCGATGGTATCGAAAGCCGCTGAGAGGTCCAAGAGAACCAACAGGGACGCGCTCCCCCTGTCTCTCTCCCTGCACAGGTCATCATACAGGGCAACCAAGGCAGATTCAGTACCAAAGCCGGGTCTGAAACCGGACTGAAATGGGTCCAGATAATCAGTTTCATCCAAGAGTGCTTGGAGTTGTCCCGCCACCACCCGCTCCAGCACCTTGCCCAAAAAGGGAATGTTGGCCACCGGTCTATAGTTGGCGACCAGCTCTGGATCCAGGGAAGTCTTCTTAAGGACTGGCCGGACTACCACGTCCTTTAAAGGGGCCGGCATCCGGCCGTCTCTCAAAGAGGCGTTGACCACCTCCAAGATCCAGGGCACAATCCCGTCCTTGGCACTCTTCAATAGCCAAGAGCTTTTGAGCTTCTAACATGATTTTAAGAGAAAAAGCTCAGAGTGTGCCTGCTTCCAGGCTGTTCTTTAATCTAAGCCACAGGCCATTTGCTCTCAGTTACCTGATTTGTAACTTCTAAGATTAAATGATGTGACTTCTGAAGTGTGAATGGTGCAACCCGATTTGCTGTTAAATAAAGCTACGTTTCTTTCTATGCTGTATCTCTTATCCTGTCCTATGATAGGAAGTTAAAATTGCCCCAAGACCTCCCAGCACTGCCGACATCTGTTACGGATGGCAGCGAACCAGGGGCACCTGTACCTTTTGCAGGTACAACAAACACATTTGAACTATTTTATTTTATTTTATTTTATTTTATTTTATTTTATTTTTTGCATTTTATTTATTTGATGATTTTTTTGTATTTTATATGGGATTTTAATGATTGTAAGCCGCCCTGAGGCTCATGCGATGGGGCGGCATACAAGTTGTTTAAATAAATAAACAAACAAACAAATAAACTTAGCACTGGCTATTTCCACTAGGAAGGCAGGTGTGGCTACATCTTCCCACTGGACACTGACTGGCGTTCCAGGTTCAGTCCTCTGCATCTCCTGTTCAAAAGATCTCAGGAGGTTGTATTTATTTTATTTTTAGTTAGTTAAAATGAGTTTCAAGCTGCCTTTAAGAGTAGAACCCTCCTAGCTCTTCTAGGCTAGACTTCTGCTGGAGACAACCCTGGTTAGACGGTCTGATGGCCCAGCAAAAGTCAAGGA
Organism: Varanus salvator macromaculatus; assembly: GCA_023646645.1. Taxonomy (NCBI): domain Eukaryota; kingdom Metazoa; phylum Chordata; class Lepidosauria; order Squamata; family Varanidae; genus Varanus; species Varanus salvator. Next base: position 23,547,564 of record JAIXND010000624.1, on the reverse strand, counting down.
AGCTTCATTTGTTCCATTCCAGCCTTTGCCAAAAGCTTCTCGACTGTCTAACACAATCTAAGTGGGATGTGGATTGAGGACCTAACAACATTTTCAGTGTCTGAATGGGTGGCATTTGGATGCCACCTGTGGATCCATCTGTATCTAGGTATGCAGTCCACCAGCTGATGCAGAATTGTTTTTATGGATAGCTGCATTATTACAAATTTATATACACATTTCATACACACCTGTTATAAGGGATTTCAATGAATCATAGAATAGCAGAGTTGGAAGGGGCCAAGAAGGGCTTCAGGTCCAGCCCCCTGCGGTTGCAGGACACCAAGTCACTCCATCCCACTCAGGTGGCTGTCCAGTTTCTTTTTGAATGTCTCTAGTGTGGGAGAGCCCACCACTTCTCCGGGCAGCTGCTTCCACTGCTGTATTGCTCTGACATTGAGGAAGCTTTTCCTGATGTCCAGCCAGAATCTGGGTTGTCACAACCTGAAGTGAGTATTCTGTGCCCTACACTCTGGTATCAGAGAAAAGAGCTCTTGACCTTCCTCTTTGTGCCAACCTTGTGACAGCATTTGTTTTAACTTCTGCAAGAACATTTTCACATCAGAAATGAGTAATAATTAGGAAGAAGGGCAGCGAGAGGTGATGAGGAGTCCTTCCCTCAGCAACTTCTTTTCTTGACTTTAGTGCTAGATAACTCCTGACATCTGACTGTGTTGCTAAGCCGGAAGCCATCCCTCCCTAGATTAGCATCAGGAAGAGATCACCTTCTACAGGGCTTAGTTGTTGAGGCTGCTTGTGTGCTGAAAGCGATAGAGCCTTCAGTCTTTAGAATGGCAAGGGATTACCCCAACAGACTAGACAAAGCAGATTACTCTCAGCATTATAAGCCCTCCACAGCCCCTGCTCTGCACTTTGCTTACTTATCTCTCTCTTATTTACACACACACTTTGGCTTACCTACCCTTCAGGTCTATTAACATATTTCTTCACTTTAAAAGGAATCCAAAGAAAAGGATAGATTTGCAGCCATTTTTCCTAACTAAGGAAACAGGCAGTTGGCAAGAACAGACCGGAGCACAACACAAGCACGAGTGGGGACTTCAGCTGAAAATCTAGATTGCTTTTTGTGGCAGAACAGGTGCTTTTTTAATACACTGCAGTCCTGTGCATGAAGAAATGGCAAGAACCCTTTTGCTAGGTGTGTTTTTCGAAAAGCATCTATGAAAAGTGTACACGGGCAGGAAAAGCATCCCTGGCATGGAACCTCTGGCCCTTCAGATGTTTGGCTTACAGTTCCCATAAGCCAGCATTGCCCAGCCCGGACTACAGGAACGCTCCTTGACTCCAAATGAGTGCTGCTGATGTGGCCACGAGAGGTCGAATTTATACAGGGAGCGAGGACTGTAGCATATGAATGGACACTCGTGTTTCTAAGCATGGAGATGGCATTGCATGAGCTTCAGAAAGCCCCGATCCACTGCGCACCCTTGTGTTTATCAAGCGACAACACATGCAAAACGACTTGTTAGACTGAGTGTCCAATGCCCTCTGAATGTGACCTTAAGGAGATTACAAGTAGTCTCCCAAACAGCAAAGATTAATACTGAACAGGGACATGAGGTGCATTTTCCTCTGGCTTCTTGAAAATAAGATGGAGGGGCACTTATGTGAGTGGATTCCCTAAATTTGCAGTAGAAGCATTTCCACACTGGATGAACACATGAAAACTTAAATGCAGAAGGTACCTGTAGAAAGTATTCTTGTGTGTTTTACTTTGCCACATGTAGGCAGATGGAAGGTGCTTTCCAGCAAGGAAGGGCTTTCTCTGATGAAAAAGCAACATGTGAAGTCGGTGGACTTGGAAACACGCAGGGTGAAAGACGGATCCCAAGCAGAGCGTCATGGAGCACAGATGGGCAATTTGCTAGGTGTTGGCGGTTTGGGCTGAGGCTGCAATCTCACATTTTGGTTTAATCAGCCTCCATTTGGAAGAAGGATGCTTGAGTATAACAAGAACTGGCAGACCATGAAAATGCCCCTTTTTTGCAAGGAAAGATGCATGTGCCCTTTGGTAAGGACACAGAAGCAATTCTTCTTCCTCTCTTTTCCCACATGTTGACTACCATTTGAAAAGACACTACACTGCAGAAGTTTAAGAGACAGAGGTAGCTTACTAAAAGCATCAAAACTACCATTTGGATAAATCAAAGACTTGTTCTTACCATTGGAAAAATAACCATTCACATGCAGCGGTGTCTCAGGGTTAGTCTTTAGTCATTCCCAGCAATTTCCTTCTTCGCATTCATTGCACAAGCATGCGCGACCATGAAAACACACGGTGTACACTTTCACAATGGCTTCCTTCATCAGTAAACGTACCAGCACATTCAAAATCACAAGCACCAGCATGCCGCAGGGCATGCAAGAAACAAAAGCCGCCCCAGCACGTTAAAATGATGTTATGTGAAGAAATAAACATGAGGTTGGAGAGGAAAAGCTGCATTCCGTATCTTAGGCATATGTTTACCTGCTGCCTCTGGTAAGCAGAGAACGTTCTCTCGAGGTCTTCAAGATCTAACACCTTAAACACCTTGGAGTCATCAATGCCAGCCCAAATGGTTCCTTCCAGCTTGTTCTGGGAGTTACAAGAAGAGGGAAGAAGCATTACTTTCTCCATGCACTATATTTTTGTACCAAAAAAACAAAGAAGCTATGAATAGTGCTCTTTGACAAGGTCACACCTAGAAGTGACTACAGCTTTTGATGGAATTACCAGAAGAAAATGTGAAATTTATTTATTTATTTATTACAACATTTATATGCCGCCCCATCGCAACAAAGCACCGCTGTCGCTCTCTCCTCCTCCCTCTGTCCCAAGTGCATGAAACAATTTCAAGTTCCAGAGAAACGGAGTCCTTCCAGTGTATTATGCAGATCAGGGGCATAAGAGTAGCCCTGTTAGACCAGGCTGGAGAAGTCCATCTGGTCCAGCATTCAGACGGGAAGCTCTCAGGGAGGGCACAGAGGAAAGAGACCCTTCCTTCTCCCCATTTCTTTCCACTATCTAGCATTCCTAGCTACGGACTTTGAGAAACAGACCAAACTATAGCCTGCAGGAACCTAACCCAAAAGACTGCAGGAAAAGTTGTGAGAGAAGGTAGAGTAATACAACTGGGGAAACCTCTCAGGAAGCGACCTTTGTTGTTCTTGCAACCAATTCTGTAGTCATGGCTAGTGGGCAAGCTGCATCTCACCTCCAGGGCAGGGCTCAGGAGATTCATTAGGTAAAGGAAGTGGTCTATTATCATATTCCTTGATATATACAGATATATATATACAGATATATACAGAAACTGGAACTGGGTTCCAAAGCAATCGAGCATCAATCAAACCAACCACAAGCTATGAACACAACACATGCAACCTGTGTTAAAACAACTGAACTGACTGCCTGTTAGCTACCAAGTCATGTTCAAGATGCTGTGGTTGGCATACAAAGCCCAGGATCCAGGATCCAGGATACCTGGCAGACTGCCTTCCATGTAGATACTATTTAAGATCTTCAGTGGAGACCTAGTTGGCTGTTCTACCCCACCCACAGAAAGCAGGGCTTTCTTAGTTGTGACACCTACACTCCTAGAAAAGTTCTTGTTAGTGCAAGCTTTCTCTGGCTTAGAATTAGTACAATGCTGCTTTATTTTATGGATTCCTTTATTCTTTATCTTCCTGTTATGCTTGTTGCTGAAAGTTGAAATGTTTGGGTGTTATATCACGCAAGCTGCGATTTTTAATGTTTGTAATTAATTATAATTATGTTAAGTGGTATTTAAGTATTACAAGCAAAGCACCCAACCAGGGTGGATTTTTCTAAGGGTCTTCAGCACACATGCATTTCATATCAAGCAAGCAAAGTATGTGGATTAAGAATGGGAAAACGGAAGCTACCAAGCTGGCCTGTTCACTTGATTTGCCTGGACTTGCAGGATGCAAGGTGAGAAGAAAGCAACTCAGTAGCCACCACAGCAGAGGATTGGGACTGGTGGCCCTTCGGATGTTTCTGCAGCAGAACTCCCACCATTGCTGACTACTGGCCGCGCTGGCTAGGAGCAACAGGAGTTGATGCACAAGAACACCTGGGGAACCACATGGTCTCCCGGCCTGGTGCTGCCCCAGGGAATGCCTGGAGGCCGAGCAATGCGCAGAAGACTGGTTAGCACTTGTCAACAAAAAATGGTGGATGGGAGCAGAATCCTTACCTCAGGCAGTTTGCACCAGTTGAAGGACTTGAGGGCATTTGTAGGCTGCGGGATGTTTTTCCTTTTGAGTCCCAGACCCAGAGGTGCTCCTGGAGCTGGGGTTGGACCTCCGAGTGGAGGAGGACCTGGTGGAGGAGGTGGACCACCAGGAGGTGGTGGCGGCGGCGGCGGCGGGGGTGGAATGATTCCCCCAGTAGGTGGTGGAACTGGAAAAAACGATCCTAAAGCAGCTGTAGTTAAGGGCCCCCCTGGAGCACCAGGCGGTAAAGGGGCCCCCTCAGGGACGGGAGCACATACCGCTCTCTGAAAGAAAGAGAGAGAACACACCATCATGGCAGGAACGACAGGGCAGCCAAAAGCACAAACAAGCTTGGCTCCATCCTGGGTACCCATCCCTGTCCTGTCATTCTCACTCAGCCTACAGAGATTGGCCTGCTCCTCCTACAACACTTCCTTCAAAAGCTGCGGCCTTGGATTCTGATTCAGAAGGGAAGAAGAGGTGAGGCTGAAGTTGCAACTAGACTGCTATGGCCAATGGACCCAGAGGTAAGCTCCTGAGAACCAAAGATATCTGAATTTGTAGAGAAGTTCTGGGGAGAAAACTGGGATGGGTAGGAGTAAATCTAACTTCATTTGTCCAGTTCTATCCTGGCATCAGGATAGAGGGTGGACCCACGGAGAAATGTTGGATGTTCCAGATTAACCTCTCAGCAGCATGATCCACCGTGGAGGTGGTGTCAACTCTTTTTGGCTTGAAAGGGAGGAGATGCATTTAGTTTGAAAGCATCGTCCAACTGCATTTCCCTAATGGACCATATTCTAACTTCACTTGTGTCATTGACTTCTGCAGTATGAAATCTCCTTTGGGCAGAGACACCAACATTCGAATTATGGGTTTGACCATACCCTCCTCACAGTAACATGAAAGATCTTTACTGCCCCAAACCCAGTTTTACAGTCAAACTCATTCTTCTGCTGGATGACAATGTGAGAATAAACGAATTTGGTCCCCGCAAGGAGGACTTGCAATCCAGCCTCACCCTGCTAAGTTCATGGAGCTGCGCCGTTAGCTCTGCCACTTGCTGTTTGACTTGTTTATGCTCAGACAGTTCTTTTTCTAGTTTTTCCTTCATTTTATTCAAAGTTTGCATCATCTCTTCTTTCTCCTGGGTCTTAACATCACACTCCCGCTCTTTCTTTTCCAATTTCTGCTGGAGCTCATGGTGTTCTAAAAAAAAAAGCAGCAGCAATTTAAATATGTTGCAATGGCTTATTTTCAGTGGTTGGCTGGGATGTCATGGGAATGATGGTGGAGAAAATTGTCCTTATACTGGAGACTGGGACCACTAGCCCCACTGACCTCCACCCTATGAGCACTCCCTGATTTCAGCGAAGCTTGTGCAAGAAAACCTTTGCAGTCAGGATGGAGAAAATGCCAAATTTCTTTTATGCAACATAAACAAACCATTGGAAAGCAGAATAGGGGTTGGAACAGGTTGATCCTACAGAACGGATTATTTTAGTAAGTGTGCAGGTGACAGAGCAAGGCAAGATTCACTTGCTACAAGTTTCATTGCTGTACTGCTCTGAACAGTCAGGAAGCTTTTCCTGACATCCAGCTGGAATCTGGCTTCCTACAACTTGAGCCCATTCTTCTGTGTTCTGCACTCTGGAGTGATTAAGAAAGATCCTGGCCTTCCTCTGTGTGACAGCTTTCCAAGTACTTATAGAGTGCTATCATATTTCCCTGCAGTCTTCTCTTCTCAAGGCTAAATATGCCCAGCTCTTTCCATCTCTCATCACTGGGCTTTGTTTCTAGTTCCCGGATCATCTTTGTTCCTTCCTCCAAACCTTTTCCAGTCTGTCTGCATCTTTCTTGAAGTATGGTGCCCAGAACTGGATACAATACTCAAGATGGCGCCTAAATGCTGGTGAATAAAGGGGAACCAATACTCACGTGATTTGGCAACTATATTTTTATCAGTGCTGCCCAAAATACCATTTGCCCTTTTTGTAGCCACATAATATAATGTTGGCTCATATTCAGCTTCTAATTACCACACTCCCAAGATAACCGATTCTCAGCCTAATCCACCTCACAAGGTTGCTGTGAAGATAATAGCCTGACTTGCAATAAGGATGTATTCTACATTATTAGAAGCTTTTACACAAGTGAAAAAGCATCTGTTGGGGAATTTCACCTACTCCCTTCATATCTATAGGAAAATTTGTTCCACAGAAAATGGTTTTAACTGGTGGTCTTCAACATTTCCCCTTAAGTCCTATTACCGTATGATGTAAGAAAAGAAAACGAGCCCAAAAATGCAGTGATGACCTCAGGCCAGATAAAACAGACATTTTTCCCCCTTCTAGATTGTCCTCGTAAGGCAGCTACCCCACACATGCAGAAGTCTGGAGGAATGCCCAGCTCATGAAAGCAACGCATCAGCGAACCGAAGAGACTGTTTTCTGCTATCCTGCTGCCCCTTTTCTACTCCTGGAAGTTAGTCCTCTCTTGAAAAAGATTTTGAAACAAGGGTTTCTTCTCATGCTCACAAAAAGCATGAGTTCATCCAAGGAATACTATAAATGGTACAGTCCAGATGCTTGCACTAAGGTCAAGATTTATACATTACCGAAAACTCCCTAAATCCCCACTTTTGAGGTTTCCTACTTCTTTACTGTTCCTCAACTCCAATATTTAGACACTACACCACCAAGACCCTACTTTGAACAAAACTCAAATCTGCCAGCTCACCCGGGGAATATTCTGGAACTTGCCCCTCTGTGCTGTCACTCCCTCTCTAAGCAAGCGGTTGCCTTAAACTGAGCAAGAAGGCAGCTCCCTTCAACTAAAGCCCTTGTAGGACAAGCTCCCCAAGGCCTCCGTTTCCTTTACCTCCAGGCCTTCAGAAACCATCTGTTGCACCATTGCCCTGCGGTCCTTCTCTTATAGGCCTGGTTGCCATGGTGATGGTTCATCTACTCTGTCTCCCACACAACCCTCTTTGGGAAGCCCTGCCTTAAGCCACGAAGATTTGGTATTTTCCTCATTCACCTTTTCTCATCTTTTCTGCTTGTTCTTTCCACTGCTTCACTTCATTTTCATTAACCAACCTAGAAAGAAAAACACACAACCCCTCATGAAAACAATAAGCATTGAACACTCAGTAAAAGCTAGACTCCGAACCAAGGATTAGGTAAAGCCTGGAAGATTGCATCCATATGTTCAATTAGTTCATTTCCCTCCCACAAAGCTTTTTACAATGGAAAGGGTTTTTGTTTATATGTTGCTACCTTGAGAGTTATTTATAAAGGTTGGGCTCATTAAGTATTGCCAGATTTTTCAGAGATCATTTTGTCTTGCCCACAAGAGATGAGGTGGAAAAGCTCATTGACATCCGGATACCCTCATCCTTGGCTACTACATCCCATACTAGAATGCTATGGGATGCTTACAAACAACCCACTTGATAGAGGGGAAGGTGTTAGCAATGAAATGTTGGCAAAACAAGGGACAAGGAAAAGGTATATTAACCTTTCAAAATGGCAACTGCACTGCAGTAGTAGATACAAGCTACACGTAAGGTGGTTTGTGTGATCATCAAAGTCCAACATGGCTTACATAGGCCACGATGAATTATGGCACCTGTGGGTTTTTTATTCAAGTCCTGGCCATGGTTTGTCATGTTGTCTGAACCCAGCTAACAGGTTGTTTGAGGGTTAAACTAACCACAAACAACCCATGATCTACTGTAGAATTAAAGTTGTTAAACACAGGTTCAGACAATGCAACAAACTATGGCAAAACCCCCACTAGGGGGCTGAATTTTCAAAATGGCTGCTTGGCAGTCCACGCTAAGCGCACTGGTGATCATGTGAGCTGCCCTGACCTGTGTGGTTGGTTCCTCACCTTGAACAGGGATGAGGGAGGAGAGAAAATAGAAGTATCTTCCTATCTTTATGATACTCTCCCAGTCCCAGTGAACAAGGACACTTAAAGAATTAGCAGCCACTGCATGTGGAGCTGGCCTCTGCTTTTGGTGGCTTTTTCAGGGATGGGCTACCAGCAATGGTTGGCGGTGATGGCTACCAATGGAACCTCTATGTTCAGAACTGCCAGTTGCTAGTTGCCCAGGGGCCACCAGTGTCTTCCTTCATTTGAGTTTCTACACTGTCCAATAGCTGAATGCCCTCAAGTGACTGATAAAAAATCATAAAAGCAAGTCCGTAATGCAGTAGGACACCAAGCAGAGCCTTATTTATTTATTTGGAGTTTTTATATGCTGTCCCATCGCTTAACGCCACCCTGCTTCCAAGAAGCATTCTGCAGGCCATGATGGAATTGAGGACGCATGACCAGTGGAAGCACATGGCAGCCATCTCAGTGGGGGAATGCACCCACCTCCAGGTTTCAGGCTGAACTTTTAAGGCGTTATCCACAGTACTGAATCCCAACCCCAATCTACCTTCAGAACCACGGACAGCTCTTTTGAAGTTCAGGCTGCCCCCAGGACTGCTACACCACCTCAAGGGCGTGGAAGCCAATAGCTCATCAACAGGCTCCCTATTAAGTTCTTCTTTGTATGCTCCAGCCAAGAGTGTGGAAAATTGCCGTTAAAATGTCATTTATATTTGTAATGCCCATGAAATCCATTCCCTTTTCTCAAAGTGTAACAAAACTGAAGAAAGGCAGAAGAAAATTCTGCCACCAGTGTTAAAAGTTGCATGGGGTATGAGTTAGTCCTATGTAGAGCAGACTTATATAAATGAATGAGGCTCAAGTTAGCTGTGACTCTCATGCAATGAAATGGGTCTACTTTATGTAGAACCAACACCTGCCATTCGTGGTGTTCTAGAGATAAAGGGCTAATTCAATGCACACTCTCCCAAACCCTATGAAAGAAAGAATAAGAAAGCTGAGATAAAGGGTGCTTCTAGTTCCAGCATTCAATTCAGAAAGAGCCCTTACATGCGGACAACATTTTTAATATTAAAGTTCTCCAAGGGGGTTGAGTCCGGGTCCTGCCCTTTGTCATTCTGGATTACTATTTGTTGTATAATACGGTCCAACAGCAGCCAGTACTGAACGGTGTTGCCATTTCTTTTGTCTAGAAAGAGAAGAATAAAGACATGGTGCTGAATATAGAAACCTTTGGCAAAATGTTCTGGAAGAAATTAGAATCCCCGTTGCAAAATACTTTTTCCCAGAGGGCATATACAGTGGTACTTTGGTTCACGAACTTAATCTGTTCCAAGACTCTGGTCGCAACCCAAATTGGTCATGAGCCAACTCAAATTTCCCCATAAGGGTCAATGTAAATGAGGTTAATCTGTTCTGTAACCATTTTTTTAATCACAAAAATTTGAAGCAAAGTGGCAAAGAACAACAAAGATCATGGCCATCTCCCCCGCAAGCACGACTGCGATCGCGCCTGTCTTCCCTGCCCAAGCGTGGCAGCAATCATGGCTATAGATGGGCGCAATCGCGCATGGGCAGGGAAGACGGGCGCGATCGCAGCCATCCCCCCCCCCCCCGAGCATGACCACGATTTGCACCTGTGCAGGGAAAATTCTTCTGAAATTTCTGTTCGCGACCCAATTTGGTGGTGAACGGAGGCATGTGTGAGCCGAGGGACCAGTGTAATCATGAGTCGCCTTCTCCCATTTGCAGGGCGTGTGTGTCGGTCTCTGAAGCTCCAACGTGGAGCTGGAGAAAAGCGGGAGGGGCAGAGCGTGTAGTAGGTGGGCAAGAAACCACTGGCACATGTCGCACGCTTGTGGATTTGGCTGTCAGTGTGTGTGGGCGGAAGCCAAGGAAATGGCAGGGTAAACTATCTGGATGTTTTAAGCTAGAAATGGGATGCATGTGTGAACCGGCTACTTTAGTTTGAAGAAATGGAAGCTATGAGACCAAAAACTGGAAAGCGATCCATTCTAGACTGTTGGCAAGTGGGTGTGGGGCCACCCCAGCTTCTTGCTCTAAAATTCCCCCCCCCCCCCCTTTCATTTCATTTTTTATTATCCTTCACTTGATTAGAGGCATTTCTCCAAGAAAGATTCAAGGCATCTCGCACAGCAAGGTTTCAAAGCTTACTGAGAATTAAAAACTATTAAAATGAATTAAGACCTGGTCAAATTTCCAGATCAAGAAGCCTTCTGTCAAATGCCTTGGAACAGAGGAAAAGCTTACACTAGTGCTGAATAGAAGACGATTTGGTGCCAGGTGGCCCTCCCTATGGCTCAAAGTCCGTAATCTTGGACCCAAAACTAAAAAGGTCCTATTCCTTTTTTGCCATCCCCAAAGGCTTCTGATGTGTTGGTGACATACAGGCACATGAGGGGAATGTCACACGGAGGTGGGTAGAGACCTGTTTTCCCCTGCAGAGGAAGGCAGGATGCGCTCCAATGGAGCCAAGCTCAAGGAACCGAGGTTCAATTTGGATGCCAGGAAGTGCTTCCTGACAGTCAGGACCCCGAGGGTGTGGAATGGACTTCCACAGGAGGTGGCTGAGGCCCCATCGGTGAGGGTGTTCAAAGACAGGCTGGACATGCACATGGCGGGCATGTCATGAGCAGAGCCAGCTGGAACTGGGGGTCAGACTAGATGGCCTGGGAGACCCCTTCTGACTCCCTCTGTTTCTATATTTCTTTGTCGATCATAGTCCCTGGGCAAGTTCATACCCTTCCTGGCTACCACTTCAGCAATCAGCACCACAGGGGGCAAACAGCAGCTGGTGGGGTGAGGCTTTTAGCAGGAAGCTGGCGACTCCCTGGGCACACGTCAGATCAAGAACGCATTTTGGCTCAGAGCCTCAGAGCACTTTTTCTTCAGAGTAAAACCTTAATCAGTTTAAAAATTATGACTACAGATGTCTTTTGAAGCCAATGCAGCTCCGGGGCTCTGAAACAGAATGTGCACCCTTGATCTCGCGGGGCTGGGGAGGATCATGTGGAATATCTCCCTGCCTCCCTTGGCTCTGAACCTTTTTCATGGAGGAGGGCAAGGAAAAACAGCAGAGGAAAAAACAGAGGGGAAATTGATAGATACAGATGGATAGGAAGTTCCTTAAAACTAGGGAAACTTGAGGAATGTGGTCATTATAGAAGAAACCACAACCTTATTTCTTTAGTCAATTAAAATCACGCCTATTTGCCTCTTGCCAGGAACCAAAAGTGGCTTATTTGGCCCTGTTCTCAATTTTATGCTCACAACAACCCTTTGAGGTAGGTCAGCCTGAGAGTCAGTGACCCCGTGGGCCAAGGGAGCCTCATCACCAAGTGCAGACTAGAACCTGGATCCCCTGAGTCCCATTCTAACAGGCTAACTTATATGCCACAGACGGAAGACTGACATGCTGCTTCCACCAAATTTTGCACTTCTCCAGATTTTCTGGCACATGACTTGGCAATTTAATTGTACCAAAAATTGCACTCAAATATGTATCTTTGAACGTGAAAAGATTTGCAATATAGTCCATATTTTGAGAAGAGTGTTTGCAGATTAATGCAGAAGTGCAGAAGTGTTCTGGCTAGAGTATGGAACTGGGTGTTGGGAGACTGGGGTTTTAGCCCCCACTCAGCCTGAAGCTTCGGTGATCTCAGGAGGGCCACTACGAGTTGAAGTGGACCATATTGTCCTACATGGACTGGTCAGCATTTGACGTAATGATTAGTGTGTTGGATGGGGATTCAGGAGATCCAGCTTCTAGTCTCTACTCAGTCAGAGTCATTTAGGGTGCAATTCTGTGGGCAGCGGAGGCTGTCTAGGTGGCTACTGAAAAACTGGAGGAGCATCCACAAGCTCAGAGAAATGCCCCGAGGTTGGAGCTAGGGCTCCCAACTGGAAAAAACACCTTTTCTCTCCTTGTAGCCAGATTGGTTCTTTCCATGCTTGGGGGAAAGGGAGAAGCAAGGCTCTGCTGGGATATGAGGAACTCTATCAACGCCTCAGTTCCTCCTCTTCCTCAGGGATAAAACACTTAGCTGGCTGAAGTCTTTAAGCATTTGGAGGGCTGCAAGAGTGTGGGGACCGTCCTGGTTTCCTTCCACCTTCTTTGGACACCTGTAACTCTCTGAATCTTGGATGGTACTGTCAAGCAGGGCCAACACTGATTCTTAGCCTAACCTTTTCTCACAGGGTTGTTGTGAGGATAAAACAGAGAGGAAGATTATGGGAACTGCCTTGGGTTCCTTTTAGGAAAAAAAGGCAGGCTATAAACATAATCAATGATTAAATGAAAGGAATTATGAGTAAGAACATGAAAAATGCATTAGATTAATGTATCCAGCCCTACTTACGACAAATACCTATTAATATCCCTTTAGAAACAACGAATGGTGTTCAAGTGTTGCTTAAGTGGAATATTTGCACTGGTTTGCTGGCAAGGTGCTAGCTGAACCATGAGGACTTGCATCTTGGTATTCGGTATATTAATAAAGCCACACATATATTGTGCTTACAGAAGCAGCTTGGAGAATATTTGGAAAGTGTCACGTTCAAATCACAACGTTCATCTTCTAGCACACACCTTCCAATAGAAGTTATTTAAGGAAGGCTCTGAAAAGCCGTCTCGAGAAATAGCATGGGTCTACATGAAGATGCATGGATCAGAACGAATCCACAAAAGGTGTCGCAAGGACAGAGGATGCTGTCAGGTTAGAAAACAGCAATGTTATTCCGAGAAATTATTTGTGCTCTGAAATGCTGCATCAGTAAAAAAAAAAGTGGAAAGGAAGAAAGGACAGGATAAATTATTTGGAAGGCCGAATCCATTGTCTACAATAGTTCCTGAGAAATTTAGTTGATGACTCCACTGCTTCAAATGTACCATTGTTAGAGACTGATGGAGTGGAATGTTTAAGGGCGCCGTGCATAAGGGAGCTCATTTGGCGGAACCATTACTGAGCGGGGAAACGGCCTTGCAAAAAGTCACATCCTTCAACATTCCCAGTCAAGGCAGATGTTCGCATTTGATCTGCGCATCTGAGCGATCACCGAACCCAGGTGAACTTCAGGGAAATGTTTTTACAAGTAAATGTGAGTATTTTCCCCTAAAAATATCTTGGTAGAACAGGTACATCTAGGGATATGAAGTATAAGTCACTACTTGGAAGCAGATCACTGGGCATTTGTGGGCCGGAGGAGCAGAAGGACCTTCCCTGGGGTCTCCCAGCCTACAAAAGCGACTGAAGCATCAAAGGAGGAAATCACACAAGAGGCTGAAACTGACGTGGGACGTCTACAAAAGCATGGAGGCAATCGAGGAAACAGCATATGCGGCTGATTGCAATGACAGTCGAGCTAAAGCAGATTTTTCCTGAATGCTCCAGGGGGCTGGGGAAAAGGCTTGTTTATCAAACTTTGTTGCAGGCTCTGCTTGGGCCAGGAAAGAAATTCATGGCTTTGGCTTGGAACGGGAAAGCAGCTGCGTTATTAAAAGGAGGGAAAACTGTACATGATCAATTTAAGCTGTCAGAAAACTCAGTGACTTGTATCCAGAGTTCCTGTGAGTGGGAGGCCGGAGCGGATCACTGGCGCCCGGCTCTCCTTGCTGAAGGCTCAACAGCAGCAAAGATGCCCACTCCGGGGTTGGGATGAATCTCTCGCTCCAGCACTCAGACTGCGTGTGTTCAGTTCCTCTTGGAAAGGCAGCAAAGACAGAGCGAAGTCCGTGAACGCCCATGCAGAGAAGGATGCAGAATTGGCAACCTTCTGCATCACGTGCAGCCGTGCAAGCAAAGTTTGCGGCACACGGCGCGGAAGAGGGATGGTGTCTGCGCGGCACATGGGGTCCATGCCCCATGAACGGTGAGTGTGCTTGCCGGGAACACTCACTCAGGGCCGTAACAAGGCCCTAGTTCCATTTTGCAGGCGGGAATACATTGGTTGCCCTGGGCTTGGCTCCCGGATACTGGTTTGCTTTCCTGGGGCCATGAGTCTGGCCTCCGTCAAATTCACCCAGCACTCATGCAGCCCTTGCCAGCAATGGAGGCCTGCCCGATTGCTGAACACGCATCAGCCCTTTGTGCACCAGGTGGAGCGGTCTTTGTTTCTGCCGCTGCGTAATGTGGAAGAAGGCTGCCGGTTGCACAACTGGCTCCTGCAACTATTTGCAGGCTTCCTCTGAGCTCAGCTCACTTTCTAAGGCAGGGCTCAGCATGAAAGGAGGATCTGTGGACTAAAGATTTCATGCGCCGATTCCACGGAGCGTCTTTGTAGCTGCAGAACAGCCCGAGGGCACTGCGGGATGGCTTGTTTCACCCTTGAGGCAGCCCCTCTTCACCCTACACCACAACCCGCCCACAAGAACAAGGGTGGGTTGTTGTGTCATCTGAACCAGGGCAACAAGTCTGACTTCCAAGGAGACAGGTACTGTCAAAATTCAATCCAATGTGAGCAGGCAGCTTGTCCCAACCGCACATTGGGGCAAGGCACCAGCTAGCGGTTCTCATGCAGCTGCAAGATTTCAAGGAATTCCATGAAAACAGAGGGCAAGTTCATTTTCTGGAGGATGTTACTGGACTTGAGGGACGAGGCCATCTGGGGCTACTGGTTATGGGCACCAGAGCTGACCTGCCTGCGAAGCCCAGTTGCCAAAAATCATGAGTAGGAGGTCTTGTGCCCATCCTGCAGGAGGGATCCTGTGGACAGCTGGTTGGCCACCGTGTGTACCAAGGGCTGGACTAAATGGACCTTGGGTCTGATCCTGCAGGGTTTTTCTTATGTTCTTATGACTCCTGGGAGCCGTCAGCCAACTTTTCCTAGTATCCTTTTCCTTGAGACAAACTGCCATTTGCAGCAACAACCCATCCAGCTTTGGGAAATATTTTAAGCACTCCAGTAGAAAAAAAGCCAGACAGCATATTCAGTTCTAAGATTTGCAATATTCCCTGTTCTGTAGAAAGACTAGGATGTGTAGCCTGCAAATCAAACTGCTTCCACGGAGTAGTAGCAAAGATTTAAGAAGCCCTCTGTAATACTAATCACAGAACAAATCATGTCAGCATTTCCAGTTTCTAAAACCAGATATTTTTGCCAATTCCAAAAAAATCATCTAAGGTGCAAGATGGAAACAATGAATTTACTCACAAGGCATTTGGAGACAGTGGTGAAGGACAGACATAAAGTGCGGGTACGCTTCCGTATGAGTCAACCGTTTCCTGGTGAGCTCGAACATCTGAGTTGCGCTTTTGGTATCTATATGGACCTGGGTTGTTGTGATGGAGAAAAAGAGTTAAAACTGGAACTTAGTACTTCCAAGAAAGATTTACTGCTTGAAATCTCTCAGACAGTGAAAAGTTGCTAGCTTCTTTGGATTGGATTCCCTGGGCTTGGCTCCATGGGCAGGAATCCAAGTTCCCGGTGAGTGTGTCTAGCGTGCAGCCGCTCACCTGGAACGGGGCCCCACACGACTGCTGTGTAAGCGGCATCCCTCTTCCATGTCATGTGCAGATTTTGTGGTTTGTGCTGGTGCACATGATGTGGATGGATGCCAATTGTACAACCAGGTTATGTGAGTTTTCACTGACTTCCTCTTGGCTTAGCTTCCTTTCTAAGAACAGGCCAAGCATGAAAGGAAATTGTGAATGCTAGAGGGACATTTTCCATGGAGAATTGTTGCAGGGGAAGCCACATGAGGTGAGACTGGGGGAGCTGGGTCTTTTCAGCCTGGAGAAGTGGAGACTCAGAGGGGATCTGCTGGAAACATATAGGTACGTGAGGGGGTGCCACGTGAAGGTGGGTCGAGACCTGTTCTCCCCTGCAGAGAAAGGCAGGACGCACTCCAACGGAGCAAAGATCAGGGAACCGAGGTTCCATTAGATGCCAGGAAGCACTTCCTGACAGTCAGGACCCGGAGGGTGTGGAATGGGCTTCCATGGGAGGTTGTTGAGGCCCCATCGGTGCGGGTGTTCAAGGATAGGCTGGACATGCACATGGTGGGCGTGTCGTGAGCAGAGCCGGCTGGAGCCGGGGGTCAGACTTGATGGCCCGGGAGACCCCTTCTGACTCACTCTGTTTCTATGTTTGTAACCTTTACCATTATTTAAGTATGTGTGTGTGTGCGCACATGTGTGCATCTTTCTGTGGATTGGTGTGCATGTGGATATACTCGCACAAAGAAATGTGTGAATGATGCAAGTTGATAAAAAATGTTAATATTCACATGTGAACGTTGACAACCCCTGACAAAATTTTGCAAGTGTGCTAGAACTCTGAGGTGGCCCCAGTGAAGGTCAGGGTTCACCTAACTGGAATGGATGCATGTCCAAAATATAGCAAGTTGGACGCCAATTTTAGGGCCTGGGCCAAATTCACCCCTGTTTTGCAGCATTCCAGTGCGGATATTAAGATTTGTTGCAATGTAGACACATCCTAGGAGGTTCAGCTTTTATTGCTGCTCAGGCACAATGGGTGTGGGGCAGGGTGTGAAACGGTTACCCAAAATCCCTCAAGCCATTCAGGATGCATTTTCAAGGGCCACTGCAAAAGGGCAGCTATATGGTTTAGTTTCTAGGGTACTCCCTGACTCGTTCAAACGCTTCCTTTTTCATTCGAAGAAGTAACAGGCTGCACATACGTACCAGCTCAAACCTTTTGGCAAACTCCAGTTCGTCTTCATTTCTGAGCATTTCAAAAAAGTCTAAATGCCTGGAAAAGGGGGAAAGGAGAGGCAACTGAAAATACATTTGTTGCAGCGGGTTACTGAAGCAATTTTGCTAACAGATTTCAAAAGGTTATTACGCTAATTAGCCATTTCTGGAGTAGCCAAGCCCTTCCACTGCCATTTCAGACAGGCTTATGGTCTTAATGTAAAAGTTATCCTCTGAACTACCCTGGAAAGCCTCCAATTCCTGCCCCAATTTAAACATAGGAAACAAAAGTGGTGGAACCGGCTGTCATCTGAATTTATATCAGGCTAAGCCAGCTTTGCCCTACCAGGTGCTCTCCAGATGTTTTGGACGACAGATGCGTTGGCTCTCCGCAATATCTGATCATTGGCCATTCTGAATGGGGTGGATGGGAACCAGAGCCCAAAAGTTCTGAAGACCACCAGGTTGGGGGAAGGTGGGGTCTGTGCTGGAGTGCTCCACTTCTCATCCAAGCTCCAAGAAAGCTGCCTCTCCATTTCCAGGATGAATTGATGTAGCTTTTGTGCACCTACAGGCTTTGGCCCATGTGCACATGTGGTGATTTGAGGAACCAGCTTGAGCACCGCCACAAAATGGTGGCCATGGGAGGAGTGGCTGGTGGCAACAGACAAGCAATCCGCCCAAAAGGCTGAATGCAAGCAGAGGTGAGTTCCCAGGCACAGCAGACGGTGCATAAATGCCTTACACTGTTTTAAGAATAAAAAGGAACCCCCAGGAATGCACCTTTGTCCCCAGGTGTCATGTTACCTACTCTGGTCTAGAAACATGGACTTGCCTCTTTTATTTCCAATAATGCACAATGTCCAGGGAGAACTAAAGATTGTGAGAGGGAGAGGAACAGAGAAAAAATGACAGTTCAGCTCAACCAGGAAAGCTTACCGATCTAATGTAGAATTTTCATGCTCTCGTAATTTGTCAATTACAGGCTGGATTCCAAGCATGAGGAATTCATATCTAAGATGCAGTCTGAAATCCAAACTTTCCTGTAAGAGAGGAAGCGGGGAGGAGGTGTTTCAAAGAGGGCGCTTTTGCTGAAGTGGACTTTTAGACAGTTTCAACAGTGGTAAAACTTAAGATGGGACAGACAGGAGAAAGCTTGTTGAATGTACCATATTTTTCGCTCTATAAGACGCGCCTGACCATAAGACGCACCTAGTTTTTAGAGGAGGAAAACAAGAAAAAAAATATTCTGAATCAAATGGGCACATAATCACAGGCACATTCCCCATCCCTTCCCCATGGGCTGCACATCTGACAGACTCACTGCACAAACATATTCGCTCTATAAGACGCACAGACATTTCCCCTTGCTTTTGAGGGGGACAAAAATGGGTCTTATAGAGCAAAAAACACGGTAGTTCATTCTTGGTGTCCCAGTCACAGAGGCAGATGAAACAAGAAGGCATCCCAGAATACAGGTGGGGAGATGATCCACGTCTTTGCCCTGATGCTCTTTTCTGCTCCATGACATGACATACTGGTCCACATAACCCTCCACTGAGGGACAAGTATTAAAATTGGCTGCCTGTACACACAGGAACACACCACAACTTCAAGACGCGAAGGTGGGCTTCAACAGCCTCATAAATCAGGTATGTATTTCTTCTGAAGGTTCAAAATACTTTCAAAGAGCTTCCAGGAGAAGAGTTACTAGAGCTCAGGAAAACAGGCTGCATGATGGCTGCATGATGGCCACAAAGAGTGGGGTGTAAATAAAGAGAAACAGAATAAATACATTTGGCTTAATGACTGCCATTAGGGTTTTGCTACCATGACAACCCAATGGAAAGCAGGTTTAGCTCAGGGATGGGGAACATGTGTCCATCCAGGTGATGTTGCTGGAATGCCTATCAACCCTCACTATTTTGCCTGCCACAACAGATGGGAGTTGGAATCCAACAACCTTTGGAGGGCCACACATTCCTCACCCCGCCTTAGAAACTAAGGGGGAGTCTGCAGCTCAGTGCCTTATCTGCATATATAACATCCCAGATCCAATCCGTGGCTTCTCCAAGTAGGATTGTGAAGGAATTCTGTTGGCAACCCTGCCAATTCCCATGGGCAACACTGAGCTAGACAGTCCTAGGGTGAATCAGTTTCCTATTTTCCTTTGAAACATGTGGGAAATTGACACATCCCCTTGCAAGGGCTTTCTGATTCCCTCTTTCCAGCACCTCTCCTTTGAAAAGGGCACCTTTTCATTTCCCAGTGAGGATAAGCACAAGCTGCTTACACTGAGACCTTGCAGATCTCCTGTGTGAAAGAAAGAAGGGGGAACCGTACAAAGAAGTTTGTGGGAAGTCCAGTTCATGAGCCACTGCATTTTTTCCCCTAACTGCTGTCTCCAAGCGCTTCAAGCACCAGAGGTCAGATCCTGCAGGCTCCCAGAATCATCATATCAGATGATAATATGCAAAATTATTATTTCACACTGCCCCCGACTTTCTCAGGGAGTTCATGACAAAGAACACTGGGGGGTAAGGCTCCCAGCAGTGGGACAGCCAGCACGGGCCAAGGTGCATGAACAGGAAGTTTCTGCCACCAGCAAATGCTTGCTCAAACTCATGTAGGGAAACACACAAGAGCTTCCAAACTTACCACTCCAGCTCCTTGGCTCAGAACTGCGTTGATAAAGGACATAATGGCCGTCTTGAGGCTCACCTCATCCCGGTATCGCCCTGTGCTTCTGTCTAAGTCATTTATTAGTGTCTGCGGAACAGAAGGTTTTGGATTAATGTTGGTTTGGTGCCACCAAGTTGTCTCTGACTTATGCTGATCCTATGAACCAAAGCCCTCTGAAATTTCCCGTGCTTCACAGCCCTGTTCAGCTCTCATAAAGTTTGGAATAATGCTATCTGTAGAATACACGGTTGGGCACAGATGAATAGGGGTGTAATGCAATCTGTGTAACTGGATTAATGCAAATATTGGCAAGTTTTTAGTAATTTTACTATGTTTATATGGCTTTTTACTGATTTTATTTTCTGTAGTTTTTATCCTGTATGACGCCTTGAGAAGATGCCACCCATAAGCTGGCCTAGAAAATTTTTTAGAGAAAGGATCAAATACACTAAAAATGAAAAGCACATAATGAAAGAGGACGAAAACACAAGCACAGAAACAGCTGGCCTGTCAGTCTGAGAAGATCCGGTGTCTAAGTTTGCACTGTTGCACAGAATTATGCAAGCTTCTGAGCCAAGTGGTTATAACTCAGTGTAAAACAGAAGAGGGCATGATTTACAGCAACTTCCAGGCATATATTAGGAGTTATTCATGGTCTGGGATGTCCCCAATTTGATATTTTTTAGAAAATATGAAAGCAACCCCTTCAAAGTAAAAGGCTAATTGCATTTATGTGAGAGCCCTATTTAGGCTTGCTTTCACACCCTGGAAAGTGGATATTGTGGACAGAGTCTAACTTCTTGGAAGACTCTGAAAGAGATGGCTTTTCTGCTTTTTCCACCGACAAAGAAGGATTTTACATTGCTTCAAAAGCCTGCAAACTCTGCTTGTCAGATGGGACAAATGAACGTGTCGTCGTTCTGGGGAACATGCCGTCCCTCAAACCCCTTTCTGGTGCTGCTT
The DNA here is from genome assembly GCA_023646645.1 of Varanus salvator macromaculatus. Lineage (NCBI taxonomy): Eukaryota > Metazoa > Chordata > Lepidosauria > Squamata > Varanidae > Varanus > Varanus salvator. The sequence continues at coordinate 23,527,069 of JAIXND010000624.1, read as the reverse complement.
CCATTCTGGATCGGGGCACCAATGCGGCAATGGGACCCTCCATACCTGGAAGCGCGTCCTTTCGCTGGCATATTTTTGGTAATGCACCATGGCCTCCAGGACCTTCTTGTGCCCCCCGGGAACCAGGCACACGGCTCCCATGATTTCCAGCACCGCCACCTTCGTCTTAATGTTTTCTGTGCTCAAGCTCTGAGCGATGACATTGATGCTCTCTGAGTGTGCCAGCACATGAGCTCTCCCGAGAGAGTTGTTCATCAGCGCTTTGATGCATCCGATGAGAGAGGTATGAATGCGAGACTCGGAGGTCTCATAGTCCATGCCTTTCAGGAAGTCCAGAATACACGTCAGGCCATCCAGATCGATGAATCGGGTGACGAACCTGTCGGGGAGAGTTAAATAGGGAAGTGTGTTTCAGGGCCTGTCGCCACCATCCAAGGGACTAGAGCAGTGGTGGCGAACCTATGGCATGCGGCCAAGCCAAGTTGCCCCAGCAGCTGAGCATCAGATAACAGCACACATAGGGGCCATGCGCATGCTTGGAAAGGAATAGCGGCGCCAGGTGATGACGTCACGAGCCACGACTCATTAACCGTGTATATATATATATGGACTGGCTGTGAGTTTTAATACATTCGTTTTTATTAACACAAGATTTTAGCTTTGAGTTTTCTTATGAAAAATTGAAATTTAATATCTAAGATTTAGCAAAGAGATGTTCTAATTAAGAGAGTGAGATTCTTTTAATGCTGTGCTGTCCCCCTGGCATATTTGAGCCAAGGTTTGACAAACGATTAGCATGCATGCAACAGCGAAGATCACATTAATTGTGCAAAAACACGCCACATGCAAACTTTCACCTTTCAATAAAGAGCTGTTTGTATCATTGAAACAATGAGTTGTATGAGTTGTTTTTTCTAAACTAAAACCTCAGTATTCTGGTTTTATTGCAGTGTTGGCACTTTGCGATAAATAAGTGGGTTTTGGGTTGCAGTTTGGGCACTCGGTCTCTAAAAGTTTTGCCATCACTGGACTAGATCCTCTCCCACTGCTACCTTCTAAAAATATTCACTTGACGCCACAAATTGGGCCAAGATAAACTCTAATGATTCCGGCAGCCTGTCTGGAATCATTAGTCAGTTGTTCCAGAAACCAGGAGTGCTTTATAGCTTACAAGGCAACTATTCTCTGCAAGGGGACATGGCCTGAGGCAACGGGCTGTAGGACCATGAGGTGTGGAAGATACCAGCAAGAGCTTGCAAAACCAAGCTGGAAATCCATGGAGTAAGGAAGGGAAGCAGTTCCAGGAGAAATGCTCACAGGAATAATCATGCGAATCTCCTAGAGTACAGAGCAAGCTGATGGTGAATAATCACAGAATCAGAATGACTGGATTTGTGGCAAAGTCTTTCCAAGAGTGCTCTGTTTTGCATCAGTCCCTTTGCTGCTGCTTATGCCGGTAGGTCTCTCCTAGCAGGCAGACACCTTGTTAAGTCCTTTGCCTCTGAGCAGACCCAGCAGGCACCTTTCCTGGTTTTCTACCTGCTGGGCACTCTGCTCTCCTAGCTTCTCCTCTTCTCCTCCTTTGTCTTCCTTCACTCCCCACATGCCTCCATCTCCACAGACTTGCATTGTTATCTTCCACTCCATCTTTTCCCCATCTCTCAGAGTCCTCAAACGATTTAAAGCAACCTGGTCCTTATCCCTTTATGCTTTGTGGAGCTAGACCTAACTAACTGGTGGTTTTTAGTGGGAAATTTGGAGGCTTGTCTTGTGACCCCTGTCTTCTCCTCACAGTAAGTATATTGGGAGAAACAGGTGGGAGCATTTGCTTCGTGCACAGGTGTTGCACCCTGGACATACAGCATCCCTTCCTCCTTCGCAGCACCCCTTTTCCTGGACTGCTGATCATTCGGGGGTTTTCCATTGAAGGGCTTAATGAAACACACCTAATTACATTGCGTAATTACTGGCTATCATAGCAATATGGAAATATGGGGGGTGTTTATGGGGCACCTATAAATCCACCTCCTCTGGGGCTAACCTGGACCTCTGGGTTCCTCAGATAATCATACACCATTTTCCCAGAATCAGAAGTTTGATGGGGATCTATTGGGTGATTTGCAGTGGACTGGTATTAAAACCCTATTTAACCCTGTATCTTATTTATAACCTTTATTTATTTATAACTTTCCTAAACCATCCCTTACCGAGGTCTTGGGATGGTTTAACAATAAAACAATATAAAATAAAACACAGTGTCCTAAAAAAATCCAGCCTACAATAAAACCCCAATTAAAAGAATCAGATCCTAAAACATTGGGAAAATAAAAGGGTTTTAGCCTGGCGCCAAAAAGAATATTTTATTTATATTCCTATCAAGGTACCTCTTCAGCTTAGATTTGAGGGTCCACCATTGTCACCGATGTCAAAACCAACTCTGGCAATGAATTCATTGAACACCATGATGAAAAATGGATGCAGAATATACGTGAGCAAAAAAAAGCCTATATTCTCCCTTTCTGGGGCTAGATTTGGCAGGGGAGCTCCGTGGGCCTCCACAGATTGCCTGGGAGAGTGACCGGTCAGCTCCTCTCCCAGAGCAAGAATAAAAGACAGCAGCTCTTGCCATGGATTTTATGAAGTTCCTTTCTCCCGCTATTGCAAAGTCTGTCAGTACACACGGGCTCAAACTCCCACTTCCCAGAAATTGCTTTAATATGGCAAACAGTTTAATTCTTACAGCAAAAGCAGCGCTTATCTATAAAACAACTGAGAAAGGCAGATCCAGGGTGATTATCTCTGCTGCTCTTCCTAGCAAGAGGAAGGCCATAATGCACATCTGCAAGAACCTTCAAGGAAGTTCAATACACTTGAACCATAATAACTTCCCTGCCATAGCAAAGTTCACACAACAGCAAATGACTCCCAGTTGTTTTAACATCAGCCACAACGAAGAAGCCTTCAGACCTTCATTAGGTTGCTTTGGGTTGGGTTTGGCATGAATGTTTTTTTGCGCTTGGTTCTGGTACTGTTCTGTATCTGGTAGTCGTCTAAGCATGCAATCAAAGGCACCCAGTCCGTCATTCTTAGCACATCTTCAACTCACTTCAGCTGCCATTTTTCAGCTGGCTCCATTTGGTCAACCTGACAGTTCCAGTAAAAAGCAAAAGAGATCCCGAAGGTTTGAAATCCACCCACCCCATTCTAGGCTATGGGAAAAGCTGCCCTGAGCAGGAAGAGGGGAAAAATACGCAAGCTGGTTTCAAGTCCGCTGCGATTCTATGCTGCTCGAGTTCAGATATAGCTAAGATTCTGTGGATAGGTCTCATATGAACCCGCCAGAACCGTAAAGTCACACACTCAATCCGCATCACCAACAGAAATGCAGGAGGTGACGGCAAGAGCTGCGGACAGCTTAGTGGTGGCACCGAAATTTGTGAATGCATTCCCCGGGAGGGATTAATTAACTGGGCTTCCTCTCTCCCTGCCTTCAGAGGAGTTTGACCACCCACCTGTTTCAACTCAATTTTATAATCTGTTATTACGAGACATGTGTACATGTGTTTAAGCTGCTGGCCAGTATTTTTGAGCTCACAGCAAGAAATACCACTTGCCTCATGGGTTTGGTTCTCAGCGCTGTCTTCAGACTCTCTATAGTTTTGTTTCTCTCCTCTTCATCTTCTTTTTCCAAAGCAAGCAATGATTTTCTCTACAAAAGAAATTGCACACGAGTCAAGCCAATCATCACCGAGTTCATTTACATATTGCCACAAATACAGTGTGCTCAATGCAGATCACAGAGATAGACAAATCCAATACTGCTCTGGGTATCAAGTATATTTTGCAGTTACAAGAAAGGGACTTCCACTTAGGTGTTTCTCTATGCCGGCACCCAGCTTTGCGTTACTTTCCCAAAGGAGACAAGGTCTGTACAATTTCATGATGTGGGGTGTTGGGTTCTAGTCCTCATGGTTGTAAGGCTCTGGAAACCTTCTCAAGTCTGACCTACACCCTTGGAAGTCCTTCCAAAGGTGTAGCTCATCCATACTTCAAGAGATTTCCAGAAGGGAAGCCATCTGGAAGAGCATTTCCAGTGGTTAGAGGACAAGCGTTTCCAGAGTCTCGCAGAGTAACTTGGCCTGTACCAGCGGAAGCAAGTTAATTATTCACTGCCCTGGAACACCATGCTTGCGGGCTGATCAGAACATTCTCCGATTTATGACAAACTATCAGCACAGGTGTGTGAAGCTGCACAAATTCCACAGCTGATGAACACCGCATTCTGAACCAAATTCTGCACTTCTTCTGCAACTGCAGGTTTGTATTCCATGCATCACAGCAGAGCAGCCTGTGACCATCCAGATATTGGGAGACTCCTCCCACTAGCCCTGACCATCAACCGTGCTGATTGGAGCTGGACCCAGCAACATGTGGAACAAGCCCTCCACTTCCATCCTACAGGAGCAACAGAGTCCCAAGATGTCCCTTTTGACCCCTATCCTGTGGTGGGTAGACTTCAGGCTTGAGGAATCTGCCTTTTATACTAGATTCCAAAGATCCACCCAGCAGCCCCTGGCACAAAAGACAGTATTAAAAGGATTTGAAACGGTTGCATTTGGTTTGAGTTCCCCAACTAAATCACGCTCACAGTTCTTTCCAACTTAAAAAAATCATGCTTACTTCTATCAAACTTGGGACTCTTTTTATTATTGGCTAGAGAAATGGGACTTCGTATAGGTTTAAATATGTTTTTAAGTTATCATAAATGGAAAAAAATGTGGGGGCTGACCCAGCAGGTCCGATGTTTTTGATGATTGATGTTGTTTTTAGTTTTTCTTTGTTTTTAGGATTATAATCTCAAATAAAATTTATTATGAAAAAAAATCATGTTTGATAACTTCAAATCTTCCTTTAGATTAGAAACGAACCATGTAGTTGCTGCTCCAACCGCACAACTGGGAGGGAGAAACCCTTGGGAGAATCTGCTGTCGATCACCCAGAAATCTACCAACAGACTCACATTTATCTTCTGCCCACCCTCTGGGCATTAATCAATGTGTTCTTTATGCAGCCAGGTCCCCTCCTGACTTTGCCATCTGTGCTTGATGTTTGCATTTTAAAAAGACAATGCAAGGAAGAACTTCTGGTGGCAGCTCCCCCCCCCCCTTCAATCCAACACTCCCTCCTGCCCCCCCAAAAGGTTTTTAAGATTCAAGGCCACCTGTGCACTTTTCAAAGAGCTTCAACAACTCACGGGTTCAGAGGAGCTCTAATCTGAAGCACAGTTCCAGCTTAGAGACAGTTTATCTTTCTATACCCAGAGCGCGCACGCGGAAAATGCTTTTTCTGGAAGATGGCCAAGGAATGATGGCACATACCGCCTGCTTTGTTCCATTGTTCCACTGCATTTAAGAAAGAAATCGCTTCTTAAGGTTTACCCCAGGGCTGGGGAATCTCCGGCTCTCCAGATGCAGTTTGACTACGATTTCCATCATCCCTGATCACTGCTGGCCAGGACTGGAAGAAGTTGCAGCCCAGCAGCATCTGGAATCCCACGGACTTCACAGCCCCCGTGTACCATATTTCTTCTCCCCTTGCAAGAAGCGTTGAAGGCATTTGAACAGATTGAGATGAGTTTGGATTTCTATGAATCAAATTTATTGCCTCTGCAGAGGGGCAGTTTTTTCTACGTCATGGAGATTCAGTGGATTGGATACCAGGATTTTCACTTGCACTTATTCTCATTAATACTAAATTGCATTAAGAAATGCACATTTGCTAATGCACCTAATTTGTGTAAGTACAGCAAAATAATAATTGACCGATAGCCAATATTCCCTTGGTGGACAAGGTGCTCCAGTGCGTTCAGTTGGGCAGCTCCAAGCACTCTTGGAGGAAATGGATCATCTAGGTCCATTTCAATTGGGCTTTAGGCTTGGGTTTGGAATGCAAACTGCCTTGGTCGCCCTGTGGGATGACCTTTGTCAGGAGAGAGACAGGGGGAGTGTGACCCCCTGTAAAATCAGACAACCACATGTTGGGGATTGCATGAGCAGAGCCGGCTGGAGCCAGGGGTCAGACTAGACGGCCCAGGCGGACCCTTCTGACTCGCTTTGTTTCTATGTTTCCATGACCCTGTTGATTCTCCAGGACCTCTCAATGGCTTTTGATACCATCATGGTGTCCTTCTGGAGAGGTTGGCTAGATGGGGAGTTGGAGGCTCCGCTTTGCAGGGACTTTGCTCCTACCTGTCTCCAGTTGGTGGAGCTACCGCTCTGTGCCATGGCACTTGGGTCATGGAGTCCCATTTTGTCCCCCATGCTCTTTAACGTCTACATGAAACCGCTGGGGGAGGCCATCAGGAGGTTTGGGTTCAAGTGTCACCAGTATGCTGATGACACCCAGATCTACCTCTTGTTTTCATCCAATCCAGGTGAGGCAGTGGCTGTCCTGAACCAGTTCAGCTAATTCAAAACAGAGCAGGGTGGTTGTTAAGAAGGACGGATCCTAGAGAACATTATCACACCAGTCCTTCGCCAACTGAACTGCCTGCCTGTCACAGCCCAGGCCCAATTCAAAGTACTTATGCTAACATATAAAGCCTTCAATGGCTTGGGATCAAGATATCTCAATTTATCCCTACCAGACCACTCAGATCTTCAATGGAGGTCCTCCTTCGGGGGAGGGGGATTAGTTAGACAAAGGACCCTCTCTGTTATTGTACCTCATCGTTGGACCTCTCTTCCAAAAGAGCTCCAACTGGCACCCTCATCACTTTGCTTTTGCTGCCAAGTAAAGACCTATTTATTTAGTATTTGTTTTAGAATCATGCTATTATTTGGTTTTTGCTGCTGGTTTTATTGTTGCTTATATTGCTGTTTATTATCCTCTTATTTTTGCACTCTTTTGATCCGTAAACACCCAGACACTAATTCGATGATCATTGGGAGACAGTGTGGATTTGTTAAGAACAAGCCCTGACAGATTCATCTTATTTTATTTTTGGATAGCGGAACTTCCTTAGTAGATCATGGAGATGCCAAGAACATAATATATCTTGACTTCAAAAGTGCTGCACAATGTCCTGAGCAGAGTCAGCTGCCCGGAGTTGAGAGGAAAGCTCAGGGGTGAGGAAGAGCCAAGTTCCATTTCAGAAAAGTTCCCTCCAGTGGCACACAGGGCCAAAGGGATGAGAGCACAGGAAGCGCCTGCAGGATCAGACCCAGGGCCCATCCAGTCCAGCCATCTGTGCATACTCGGGCCAACCGCCTGCCCACAAAATCCTACAGGCGGGACAGGAGTGCGCCATTGCCTTCCCTCGCGCCAAAGGCAAAAGAGGTGGGGTTGAAAACGCCGACATATTTTAGTTTAAAGCACTTCCTGCGAGAAGCTAAGCCTCTGGAGAGGCACTGCAACCCTTTAGAATGTGAGGAAGAGCAGCTCGAAACCAGGAGGCTCGGGAGAGCCAGGATGTGGCCAATGGGCAAGCCAGATTTGGTGGGCAGGTAGAGCATAGACTTGAGGAGGGGTGGACTGCCACAATCTCTAAGGTTCCCTTCTCCCAAGGTGCACCAAGAGCTTTCTGTGAATAGGCATGCATGTATATTCACATATTCTAATTTCTGTAAATGCTGAGCTCTCCTTTTTTTTTTTTTTTTGCACAATTGTGGATTAAAACAACTGCTTTGGGATGAGAGTGGTTTATAGGGAGAGCTCCGTCTCAGGCAGTTAATGGTGCATGATGGGTCACCTGTTTGAACAGGTCTAGTTTTCAGTGAAATCGTTTTGGCCATTTCAGCTACTTGATGGTTGTATCTTTTAATGCTGCATTTCATTACTGTATCTGTGTTTTGTGAATTGCTGTGAGCTGAGCAGAGAGCTTTGGCTACTGGGTGGTATAGTCAAATAGCCTTTGCAGGGGAGGCTGTATGAAGCGAGGCTGGGGGAACTGGGTCTTTTCAGCCTGGAGGAGTGAGACGCTGAGATCTGTTGGCGACATACAGGTATGTGAGGGGGTGTCACACGGAGGTGGGGAGAGACCTGTTCTCCCCTGCAGAGGAAGGCAGGACGCGCTCCAATGGAACAAAGCTCAGGGAGCCAAGGTTCAATTTGAATGCCAGGAAGCACTTCCTGACAGTCAGGACCCCGAGGGCGTGGAATGGGCTTCCACGGGAGGTCGCTGAGGCCCCATCGGTGCGAGTGTTCAAGGATAGGCTGGACATCCACATGGTGGGCATGAAATGAGTGGAGCTGGGAGTCAGACTAGATGGCCCGGGAGACCTCTACTGACTTGCTCTGTTTCTATAGAAATTAAATCAATAATCATAAACAGTTGGTTCCAAGTTTTATGAAGAGTGCCTATGAAAAATGGAATGCATGATATTGACCTTATGAAGATCCCACCTTAGACTGAGGAGAAGGCGAAGGAGATGGAGAATTTCACTTCTGTACTACCCCACAGCCGAAGCTCCAGAACATGGGTTCTCAAAGTATGGGCCACGGGACGGATCTGGCCCACCATGGCCATCCATCTGGCTCACGTCGCCATTCGCCGCCCACGCACACGCTTGCTGCATGGTCAGGGAAGTGGTGGCTTGCTCACTCGGAGATGGTCTCCGAGTGAGCAAGGTGCTGCTACCTGCCTCCCATATGTGCGCGCTTGCCGCTGCCTTGCAGCGTGTAGCGGGGAGGTGGTGGCTTGCTTGCTCGGAGATGGTTTTGGACTCGCTAGGAGACCTCTGAGTGAGCGAACCACTGCCCCACGCGCCTGATGCCTCCCCGCGTGCACCCAACACACCTCACTGGCCCGTGCCCCCAGCCACCCCCACCTCACCAGCTCATGACGTTCACTGCAGCCTTTCAACTGGCCCCCTATTCAAAAAGTTTGAGGATTCTGCTCTAGAAGGTCTGGGACTCAACAACACAAGAAGAGCTGCACTAGCTCAGAACCAGGTCCATCTCGTCCCACTTTCTGCTCACAAAGAGGCCAACCGGCTTCTTGTGGACCCACAAGCAGGACAAGAATGCAGCAGCCCCTCCTGCCCATGTTCCCCAGCAACTGGAGTGCAGGGGCACACTGTCTCTAATATGGGAGGCAGCATATAGGACTAAAAGCCCTGGATAGTCTTCTTCTCCATGAAATTTGTCCAACCTCCTCTTGAAGCCCGCCATGTTGGTGACCATTGCTACATCCACAGGTGAGACGAATTGTCTGCGTAGTCCAGTCTTGTCTCCTTTGACTGGACAGAGCCATCCAGAATCTCAGGCAGAGGAAGAGCTTTCCACCACCTACTACCTAACACGCAGGGATATCAAGAGTTACGGCTGGGACTTTCTGCATGCACAGCATATACTCTCCCCATAAGTCTAGCCTTCTTCAGTCCAGGTGGCTCAGAGTATGGTCCGGAGGCACAGAAGGCACCCGCCCTGTTGAAGCTAAGCAGGCCTGGGGCTGGCCTGAGCTTGGAGGGGAGACCACCTGGGAACTGCTTGGAGCCCCCTTGAGTTCCACAAGGGGAGAAAGGTGGGATGCAACGATAACACATAATAAAATGTTTTGGACTACCGCTCCTATCAGCTGGTTAAGGTTGGGGGGAACTGCAATCCAAGGGCACCAGTTTGGGGACGCCATTAAGCAGGGTCCGCACTGGCTGAGCGGGTCTTTTTGTGCAGATCTACAGCAGACCCACCCGTTCAGTTCAATTCTCCTGGCCCAGTAGCATCCTGGATTTGGTTTCAAAGTGCCATTACATGCCTCAGCTTCAACCATCTGTGGATAATAAAACTGGGGTAAGTGTTTCCTTCAGGAGTTTTTTTTTAAGTCATTGTTTCCGCCAAAGCTGTCTTTGAGGTGCTGATGTAATCAGACAGCTGTCCCAGCGATGCTAGAGGAGGAAGCTGCGCTGCACAACTTACAACCGATGATGTCATCCTTTCATGCCACCGATTCGCTGTAATAATCCAACAGGATATGATTTCTCTCGCCACAGCTAAGGTGCAGGAGGGTCACTGAAAATTGGCGAGGCGTTTTATGGTTCCAACAAAGCAATGGCCACAGCCGAGAAACGCAGATTTGCAGCTATATCCAGAACATCGGACTTTAACACGAGGCAAGCGAACTTCAGAAAGAAAGGGTGGTGTACCCCACGGTCAAGGCAGCTGGCATCCCAAACCTTTCATTGCTAGAGGGCGTACGGATTAGTACAGCAGCAACATTCCTCTGCTTTCCTCTTCGCATGAAATTGAGTTTGCTTAAAACGGGTGTCATTCCTAAGTGGCCTTCAGTCTAATGCTGTGGAGCCCTTGGTCTAACATTAAACGCTCTCTGTGCGCAGGCACATTCAGACCTCCAGCCAGCATGCCCCTCCCCTCCCCTCCCCTCCCCTCGTCAGCTCCTTTGGGTGGGGAGAGTGAAAGAAAAGGGGAAAGAGAGAGAGAGAAAGAGAAAAGGATGACCCACACTCTTTTGGGCTCTGAACCTGCCCACAGCCGGCTTTGGCTCCATCCACCCTCAGCACATGGCCCATGCGCAAATCTGATCTTTGACAAGGAAAGGGTTGCCCACTCCAGGTTAAAATGCCTCCAGCCACAGGTGTTCACCAGCTCCAGCTCTTTCTTCATCCGACTACACCAATTCAAATGTCTTTAGAAGTGGACGGGGGAGTGGTGTTGGTGGCTGCCCAGGAGATAAACAAATTCCTGGAGGAGAAGCCCAGTGATGGCTACCAGCTGCGACAGCTGTAGGTTACCTCCAGGATCAAAGCCAGAACGTCTCTCATCATCAGCTGCTTGGGAAAGCCAGCGAGCGTGAAGCCCCTCTTGTTTTTGCTTAGCTTTTATTCCGCCTGCATCCTGTCCAACGGCTGAAGCGCTCCGAGCAGTCCACAACGAGTGAGGCCGCTGCCTCGCATCCTGCAGCCAGGTGGCCACTGTGTGAAGACAGTGCCGGACCAGATGGGACCAGGCTTCCCCAGCCCTGTGTACACCTCCCAGTTGCCAGGCAGTGGTCGAGCTAACCCTTGCCCAAAGGGCCCGTAAATCAACTCGCTTAAAGACAAGCCGGGCCTGTGTTCTTTGATCAAGAGGCTCTTGTCGAAGTCGTTAGAAAGTTTGCAGAGACATCTCTCCCCCACGGTTGCCAGCGCACATGTGGCACCCTGCCATCGCAGTTGCTTTGACAGCTGGAGACACAGCCTCCTCAGCACCGCCTTCTCCTCCCCGACTCTTTATCTCCTGGTTATCGCAGGCCTGCTAAAAGTCCTTGGCCATCCCGGCTTGCTAATGGGCCCCCCATGCAGATGTCTTCCCTCTGCAATGCAGTGCCAGAGAGAAGACCTGCTGATAAATATAAAGGCTCCATCGTGCAAAAGCAGCAGAAACTGTGCAGGAATACTGCTGGATACGTGATGCGCGTCACAGATCTGGGGCCTCGAGGAGGGCTGGGTGCCTGGGATTTGGCAAACTGCAGTTGTAGCCTCTTCCTTTGTCTCTCAGTGTTGGACTTTCTGCTCAAGTGCCCCCCGCTGAGTGTCTTTGGAATGGAACACGCCCGTTGGATCAAAAGGGTTTCCCTACCCCTACTCTTTGGCTTCCAGTCTGTGCTTAGAAGTGTCTCAGCTGTGCCTTCCAAAGACCCGAAAAGAGCTAAATATATATGCCCTCCCGCCCCTTGAGATCGGCAGCAGAGGCCCTCCTCTGGGAACCCTCCATGAAGGCTATTAGGAGGGTGAGTACCCAGAGGAGGGCTTTCTCTGCAGTGGCGCCCCATCTATGGAATGCGCTCCCCAGAGAGGTCCGCCTGGCGCCATTGCTATTTGTTTTTTGGCGTCAGGCTAAGACCTTTGTATTTAAAACTTATTTTAATTGTTAATTTATTGTATTTATAGGATTTAAAAAATTTTAAGCTGAGATGTCACCGGGGTTTTTAATTTAATTGTATAATTGTTATATTTATATGTTTTATTTATGTTGTGAGCTGCCCCGAGGCTTTGTTGCGATAGGGACGGCATAGAAGTGTTTTAAATAAATAAATTTTATTTATTTATTTTATTTAAAAATTTATATGCCGCCCCTTGCAATAGCCTCGGGGCGGCTTATAAATAAATAAATACAGAATCCCATTGGCTGAAGACAGGGCTTCCACGCCTGGCCTATTTCACCAGAAAAACCAATAAAGAAAGCAAAATAAAAGAGCATGCAATGGATAATTTGCATGATTTCTACCCGATACTACATTTTATTTTGTGCTTTTTTTAATGCCCCAAGGCAAGGATCGAATGTTGCTCCCATGTAGTGCAGGCCCATTGAGATCAATGACCCACTGAAGCCCTTGGTCCACTGCAATATTTGCACATGGTGGGCATGTTGTGAGCGGAGCCGGCTAGAGCCAGGGGTCAGACTAGATAGCCCAGCAGACCCCTTCTGACTCGCTCAGTTTCTGTGTTTCCAAATAGAACTACCACTGGAAATGACTCCATGCACACAAAGCCTGGTCCTTAATTCTCAGCATGAGTTTCCTTTTCACCTAAGCCAGGAAGCAATTTCTTAGGAACTGCACTTACAGCAGCCATGGAGTTCAGTTGATCAATGTAGAATTCTGGCCAGCTTGTGGCTCCTTTATTTTCTTCTTGGTCCTGAAACAAAAAGACAGAACAGGGTCAGACGACATGGGTTGCCTTGCTTACCTTTTGTATTCACAATACCTATTCAAGGTTCATTACTCCAAGCAAGTCAGCACAGCTCCTCGTGCTGAGTATTTCCTGCATAGCAATCGACTTTCCTGGGTCTTCTAATTTAATGTCTCAGCCTCAGATCGTTGTAATGGTGCCAGCGTGCTTCCATTACACAATGGTGTTAAGGGTCCTTTTTATGGAAGCTTAATAGTATTCTTCAAATTAGTGATTGAGTGTGTACTATGTATGGGAACAATTGAAGGCAAAAGGAGAAGAGGACGGCAGAGGATGAGGTGGCTGGATGGGTCACTGGAGAGGCGGGTGTGGGCTTGGGTGGACTCCCGGGGATGGTGAAGGACAGGAGAGCCTGGAGAAATGTTGTCCATGGGGTCACGCAGCGTCAGGCACAACTTTGTGACTGAACAACAACAACTTACTATGTAATTCACAAAGAATAAACCACAATATTGGGCTACATAAACACCAATAGTTTGACTCTACACAAGGAGACATAATACATTTTTAAGGGTCAATTTATTACAAACAGCATTCCAACAGGTCAAAGACTTTTGCTGCAAGCAGTTGTAAGGCTCAAAAACATTCTTTGAATTCTGCAATTTGTTTGCTGATGTCTAAAGTTACCAATGAAAGCTACTGACCTGATCTGCCAATGGGATATTCTAGGCTTTATGGAATATTTGGCAACAGGTGACTGCAAGCAAAAATATTTGAACAGGTATGGCACACCTAACCACACCTATCACAGCAGCCTGGGGCAAGTCCCTGAGAGCTTCCAACCTGTTCTTGATGAGCACATTCTGCAACTCTGTGTTTGGCAACGTAAGCTATAAATGGGCTGATCTATGGATTTCGGCGTATGTGGGTTGCAACCTCTCCAGCGCTGCTGAACAGAAAGAAAGGCTGGAGACTCCCAGGCTGCTGGAGGCATCGCCATTCCATCAGACAGGTGATAAAGCATATAAAGTCTCTGCATACACACACACCACAAGATGTGTACATGGTGCACATGCGCACAAATGAAGAAAGACCGAGCTTTTTCCATGCATCATGCAGCATGGCTGTGTTGCATTAATCTAATCTTTTATCTTACTGAGGAACTAAAGAAGCAGCTAAGAGGAGAATTAAGGCTGTGGAAGAGGTAGGGAACCTCTTTGAGCTGGACAGCTGAATGCCAGTTTGGAGAAGCTTTCAGGGATGTCATCCCAGGGGCAGGCATGCTTTATTGAAGTGCTCTTACTGCCAGCAACCCGGCCTTGGGATCTCAACATTTCAGAATGGGGAAAAACAGCACAAAACCTGGAAAATCCACCCAATGATCAGCAGTGGAGGGGAGCCCAGACTGCAAAATCACATCTTCAGACTGATGACAACTTAGCATGGCACAAGTGCTGCTCTGTATGGCTCCTGGTGTTTTGGGTCCACCCTCAGAGCCCCGGCGGCTTGCTCATGGGGGAGCCAAGGAACAGGGGCTCTCCTGACTCCTGCTGCAGGTCACAGCATTTCCCAGGGACAACTTGGAAGATGTACTTCAGGAGTGCTCAGGAATGTTCTCCTAGAGACTTGAGTAAGCAGTGAATTCAAGCAACTGACGGCCTCCAGGAATGAGTTCCTGCAGTTACCATGTTGTGAAACAGGATAATACATGCCAACGCCACATGGTCCCGCATGATTTCTGCAGGAATTCTCATGTTGGCTCACCTCACCCGATCCAAACTGCACTGGGCCCCCAGAGCTGGGGGGCTTGGGGCTGTGGAAGACAAGCAAGTAGGGGCAGGAAGCCTGAAGTAGACCCTGCGGTTGCCCTCAAAGGTTCTTCTCCAGGAGCCCCAGCCAAAGGAAGTGAAGTCGCTGGCCACCAAGGGTCTGGGGGGCTTTTTCCTATGGCACCCCAGCAAATTGTGAAATAAGCTGCCTGGAGACGCTTGCCAGGTGTGTTATTCCATCAGCAGGGCAGGACCTCTTAAGTTCCTAGGAATTTGTTTCTATTGCTTGAAATCCGTCACCCTATTTTAAATTTTCATACTATTGCTTAATTTTACTTCTCCCTTTACTTCTATTTTATATTGTAGTTTTTTTTAAATCTTTGCAGTCTATTTTACACTGTATTTGACCATTTTGATTACTGGGAACTACATCCAGAGAGTCTTGGTATTCGAAGATACAGAAAGGGAATCAACAAAGGCGAAAATGAACTAAGGCAAAAGCAGGGGCTTGGCTTAGAATTAGCAGAAAGTTAGGAAAACCTCTCCAAGGAAGAGGTTCTGCATAAGAAGCTAGTGATTGTTGTAGTTCATGTTTTCCAGGATAGGATTGTCCTTCAGAGTGACAGGCAGTTTCCCGATCAATCAAGAGTACCACTAGCAAGAGATGAAGACTAGCTTGTCACAAAGCCAAATTTGCAGGGGAAGCTGCTAGCCCTGCTGAGGAAACCAGCAAATTCACGGTCATTTCCTCTGGTCCCCGAGGAACACTGGGCGAGAGGCGGCTATCGCTAAACAATCCACTGCAGGAGAACTGGGTCACTTGTAGACAAAACCCTTCGCTCGACTGGCACATGGCCAAGAGCTGGTGTGGCGATGTTCATGGGAAAAAGAAGCAGTTGTGCTTTTCAATTGCAACCTCAAGCGTGATGGAGAGTTAATTCAGTTGCGGCTCAAGAAAAAAGCCACCAAAACCGGCAGGGCAGAAATGCCAGCCAATTACCGACCCTTTGTGATTTAGCTGTACAATCTCGGAAAGCAAAGCTTTCGGCATGTGCAGGGAGATTTTGACCTAGAGAAGCCACCTATGTGTAGAGCAGTCTTCCCCGGCCTGAATGTAAGAACAAAAGAATGGTTCTGCCAAGTCTATCTAGACCAACACCGTTCACACCTTGGCCTGACCATGGCAGAACATGAGTGTGATCCACCTGCTGAAGTTCCTCTGCTATCTGCAGGTATATTGGAGAACATACACAGCCAGTGGGACCAGCAGGCACTGATAGCAACATTCTCCACGGATAGGTCTATTTCCCTTCTAAAGGCACTGAGATTGGTGGCTTTATTCTGCCACGTGTGTCTCGTCTGGATTACTGTAACGTGTTTTACTTGGGACTGCCTTTGAAAATGGCCCAAACACTCCAGTTTATCCAGAACAGGGGTGGCCATGACTTTCATAGAATCACAGAATAGAAGAGTTGGAAGGAGCCATGAAGGCCATCGAGTCCAACCCCCTGCTGTTGTGGGACACCACCCCACTCAGATGGCTGTCCATGTTGAATGTCTCCAGTGTGGGAGAGCCCCCCACTTCTCCAGGCAGCTGGTCCCACTGTCATCTTGCTCTGACAGTGAGGAAGCTTTTCCTGATGTCCAGCCTAAATCTGGGTTGTCACAACTTGAGTTGATTATTCCATGTCCTACATCTGGGATGAGCGAGAAGATATCTTGACTTTCCTCTTTGTGGCAGCCTTTGAGGTCCTTATAGAGGTATATCATGACTCCCCTCAGTCTTCTCTTCTCAGGGCTGAACATGCCCAGTTCTCTCCGTCTCTCCTCAAAGGGCAGTGTTTCCAAATTCTGGATCATGTTTGTTGCCCTCCTCTGGATCCTTTCTAATTTTTCTGCCTCTGAAGGACACAGAATGGTCCTCATCAAGATATTAAGCCAGTCTTCCATTGGCTGCATTGTAGTCTGGGCCCAACTGAAAGCACTGATGTTAATATGCAAAGCCCTAAATGGCTTGGGGCCAGGATATTGGAGGGAACACCTTTCTCCATATATCCCTTCCTGATCACTAAGTTCTTTGATGGAAGTCCTCCATGAACCATCCCCCAGTGAAGTGAAGGGGAAATGGCTCAGAGAAGGGTCTTCTCTGAGATTGCACCTCGTTTATGGACCACCCTCCCCAAGGAAGTGCACCTGGCACCGTCGCTGCTAGATTTTCAGTGCCAGGTAAAGATGCTTTTATTTAATCAAGCATTTTAGTAGCTATTGGTTTTGCCCTTGTTTAAGTGTCCATCACTGTGTGGTTTGTTCTAATTTTTGCCGATTGCTAGTTTTAACTGGATTTTATGCTTTTAACTGTTATTTTATTGTTCTTTTTCCTGTTTTATTGCAGCCGCCCTGAGAGCCCTTTGGGCTACGGGGCAGCATATAAATACAGTAAATAAATAAATACATCTCGCTGACGTATATTCCACAGTGGAACCATGCACTGTGTAAATGAGTCCTTCTACTCTGAATCTCCCACCAATCAGCTTCATACGCCGACCCCACCACCTAGTATTATGTGAGAGGGAGAAAATGTCTCGCAATCCACTCTCTCTGCTCCATGAACGATTTTCTGCACCTCGATCATGTCTCCCGTTCCTCATTTTTCTTGGCTTGACCCCGTGTATTTCTGGCCCCGTTCCTTTTGCTTTCAGCCATGACCACCAGTGAAATGTGACCCCGAAGGTTTTTCTAAATAGACTGCGCCCTCTGGCTGAAAGAGCTTTTCCACATGGTTTAACGTATACTCCCTACGTGTTTCACACATTTTTATATGTATTATAGCTACAAATGATGCATTAAGTCACATCTGCTGACCTTGTGATTCCTTCTATTTTAATGGTACTGGTTCTAATACTGCTCCATGTAACCCGAACCCTCCACTGCACACAAAAAGAGGGGCCACATTTGACAGTGTATTAGGTCTTAGTCTGGCAAGAACAGATTTCCTGTTCTTCTCTCTCCTTAGAGGCCTGGGTCAAACTCTCAAAGCCAGGCCGAAACTCATTCTGGTTCCTGATTCCTAGCTGAGTAGATCAGAGGAAGCTGCCCCAGCTGGTCCAGGGACTCTGGGATGCAAGCAGCCAAGCTCCCAGGTAGCGCATGATCAGAGCTAGTGACCAGGGAGAACAAACAGGAGTTTGGCAGTGAAGGGCCTTACATTTTTCTGCTTTCCCCTGAGTTTCTTCCTCCCTTTGTTTTCTTCCTTGCAACACACTCTAATTTACTGGTAGGAGTGTGTTGTTAACCTTCCGGGAAGACAGGTCAACACACCAGTGGTGGTGACCGGCACCGTTTGTGCAATGTTTGTCTTCCAGCCGGAGACCGACGTGGCCTACACGTGCAACTAGTGCAAGCTGGCAGCCTGGTAGAAGAAAAGGTGAGAGCACTGGAGCAGTGAGTGTCCACCCTCAAGGTAATAAAAGAAGATGAAGAGTTTTTAGACAGAGCGGTGGAACTGTAGCACCTAAGAGTGGTGCAAAAGCTAGAAGCGCAACAGCAAACTGAGGCAGAAGAGGAGAATCCTGAGGGAAGGGAAAACGAGGAGGAAACTCCCTGGAAAAGGGTGACAGTGAGGTGGAGAAGAATTAGAAGACACTCTGCACCAGTGGAACTCTCGAACCGCTTTCAGTTACTCGAGGATGAGACTGGAGGGCAGCCTGCAGTGTAAGAACCACAAGTCTGAACCAGAGGCTGAAGGTCAACCAAGTTGTGGGAAGGACACCAAGGCTTGCAAGAGCAAGAAGAGAAGAGTGTTAGTTGTGGGAGACTCCCTCCTGCGTGGGATGGAAGCACATGTATGGCAGGATGACTCATGGACTCATCAGCTATGCTGTCTCCCTGGAGCAGATTGGTGATAAAACTGAGAGATTGCCAAGGCTCGTACAGCCAACTGACATGTATCCCTCCCTCCCTTTTTTTTTTTTTTTTATTAAAATTTTAAACTAACACTAAAAACATCAAACATCACATGTTGTTGTTGTTAGTCGCAAAGTTGTGTCCGACCCATCGCGACCCCATGGACAACATTCCTCCAGGCCTTCCTGTCCTCCACCATCTCCCGGAGTCCACTTAAGCTCAGACCAACTGCCTCAGTGACTCCATCTGGCCACCTCATCCTCTGTCATCCCATTCTTCTTTTGCCATCTATACATCGGATTTACTGGGTCAACCTCCTACTACATATTTTTTAAACATTCTAAAGTCAAATTCAAATCAATTTATAATAATTTGAAAACATCTCTAAGTTTACGCCAAGTCCCGTTTCTCCAGCCAGTTATAGAAAGAATCCCAAGTTCGACAGAAGTCAGTGTCCTCTTTCTCCTTCAATGATAAAGTCAATCTATCCATTTCTGCGCAGTCCAAGATCTTTCTTACAATCAGTCCATCGGTGGGCAGCTCCTCACTTTTCCGATATTGAGCAAATGCAATCCTCGCTGCTGTGATTAGGTGCGGCATCAGATGCATTTCCTGTCTGTTAACGTCTTCGGGTATGATGCCTAACAAGAAAACTTCAGGTTTAAAAGCAAAGGGCATATCCCTCCCTTCTTATACATGTGGGAGCAAATGACACTGCCGAGTGGAGCTTGGAAGGAATCACGTCAAACTTGGAAACGTTAGAGAGGAAAATCAAGAACTTCAGAGCCCAGACAGTTTTCTCGTCAATCCTTCCAGTCCGAAGAAGAGGAATGGGCAGGGAAAGAAAAATACTCCCAGGGAATGCCTGCCTACACAGGTGGTGCCAACGTGAGAGATCTGGATTCTGGGACCACGAGCGACACTTCCTGGAAGATGGGCTGCCGGCAAGGGGTGGGCTGCCCCTTACAAGGACCGGAGAGCAGGTGAGGAAGTCTATAAGGAGGGCTTCAAACTGGAACTTTAACCAGGGGAGGGAGAAGTACACCTGGGTGTAGCAGCAGACAAAGGCTTATGCACCATGACAGAGGGAGCAGCTTTAACAGCGCCCAGGAATGGTCTTCCAAAAACTGCAGGAAAAAGGCTAGAGCATAAAACGCGTGGTCATCAATGTCTGTATTCTCATGCCCGAAGTATGGGAAACAAGCAGTGTAAACCTATCTTTCAACACAGAATATGACCTAAGAGGTACAACTGAAACTTGGTGGGATGACGCCCATGGCTAGACTTCAGCAAGTGGAGGATATAAGCTGTTCAAGAAGGACAGAAGGAACAGAAAGGGAGGCAGAGTTGCGCTGTATGCTGAAGATGCATATCTCTGCACAGAAAGGCGGGAGGATGTGTTCAGGAGGCCCATCAAGAGCATCCGGATTAATATAAATGCAGCAAGGAATCAAAGGAACACAGTGGGCGGAGTCTAGTACTGATCTTGCAATCAAGAAGACGAGGATGAAATTTTTGGAAAGTGAGTTGCCAGTGTTCCACAGAGGCATGATGCCATCATTATGGAGGACAATTTCTCCAATATTTATTTATTTATTTATTTATTTAAAGCTTTTCCATACCGTCCCATCACAGATGTCTTGGGACAGTTTACAACACCATTAATAAAATAGCATAAAAACAGAAATAAGAGTAGGAGTAGCACAGCATCAGATGTTAAGTATAAAACCACCAATTAAAACAAATTAGCAATTAAAATTTTGGGAGAATATCTGTGGGGAGACAAATTCTGCCAAACACGGCCATGCCAAGAGATTTCTAATATGTGTTGCTGATAACATCCTCCAACAAAAAGAAAGAACAAGAGGAACGGCTACCCTTGACTTTATATCCACCGACAGGAAAGACCTCGTGGGAGAAGTGGCAGTGATGGGGATGCTGGTGGAAAGTGACCATGGCACACTTGAATGTTTGATTCTAAAGGAGGCAAAAGTCGAATGTATCCTGGATTTCAAGAAAGCCAATTTTAATAAACTTAGAACAATCTGAGTCTCTGGAGAGAGACTCCAATGAGAAAAGGAATCCCAGATGGGTGAGAACGTTTTAAAAAGAAAATTCTAAAGGCACAATGGCAAACAATTCCAACGAGGAAAACGGTAGAAGACAACAGAAGAAGCCCGTGTGTCTTCATAAAAAGCTTAGAGATGATCTGAAAACAAAAGGGCATGTATATGAAGTGGAAGGAAGGCCAAACTGCAAAGGGGTTTCAGTCCTGGATTTGGGATGGAGACAGCCTTGGTCTGTCAGAGGGCCACAAGGATGATCCAGAGACTGGAAACAAAGCCCTATGAAGAGAGATGGAAAGACCTGGGCATGTTTGGCCTGTAGAAGAGAAAACTGAGAGGAGATAGGATGGCACTAAATTCCTGCCTGTCAGAGCAGCATGACGATGGAACCCATGACCTGGGAAGGTTGTAGGCTCTCCCATTCTGGAGGCATCCAGGATGCAACTGAACAGCCATCTGAGAGGGATGGTTTTAGCTGGAGTCCTGCACTGCGCATTGGGTTGGACCTGATGGCCCTCTGGCCCCTTCCGACTCTACCATTCTATGATTCTATGCACAAAATACCCAAAATGCAACAGCAGAAAAACATGTGAAGCACATACAATAATAATAATAACAACCCACAACCTGTTCTGATAAAAATTCTCCTCTAAAGAATCTGCACACTTGACAAAATAATATACTCCAACAAGCTATACTCTCGTTTTTGCCTAAAACCCAACGCACATGTGCTCAGTATCTCATGTCTGAGAGAAGGAAGCAAGTTCATATACTAAAAAAGATTTGTCTCTTTGGAAAAGACAACTCAGTGCTGTCTTTTTCCTCCTCTTCAAAGCATCCATGGGTATCCAACATGTTTATAGTTGCCAATCTCAGTTACATTTCTGGCCCTGTTCACCAGCACACATTAAAATGGCTGCCTGCCAAAAACAGGGTTTGGCAGACTGAAGTCATCCGTCCTAAGAAAGAGGCTTCCACAACTGTTAAGAAATTTAACACCTACTGTTTAAGCCAAGGAATGCCATTCAGTTCCCACAGGGTTCCAGGGAATATTAGACTGCCACAAGGAAGCGGAATATGCACAGAAACGTGACGTTCCGAGAGGAACAATTCAGTGCTCCAAGACAGCCACACCATGGATTGCCACGGGGACTCGGTGGCACTTAAAGGATCTAAGGCTGCACTTCAGGAAGGCAGTTTTGAATGCCATTTAGGGGCCATTCTCTCATCCTCTGATGAGGAAACTTTTAGTTTTGCACTTAAAACAGACTGGGTAGCAAAGCAGAACAAATTTGGACCACAAGGAAAGGCCCAGAAGGCACCGAAATCCAGTATTTCAGGGAAAACATCAATGTCAACACTGTAGTTTTCTAAATGCAATTGTTAAAAAGTGGAAATTGCAGCTGGTGTGTCCGAGAAGCAGGGCTACGAGAAGTTCCACCTGTTCCATCCCCTCCCACCACACCCTCGGCTTGTAATGCACATGAAAGCCAAACCGACGCATGTTAGAACTCTTCTTTATTCCCACGTTCAGCTCAATTAAAAGGTTCGAAATGGAATCATGATAGGCATGGCTTTGGAGCAACGGAACATCCCATGCATGGAACTGAAGCTTGTCACTTCTGGGCCTGCTGGGAGCTATCCAGATAGCTGAGCTCTCCCAAGTTGGCCTCTGATGAAGTTGGAAACAATTAAAATCTTCCAAATACAAACGTGGAAGTTCTTGGATTATATGTCTGAGCCACTGTTTGCCTATCCTCACTTTGCACCCAGGAAGTTGCTGTGCACCCAGGAAAACGTCTCAGAATACATCATACTTGTGTTGCATGGCAGAGAAGTCCTTGTGGAAGCTTTCTAGCCTGACACCGCCATGCCTGAAAGCCAAGTTGGAGTAGTGCTTTCACACTGTATTCCTGGCAGTTCTTCAGGCCCTCAGCAGGAGATGCTTGAGAGGAAAGCAACAGAGGAAGGTTAAATGCAAGAAAACTCATGTGCTGTTCTTTTGTGGTAGGACTGGGACAAGGCACGGCTTCCGATCCCCAGTTATGCAGATAAAAGGCAGGTTGTGACAGAGCTTCATCTGCCACTCTCAACTCATTGGAGGAACAGAGATACAGAAGTGTTAGATTCCCAAAACAGCTGAGTAAAGACTGAGCAGGCCCTGTGGCCACTGAATGCTGCCTGTTGAGAAGCAAGGAGGAATGGGAGGAGCTGGACTCCTGCAGAATACTTCATGCTGCAACAGTTTGTTGCAGTTCCCGCAACAATTCCTGAGGCGGGTTCTGGCATGGGCTATTTGTCGATGTGGCCTGGGCTGGCACCCCGCACTGAGAGCAATTTTCCAGGGTGCCTCAGCAAGGTGGACCACCAACGTGGAAAGTGTTCCTTCAGTGTCAGGAGTCTTGAAAAAGCACAAAACCAGGAGGAACGATACCAGACCATTTGCAAAAGACTGGCAACTTGTCAGGATGAATCCAGGAATCAAATGCAGGTAAGGCACAGAAATGTGACAGTTCTGTGACACATCATCACATACCCGGAGAAGACAGAGGGGTCCCTCGCTGTACTAACATTATTGCATTTATGAATTCTTGACAACTCCTGACTGGATGACAGTTTTTGTCTCCTCTAAGTATTCTCGCATGAGAAGACGAGCCTAACTGTATGTGAGAGAAGAATACGCCTCATCAGCATGAAACAAACCGTGCCAGGTATTCCAAGAAAATTCAGACTGTCAACCAATCAAAACTGATCATGGCTTCAGACCAGTTAGGGTGTTGTGTTGGCATCTGAGAAGGAAGAATGGTTTTCCTTCACAAACCGTGTTGCATTTTAACACACAGGCAGAAAGCCAGATAATAACTTCCATTAGGAGTTTGCCAGTGCACAGACAGACAACCGGAAGCAGATTTTGTAAAGCTGTAAAAACTGGCTGCTCCGAAGTTCAACAGGCCAACCAGTTGCAAAAGCCAAATGTGACTGCGAGGTAGGAGGAGGGAGTCGGAGAAGGAGGCTTGCTTTCAAACAAGGCTGAAGCAATCAGGAAGCGTGGGTAGGAGGAACACGAGTAGCCTGGGCCCACCACGTTGAATGTGAAAGAGCCCTCGGTGACCTCTGTTAGGAGCAAACCAAGGAGTCATTTGCACAGTCTGGACAATTCAAAGACCTCGCCTCCACATCTGAGTTGGTCGGCTGTAAGACACCACACTGGAGTGCATGGGAGCATTCCTCAGTATGATTTTTAATGGGAGGAAGGGAATATAATTTAACAAATAAATAAAACTCTCCATGGCATCTCCTGTATACTTGTGTCTCTTGCAAATATCCAAATACTGAACAACACGCATTACCTGTGTCCAGGTAAACATCCAACAACATGCATTTCCTGCATCCAGCTCTACCTGTCAGATGCACAAGCCCCATTGTCAGGCAGCAATGGGAGGCAATTACAGCACACCCTAAGGATTTCTGATGCTTCCATATGAACCTGGCCAAGCCTAACGATTGTCCTCTGAGGCTCCTTCTCTGTGTCCCATCACTGAACGCATTAGGGCAGATGAGCATGAGCAACGAGGACGTTTCTGCATGGCACCTCAACTGTGGAATGCCTTCCCTGGAGAGATGTGCCAGGCATCCTCTCTTCTTGTGTTCAGGATGGACACTTAAGGTTCATTCATGTAAATTAGCAGTGGCTAACATCCAGCCCTTCCCAATGCTGGAATGCCACACCTGTCACCCTAACCAATGGTGATGAATTAAGCTCACGTTCCCCATCCTTGACAGCCTTTTGATCATTATTAACGATACGGTGGCTCCCTTTGAACAGTTGCTACAGTGATGTTGCCTGTGAGTCTGTCACTACGCAGGTTTACTGCATGTTTTAAAAAGTGATCATTTTACTGATTTTATTTTTAAGCGGTGAGATTTCTTTTAGCAACTCACTAGGTGCACAAACACATTGATGGGCTCAGACAAAGTAATCAGCAACATTCAAAGGCTGAATATGAATTAAATGTGATCTGTTGTTGAACTGTTGGTTGGTTGTTTCTGGAGCATGGATTATATTGTCTGAACCCAGCTGCACCAACAAACCATGGCTTGTTAATCATGAAGAACCCGTGGTTTGTTGGTGGGGCGGTGAACTGTGAGGTGTTTGCCATGGTTTGTTATCTAAGCTGCATTCAGACAATATGAACTTCCCAGAAAGCCTCAGATACTGTACAAGCACTTGAAAAGCTGTCACAAACAGGAAGGAAAGGATCTCTTCTCAGTCATCTCAGAGTGCAGGACACGGAATAACGGGCTTAAGTTACAGGAAGCCAGATTCCTGCTGGACATCAGGAAAAACTTCCTGACTGTTAGAGCAGTCTGACACTGGAACCAATGACCTAGTGGGGCTGTGGGCTCTCCCACCCTGGAGGCATTCAAGATCCAGCTGGACAGACCTCTGGGAGGGATGGTTTAACTTGGTCTCCTATGCTGAGCAGGGAGTTGGATCCAATGGCCTTCTGGCCCCTTCCACTTCTATGATTCTACTGGCAGTATAGAAATGAACTGAAACGAATAAAGAAGCGATAATAACGTTGGACAGAGTAATTTCCATTTTTGCCTCCAATTCCCTAGAGATCTCTTCTGGAAATAACAGGTCAGGTTATACAGAGGCCACTTCATTGTAAACCCCGAAGGCACTCCATTCATTCTGCTTACAAGACTTTATTGAAAATAGAGGTGGCGGGAAGTGTCACTGACTGGCATCCACCTATTAGCCTGACCCTGACCTTCATCCCTTCTTTCCATCTGGCAGTTTATGCCTGGAAGGGGAAAGAGGTTAAATGAAAAGATTTCCTGGGAGACTAGACAGAGAGGAAAGCCGAAAGCGCAGCCAAACGGCAGAGCAGAGAGAGACGCGGAGAGATTGCCCCAGATTTTATTAAGCCTGAAAAATGCCCAGTATTTGATGGACGTAAGACCCAAGACTTGCAGAAAGGGGCACTCTGCTGCAGTGTTTTTACAGCTCCATCCACCGTTAATTTTGCATCCCTTCCGGAGAGAGAATTCAGTTGCCAGGGAACTCTGCAGCTTCTGGGGCTTGTGTGGAAGTTTGGCAATTTCGGGCATTATCCAGGTTTGCTTTGCTTTATCAGTTTCAGGGACTGCTTCCAATGATCAAGGAGCATGTCTAGATCAGTGAAACAGAAGGAGTGGGGCAGCTTGAACCTTGCGGCCAGAGGCCACAGTTCCACTGGCTGGGGCCTCCCCAAATCAGCATCCAGAGAGGACAAGGGATGCCGGCTGTGGCATTTCAACAGGGAAAGGAAGTGCACCCAAGCCAGGAAACCTGCAGCAAGCACTGGCGGGGGTGGGGGGTGGGGGATGTGGGTGGCCATCTCGGGAACCACAGGGACCCTGGGGGGCTGGACTCAGCCCACAGACCAGCTGTTCGACCTATGCATGGTCCCTGCTGGAGCAAAGGGGAATTCAAATCGCCAACATGTGCTACCACGAGTACATCCCTTGCCAAGAACTAACTACAAGACGCAACTCGCGTGTTATTAGCAAAATGTAGCAGAGGCTGGATCTTCCTGGCCTTCTCAGCAGCCTTCCTTAACCTGTTGTCCAAGAGATGGGTCCAGTAACCAACCTCCATCATCCTTGTCCATTCGTCATGCTGGGCAGGGCTGATGGGAGTAGGAATCCAAAGCATCCGGAATGCACCAGGGTGGAGAAAGTTAAGCAACAGTTAGGGACCAATTTCCCCCCAAAATTCACACTCCTTCCTACTGCCTCAAAAATGCAGAAACAAAAAAGTAATTTCCCTTTAGAGCAAAGGTTGCAGAAAGCACACGCCTTATTAAAAAAGCAAAATTGCACTCCCGGGAAGCATCTGGGTGCCCAATTTTGCATTAAAAGAATGTGCAAGCTGCCCATACACCTTGTTTAACAGAGAAATCTCTGGGCCATGCCCCCCCCCCCCCGGGTCGCTTCTGTGCCATCAAATGTGTTGGCAAAAGGGTTGGTGGTTGGGGTCTCAACAAAGGACTGGGGGCTGTATGAGAAGCCCTGCTAAGCTGTAGGGCAACCAGCTTGTAGATGAGGCTGGAAAGGCTATAGGATTTCTGAGCTCTTTCTCCCAAAGCGGAGGAGAGTGCTTGAGAAATATTCCAGGCCAATCATAGAAACATAGAAACATAGAAACAGAGCAAGTCAGAAGGGGCCTCCCGGGCCATCTAGTCTGACCTCCGGCACCAGCCGGCTCCGCTCATGACATGCCCACCATGTGCATGTCCAGCCTGTATTTGATAGAAATCATTTTGCTCTTGCTCACAAAACATTCAGGCACTGCAAGGCGAAAATGCCGAACGTGGCTTTGTGTTCATCCCTGTTTCCGATTCCCAGTTTGTTTTATGCCCCTTTTCCCATGTGCAGTGTCCTCAATAGGCTGACTCAGTCCCACTTTAGTCAGTAGGGGAAAATTGCACAAATTTGGGGAGATCTGCACAAACCTCACACTGGGTTGCTGCTCTGTTTGTGCAAATTTCCCTTTCGTGCAGAGCAAGCTGCAACCAGGAACGCGAACCAAACTGTGAGATTGCGGAAAATCCCGACAATTTCAAACCTAGGCAGGAGACCTCCCCTGAACCTTCAAAAAACCTCCTTTCCAGGCATTCGTGAAGCTCTGCCTGCCCTCCAACAAGCACCCAGGATGTGAAGGACGAGCAAAACGATGCTTTTGATTTTTCACAGCACTTGCTCAGCCGTTTGATCAAAGGTCCCCATATTCCTATACCGAACATAGAGATTTTGAAACCTTCACAAACACTTAGTGCAGTGTTCGCCTAAACTGGCAGGCAGCTAGGGGGCTGTTTGAAAAGATGCACTTTCCGCCTCTGCACCTGTGGCTGCTTGCTGGCAGCAAGCTCACAGCTGCTTCCTGTGTTTTCCTGACGTGCAGACAAGATAGACGCAGCCCCAAGCAGTCTCGGCCTGGGGTCAGGTAGGACCGGGACGCGGCAGGTGGCTGAACAGCGTTGAGGCCCAAGACGGAAACAAGCCGGTGAAAATAAAAGTCTGAAAGGAAGAAGGGTGAGCAAAGCGGCACAACTCCAGTGGCCCAGTCACAACTATGCAGCTGAAATGGGCAGAGGGGGTTCCGTTTTCCTCGCCTCCCCAGCCTGCAGGAATGCTCTCCGTTAGCAGAACATGACCGAGCGAGACAGCTGTGACTGCTCATATCCATCCGTACAATGAAGCAGAGCTGCCTTCCCCAAGCTGGAGCCGCCCAGAAGCGCTAGGACCAGAACTCCCAGCCTGTCTGAGCCCACGTGACTGGCAGGGGCATGCTGGGAGCCACAGACCAATGCACAGGGCAAACACCAGTTTGGGGAAGGCTGAAGTACTGGGAGGATATCGCTGCAGCTGAATCCCCCCCCCCCCATTTATATCCTGCCTTTTTCCTACAAAGGGCTCAAGGCAGCGTACATCATTCTCCTTCTCCATCTTATCCCCACAACAACCACCCTGTGAGGTAGGTTGGGCTGAGAGTCTGTGACTGGCCCAAAGCCACCCAGTTGGCTCCATGGCGGAGCAGGGACTCGAACCCGGATCCTCCGAGTCCCAGTCCCAGGCTCTTAACCACCGCACCACACTGGCTCTCAAGTGTGCAAATGCATTATGCGGGAGGAAAGCTGCATCTCAGAGGCTCATCTGCATGCCTGGGTGGTTGCTTTGCTCAAGTGTGCATTCTCCACTTGCCGAACGGACGCCGACGGGTTGAGGATTGGGGAGTGGGTTAGCCAAGTTTGGGACAGACGGTTATTTCAAGATCCGAATCATTGTGCGCACACATATATTTGTCCAGTCTCACTTCAGGTCACTCGTTCTGTTTGCAAAGAAAAGGTCTGTGGATCCAGTTGCAGAGCCCGCGTTGCATATAGAGGACCCCAGGTTTGGTCCCTGGAAAATGTGGAAAAGATCCGTGCCTGAAACCCTGGACAGTTTGGAGCAGTCAAGCCAAACAAACCCAAACCCCTCACCTGGTTTGCACATCACGACCACCCACATTTTTTTTGAAGCTGTGGGTTATTTATTTATATTCCACCTGTCTTCCTTCATGGACCTTGAGGCGGCTACATATTGTTCCCAGGTGGTCTCTCCTGCGAGCACTAACCAGCCCCAGACCTGCTCGGCTCCAGCACCGCTGGCTGCCTCGTGCGTCTCCAGACCAAATCCTGGGACCATACCAGGAGCTACTAAGCAACCCACAAACCTCCCATCTATGGCTCGGTTATCCGGATTTGCAAACCAGAAATTTGGCCTTGCCCTTCCCCGGACAAGCTGGAGGAACCCAACAGCAAGCCATAGATTCAGGATAATCCACAATTTTGAAGAAGTGCACATGGTCATGACGTATGAACTGGCTCTCTTCTATCTGTACGCTGAATTCAGGGGAAATATATTTGTCAATGTGTTTTGTGTGGCACTGCTTGCTACGCCTCCCACTCTGCTGTTTGAGGCAAGCTCCTCAGCTGGCTTTATGGGGGACCAGCCCTCACAGTATTACACAGACACCGCATTGGCCCGCCTTTTACATGCAAACAAATGTCTGGCCAGAAAAGGATGGCATAGCTTGGGACCACAACAGCTGACAGATCACACCTTTCCAAGCTGTGACCTACCCATGAAGGCATGACCTTCAACCCCCCTCCAAGTGTAACTGAGAAGGAGACTCAGGGCAGCAAACGGGAGGAAGGGCTTTCTCTGTGGTGGCCCCCATCTAGGGAACAACCTTCTCACTAAGGCCTGCCTGGCACCAGCCTTGCCTCCTTTTTGGCACTGGGTTAAGATGGCCCTTTATGCCGACACTTTTAAAGATATATTTGGCTATCCGAGGCCTTGTGGGGACCACCGCAGATGTTATTACAGAAATCCTCTCCGTGGGATACTGCTTTTAAGCTGTTTTCAATTTTTTGTTTCAACATGTTTGTATTTTGATAAGGTTTGTGGCATTTTATTGTATTGTTTCTGTGAACTCTCGCAAAGCACCCAGAATGCTTCAGCTTATTGGCCAGCGCAAAAAGAAATTCAACCTCACTAATGTTGCTCTGTGGAAAAAACCAAGCAGGCATTGTCCAACCGAGCTCGAGCAGCTGGCGAAACTTCTTGATCCTGGGTGAAATCAAACTTGCATTGTTCCATATGCCACAGTTGTTTCAAAAACTCATGAATGACAGACCCAATCATAAGGCGGCCTTCTAATAAGCTGTCTAAAAATCAAGCCCCCAAAGTGGAGACATGTTCCATTTCCATGGGGATCCTTGGGATAGGCAAGCAAAGGCTATTCCACAGACAAAATGCCACCGGAGAAATTCAAATGCCATGGTGCAGTCCTCTTTCTGTTACCGATTCCTTGGCCACTTTTCAGCTTTGGCTTGTTACGTGCTGCATTTTCTTGTCTGCATTAGAAATGCACGTAGTCCTTTTTTATTAATGGTGTTGTAATTGATTTTGATAAATGGATACACTTTAATGTCTTCGTTTCCCCCCTCTTCCTCCTTCCTCTCCCCCCTTCTCTTCTGTTTGTCTCTTATTTGCAAACACACCACTGAAGAAGAAAGAAAGGCAGTCAGCATTCAATTACTAATTTAGGAAGAAAGAATTGTAAAAAACAGAGAGCTGCATGCATTTCTTGGAAGAGAAAAATAAATCTAAGGTTGCAGTTCTGCAGCCTGTCCTACTTCAGACTTTTAAATTTATGGTCATGTTTCCCTGCTTTCTTTCTGTCTTTCCCTCTGTCTGTCTTGCTTTCTTTTTTAGCATGACAAGGTTTACCTAGGAGCAGAGTTCACCTTGTCAAATAACAGCTGGGAGGAAAGATTCCCAGCCCCAGCCCAGTCCTGTTCCTGTTATGGAACACAGGGGGACGTGACCTACAGGCTAGGAAACAAAGACAGATAAATCATCACATTCGGCTCTCGACTGGGACAAATCTGTTGCAACGCATTTAAATAAAGGAAAGCGACTGCAAAGGCAGCTCACACCGTCTGGGGCGGATCTCCCCCCGGAGCAGCTTGAAGTGCTACCTCGAGTGGTTGCGGGGAGCTGCTAACTGCACCCCCCCCCATCTCTGCCCTGACTCCCAGCTGTGGCACCTGCCCACAGCTGTCCCATCGAGGCCTTCGCGCCAGCGAGAGGGCCACTTATTCTCTGCTTCCCTCATTGCTCCTCTGTAATTCCGTCCTCACCACGCTGGCTCTTCGGAGAGCCTCCCAGCCTGAACGGGTCCCTGGACAGCCTCGTGTGACATGGAGAAGTCCTGCAAGAGCCTCTGCACCCTGTGCGGGAGGTGTTGGGAAAATTCAGGTAAATCCTGGCAGGAAAGGCTTGCGTATGTGCCTTCGTGTTATAAAATGCCAGCACCCCTTTCTCAGAAGCACCCAAAAATTCCAAGCCAGGCTGCTGTTTGGCAGTTGCTGTTACTTAAGAAGTGGGACGTGATGGCTTCCCCAAGAAGCTGCCAGGGCTAATGTTTTGCTGATCAGAAAGAACTGGTCAGGCTGCCAGGTCAACAGCATTGCAAGCACCCTCATTTGCATGCCAAGACCCACAGGAATCCCTGGGTCTGAGTGATGGTTATGTTAATCTCCTGCAATCAAGTGCCATTGTACTGAGGCCCCTTTGCAGACCTCTCGCCTTCTGACTGTGTTCCCCTTATTTCAGTCATCAACTGCCCAATTGCTCAGCCCATGCGACTCAGAAGCAATAAAATACTCTGTATATGTTCTAAAAGCTTGTAGTTTTGGTGGTGCAGACCACTACCCAGTAACTGCGGGGGGCCTGGGTGATCTCACGCTTAAAAACGCTGGGTTTCAAGGGGATCAAATTTTCCCTGCAACATTCTTGCCACTAGTGAAGAGGCTCTAACAGAGGCAAACATAAGGGAGTGTGTATGGACGGCAATGCCACCAGGTGTATTTCAAGAGCCTGTGCCAGGACTGCTAAAGGTACTAAACAGGCTGCGTCTGGTACACAGCGAGCAGAGAAGCAGCAACAGTTTGATCCGTGCTTTATGGATGGGGAGCCAATGTTTTTTGTCTTCCGTGCATCTCCCACCAATCAGCTTCATGGGATGACCCCAGGCTCTGGTACAATGGAAGAAGGGAAAACTGTCTCCCTAGCCACATGCTAAGGGGTTTCTCTTGTATTGCCCCACCACCATCCATTAATATTTGCCCAAGCTACATAACAGGCTGGCGCAACGTTGCTCCTGTCCTCCTGCAACATCTGTCTTCAGTTCTTTTGATGTTCCAGTTTTCCAAAGGTCTGGCCAAAGGGCATGAGAACAACAAGGATTCAAGTCTGTGCCCTAAATGGGTAGCTTTTCCTTAAAGCACGAAACAGACAGATGTGCCAATTTTCTTGTTTCACACCATGGCTTGAAGGACACAGGAGATGGCTGCCTTCCAAGCCACATGAAAGAGGATGAGCTGATCTCATCAGCTTGACGCCCCCAGGATAAGTGGCAAAGGAGACCAAGATATCTCATTAAAGGTGGCAGACTTTTTAAAGAAACCAGCTGGGCCTTGGTGCAACATGTACTGCATCAAAATCTGGAAGTGAATGAAACAAGACGGATCATCTGGAAAGTCACCAGCCGTCTGAGCCTTCTTCCTTTTAGGGTTTCCCACCTATTGACAAAAAACACAGAGGTCTACCGCTCCCTCAGCTGGGGGCTTTCTAGGAGGTGGTCTACAGCTCTCATAATCCCCATTGGCTAAGTTGGCTGGGGAGGATGGGTGTCTCAATCTAACCCACCCAGAGGCTGCCATGTTGTGGAACTCTGAAATAGACACTTTCCCACACTGGATGTGTCCACTAGGGGTGGGCTGGAATTGGCTCTCCTTCAGTCTTGCACATGACCAAAGCAACTGCACATGAGCAGGGGCAAGGTGGGGGTAGTAAGGACATGCTGCTGCCCCAAAACAGGAATGGGAGCTTTGGCTGATAAGTCTATGAAGTGGGACCGTGCCCATTTGCAAGGGAAAGGCTGCTACAGCGCACAGAGTCTAGATCCGGAGCCAGAAATATTTCTGTGAACACCAGGATCCAACTAGAAGGATCAAGTACATGAGCAAAGAGAGTCCAGTAGCTCTGCAGGCAGCAAGTTTAGAGAGAGAGTTTTTTTAGCAAGAGATTCGGCCCACTTCTATCTCTGACCTGTGCGGGACTGTTTTGCCCTTCAGGTCCCATCAGACCTAGCCAATGTAGCCAACAGTGGGTGCTACGGGGGTTTGTAGCCCAAAATATCTGGAGGACCCAAGTAGCCCACTCCTGCCCTAAATAGCTTAGGGTATGGTTTGTTCGTGTTGCTTTTACAGTTAATCTTCAAGTTTACTTGCTACAAAAGACTTCCCCATGAAGAGAAAGCAAACTGAGAGAAGGAAAAGCTCAGAGTCTTTCCTTTGGCCGCTGGGGAATGACAGGTCTTAAACAACAGCTCCCCAGACAAGCTGTAATTTCACAGCATTGCATCCAGATCTGATCAAGACTGGATTCTTATCAGCAACTCACGAGTATATCATTTTCTCCTGGACCGGCAATGGCCTCCCCACACTGCATTTCCCACCCCGACGTTTTGCATTTCCCAGGTTTTGTGGTGGTGACGGCTATACCTAATGCTAACAATAAGCAAATACAGCATGACCAAGTGTCTTTCATGGTCAAATGGCTCGTTGTTTTTAAAGTTTCAGTTTAAAACCCTAAAATTGCTAACAGATGCATGTTTTGGCTGCATAGCGGAGAAAGGGGATAGCCCCCCCCGAAAGCCCCCAAACCCCAAGACCTGGGTAGTTGTAAGCGAAAAAAGAAATCGCTTTTTAAATGGGGCAGTACGAACAGGACTGAAACAATACCATCTGTCATGAGAATCCAAGAATAGTCCTCTGCCTCAGACCAAGATTTCGGGAGGGGGGGACGAGGACATGTGAGCCACAGGCTGCCACCATGGGTTTTTGCGTGGCCTTCTGCTGTCCCTCCACTGCGCTTCCATTACCTGGTGGTCCAAATGGAAAAAAGTTCATTTCTAATGAAGCAAAAAGGGAAGGTTTGCTGTTGAAATCTGGCCATGTGCCAGCAAAGTTTCAGGACCGATTGCTGTTTTTTGCTTTGAAAGGGGGCTATTCCCCACCTCTCTTGCTACCTTCCTCCAGGGCTATCCTTACTCTCCTTATACTAATCTTTGGTGCGACAACACTTGGAACACGGTGTTCAGTTCTGGTCGCTTTAGCTGAAAAAGGACATCACTGAGTTGGAAAGAGTGCAGAGAAGGGGAAGAAAAATGACCGGGGGCTGCAGCAGCTCCCCTGTGAGGCACAGGTACAACAACTGGGAGGGTTTAGCTTGAGAAAAGGGTGAGGAAGGGGAGACACGACAGAGGTGCGTCAAATAATGGGCGGTGTGGAGAAAGTGGAGATGACGACTTTTTTCTTCATCTCCCACAGCACTCAAACCTGGGATCATCCCAGAAAGAGGGCTGGTGGGAGGTTTAGGACAGAGAAAAGGAAGGACCTGTTCACACAGTGTATGGAATTCTCTGCCAGGGAAAGTGCTGATGGTTGCCAGTTTGGAAGGCTTTCTGGATGTGCTACTTCCTTCACCGGAGGAGGCCTGCCTGCAGACACCCATTGCGGATGAGCTGGGGCGGAGGGAGGCCTTGCACACATCAGGCTGGGGGGATCTAGCTGGTTTGCCCCCGTGTGCACAGAGTGCTGGACTAAATGGACTTCGAGTCCGATTCAGCAGGGCTTTGCTAATTTCCTTATGTTCTTAAAATGTGCAGGTAAATTCAGCAGCACTGTGCTGACAAGGCCACACCTGTGATGGGTTATGGCAAGATGGACAATGTGGCCACCTGTTTCCAGCCCATCTCTGAGCTAGTCCAAGGTTGTGTTTCCAACAAAGGTCAACCAGATGCCCCAAGGAAAGGAACAAGATCCCCCTACCCCAACCCGTCCCTTCTGCAGCATGTGGCATTTACAGCTGCATGACCTTTCGTTATGTGACTACTAAAATTGGACAGGCTTCTCTTCCATGAATCTGTCGTCTTTAAAAAGCGGCCTATGCCAGTGGCCATCACAGCCCCGGCTGGCAATGAGCCGCACAAATGCTTCTTTCCTCTGGAGCAGCAAGAGGCTATGCGCCCGGAAAGGGGCACCTCCCTCAGGCTCTGCTTGTGGGCCACTCTGGAAGCCAGGAGGTGGCTTTTTGCCCATGCTGAGCTCCAGTGTGTAGAAAGACCACTGGCCCCACAATCTGCTGGAACGCATGCATGCATGCAGCCAACCCTTTCTGCAAAATGCGCAGCGGCTCCAGCAAAGCAGCCAACCAAAGAGGAACCGGTTGCAAGTTATCTAGAATCGTCCTCTAGCTATTCTTAGAATCCAGAGATTTGGCTTGAACGTTCTTGGCAGCTGGATGTTTCTATCCACTAAAGGTGCAATCTTACGCGTGTTTAGACAGAAAAAGGGCAGCATTTCCCAGCGCACCCCAGCTAGCTTTCTGTCTAAACATGCACAGGATTGTGGGCCCTTTTCTTTTCGCTTCTTGCCCTAAGATGCAAAGAATAGCACCGTAGGTGGTTGAGCGTAACAAGCGAATGAGAGAGAGTGTGTGTAAAAGAGGGAAAATGTTTTCATATGAGAAAGACTGCCTATTTTCATTTTTGCACAGTGACGCTGCTAATTTCACAGCTGCGAAGAAAAAGCGTGGCTTGTTCTTGCTTAATCAGCTCAGCTTGAAAACTAGCAGTTGTACAAAGGAGCCCAAGTTCTCAGAAGAAGAAAAGTAAAGCAAGCAACTCTCACAGAGTCCGACCGCTGCAGCTGTGCATGTAACACTCTGGTTAGACTAATGTCTGCTGCGATTTAACAAAAACCCTTCCCAGAAAAGGTTTTCATTCCATAAAATCCAGCGGCGATTTCCATCTGGCTCTCTGCACTCAGCTATTAAGGTGTCCATAATCTGGCTTGAACTAATTCTCAGGTTATTCAACATGCTTCACGCACTCCCCTGTTCTCAGTTTACAGATGACTGGCATGCCAGCTTCATTTTAAAAAAATACCAACTTCCCCACGCCCATCCAATTTATCATTTAATTCATCCCGATATCGCCCAAGAGCTGAAGCTCCCCAGGCAATTCACAGCAATTCATAAAAAGCACAAGGACATAATATATCACATAAAAGCTCAATGTATACAGTTTAAAACTGCTTAAAAAGCCAAAATCAGTTGCATAAAAATACCAGACAAGCTCCAAGGCAGCTCACATACACATCCATCTTATGCCATTGTGGTGATGTGCCATCAAGTCATCCCTGACTTACGGCAATGTTGGGAATGAGAGCTCTCCGACTTGTCCTAAGCGTGACAGCCCCGCTGAGCTCTTGTAACTCCCAGGTAGTGGCTTCCTTGTCTGTCTCGCAGTTGCTCTTCCCTTTCTTCTGCCTTGGACTTTCCTAGCATGACTGTCTTCTCCAGGCAGTCCGGCCTTCTCATGGTGTGTCTGAAAAAGGACAACCGCCGTTTTGTCCATTTTGCTTCTAGGAAAAGCTCTGGCTTGATCTGACCCAGGACACACTTGTTGGTCTTTCTGTCGGTACAGAGTATTCACAAAGCTCTCCTCCAGCACCATGTTCTGAACACATTAATTTCCTTCCTGTTGGCTTTCTTCATGGTCCAGCTTTAACGCCCAAACTTAGTGATCAGGAATACAATAGTGTGAACAATATTGGCCTTGGTCTCCAGGGAAAGGTCCTTACACTTGACGATCTTTCCCAGTTCTTTTATTGCTGTCCTTCCAAGCCTCAATCTCCCCCACCCCACCCCACTTCTTGGCTACAGTCTCTGTTTGAATTGAGGTATGTAAAATATGGTGCAATTCCAGTTTCATCATTGTTCGCAATAAACAATCCATAGGCTGTGCAACACCACTGAATCCCTGGGAGTAGAGGGCAACCTTGACCTGGAGCCGAAAAGGTGGCACTGTGGACGTCAGGTGGGCCTCGTTGAGGAGATCAGCTCATACTTGGGGAGCAAGCAGATAAAAATGCCTCAGCTGTTGATCATAATGGCTTTCCCTCAGGTATTGTCCTCACAAGGACAATGTCAGACTTTGCAAGTTAAAGCCACTGCCCTGAATCAGGTTTGGAAGCAAGGAGAGAGCCGACACAAGCAAGCCAGAATTGCTGTTCCATGTTCAGATGGTCTGGACCCAATTAATGGTGTGGATGTCACCTTTTTGCATAAGCAGCAGCTGCTGAAGAGTCTTCAAGGGCAGCCCCACGTAGAGCACATTGCAGTAATCTAACTTGGAGATTGCCAGCACAGAGATGACTAAAACCAAGTTATACCTGTCCAGGGAAGGACACAGCTGCCTCTAAGCTGGAAGAAGGTGCTCCAAGCCACCTCAGCAAACTACTATTTAGTCTCTCCTAGAAACTTCTATTTTAGGAGGCTCTTAAAATATTAAAGAAACAATCAACAAACAACAATTTGTGCCTAGGTAGATTCAGGCCACACAGATCTCCTATTACATGGAATAATTCGCAAAGGACTTTGCCCATTTCCTGCCCTGGGTCAGACCAATGGTAGTATCCATATATATACATGGTGCCCAGGATGGTGGATTTAGAGTTTTAGGGTGATGGTGAGGTTTCTCTTTCTTAACTGCCTTGTTGCAACAAGATCGATGGCCACTGGTCTACTTCTGGGAATAATTAAAGTGCTAATTATGACCCATAATTTGATGGCAGGGCTACGTGGAAGAGCAACTTCTCCTTCACCTGCCCGAGTTTTAAAATGATTAGAGGAGGGCCTTTCTCTTGGTCAAAAGAAAGCTGATGCATTCAAAATATGGTGCTGGAAGAGAGTTTTGTGAATGCTCTGGACCAACAGAAAGACCAAAAGTGGGCCGTGGGTTAAATCGGGAGCTTTCCCTGGAAGCAAAAATAGCAACTTTTTGTGGTACTGCCTCCATCGGAAGCATGTTTGACTGGGATGCAGGGCAGGTCCTTCTCCATGGCTTTCGCACAGCACGTCTTTGGCAATCTGCAGCTGTAGCGATTTTTAATTGGGTGCTGCCATTTCATTTTTTATGGCTTCCTTTTTGAAAGGTTTGTTTTGCATTTAATTTGGGTTTTATTGTTAGCTATCTTGGGTGCCATTCTTTTCAGAAGAAGAGGATATAAAATCACATTCACAAATAGTCCAGTCTGGAGCCTGACCCCTATGCATGTTGTGTGGCTCAGAAACTGGAAAGGTTTTTCTTGGCCCTCTGTCATCTGTGCAGCATATTTTTATGGGAAAGCTGGCAATCTGTCTGCCTTGCCTCACAGCAGGTGGCTGGATTCTACAGTTTCCAGCCTCTCTCCCCAGTCATGAGGACTAGAATGTTTTGTTTAAAAACGAAAGCAGACATTCTCAGCATGCCAAATCCCACAAGCAAAACCAAGAGCCCAAACTTCCTTGGTAATCCTGCCAATGCAGGACAGACCCCTAGATGTGCAAAACAGAGGAACCTCGCTTTATTTCTAGGGAAACGTCTTAAAGAGATATGACACCCCCTCCCTTTCTACCACAAAATACGACAACGTTTCTTGACCTTGGGAGAAAGCAGCTTCAAAGCCCATCCTGTCTTCACTCCCTTGGCCTACTGATATCCTTTCTAGGAACGGGGAAGTCTAGCGGAGAAGAAAGCATTTGGGGATTAGCGACAACCCCAACCCAAATGCAATAATATTACTTTCAAATTTGGATCTTATCCCTTTGATGAGGTATCCCCATTTCCCTTTCTTATTAGGACCATACACTGGCCTAAAAAGACTTCAAAGGCCTTTTTCTATCATAATCCGAAAATCCCTCTGCCAGTCCGGGCTGCAGAACAGTTGTTCTATTTAATGTCGGCTACATTCCTTCTTTGGGTCGCTGCCCATGGAGTTGCAGCTTGACATTTTCGTACTCCCTTTTTAAGCAGCCAAGCCAAGCCAACCCCGCACCCCAGCTCCCCAGCACAGCCATTATGTAATACATCGAAAACCTTCTGAATCGAGATTGCTTTTGTTATTCATCCCTCGCAGTTCTTTGATTATGCAGACTGGAAGAATTGGTTTGGCAGCCAAATGTGCAAGCAGGCTGCCGAGGGGAAGGCAGGACAGATTCAACGGGGCAGCAGGCTGCTTGCAGCGAGCGGAGGCTGCAAGCACAACTGAGAGAGACCGTCAGGTCCCTTTGCAGCAATTCTGTGTGGCAAACCCTTCGCAAATAGGGCACCGTCCACCATTCCTCATTTGGTGCCCAGACGCGAAGGCCTTGGTCTGTTAAGACACTCTCACCTAACTCACAGATCACCTAACTCAGGTGATCAGGTGAG
>JAIXND010000624.1:23390669-23488274 GCA_023646645.1 Varanus salvator macromaculatus | reverse complement strand
GGGGGGGGGGGGGAAGGGGGCTATGAAAAGTGATGGAAACAGCTTTGTACTTGCTTTTCTTGAAGGTATTCAGGTATTAAGCTTTTTGTTTGCTTCCTGTCTGTCTGTCTGTCTGTCTGTCTCTCTTTCTTCCAGTAAGGGCTGTAATTAGGGCTTATCCTTACAGTTTTCCAACCGAGAAGCAGAATGATTGAAACATGTTTGGGTACCATTATTATGCATATGTATTGTCCAAGTATATGATGGATTGACAGGAATTTGTGATTGCTAATTAACTGTTTTAAATTTGAAAACAGTATTGCCATCTGTATTAAAATTTGTCATATTTTTGGACATATGAGATCATCAGCTATTGGGTGGCATGGAAACAAGCCAACCAACCAACCAACCAACCAACCAACCAACCAACATGTATTTTCCCTTCAACTCTTTTGTTCTGTTTCTCAGACTCTTTATAGGGGCAGGTTCCCTCTATGAGAAAAGGATGCATTTTCCTCTTTGTCCCCCCCACCAAGACTGTGGCACTGAAGTTGATGAAACATGGCATACATGCCAAGCATGTGTACCTTTGGGCCTTGGTTGCATGACACATGAATTAATGCTAATTTATGCAAATATATCCATGTGGTTGGAACATATTCAGTCACCGGGGCAGCCTTCTTCAGCCAGTGCACACAGTCCATACAATCGGAAACTGGGAAGTTTAGTAGGCCAGACAAGAGCGTTATGCTGTCTATTCCTTGCTATGGGTCAGATACCCCCGCCCCACTGGGGAATGGAGTGGCACACCTGTCTTTCAGGGGGTCATGAGGGGAACACCCCAGCATGTGCCATGGATGTGACCAAAGGACCCTATCCTGACACTTGTATATTTTTGAAGGGTTTGCTCTGTAAAATAAGAGCTGCTCCTACCCAGGCAAAGCTGGACCTGTTTGCTAGTCACAGATAAAGAGATACAAATAAAAATTATGAATGAAACACAACATTAAAAAGAGATGCCACATCTAATGCTTGGTTTTCAGAACAAAGCCCATTATGCCGTTGGTTCTGTGACTGCTGCTAGGTAGGCAGCCTGGATTCTACCATGGGCACAACTCCAAAAGACAAGGGGAACTGGCAAAGAGGGAGTCCCCTTCCTTCCACCCCACTCTTAAAAGCATCACTTTGATTCAATTATGCGGGGTATGCCAGGCCCCGAGGCTCCGAGTTGCTGTAAAGACCTCACAAACCCTTCTTAAAGAGTTGTCCTTCCACAGGGTTGTGTTTTATAGGCTCGGCCTTTTCATTACCCAAGTCATATTACAATGCCTGGGAGCATATTTTTTATCTCATGAGATTGTAATGTACGTCCCATGTGTATACTCAGTCCAGACACACTAGCAGGCGTTTCACAGAAGGGTCTTTAATAGAGGAGGAAATGATGATCTGTCTATTTATTTAAAATATTTCTAGGCACTCTATTACATCAGAAATAAGTCCTCCCCGCACACCAAGCATTCCTATGGACAAGGGGGATCA
The DNA here is from genome assembly GCA_023646645.1 of Varanus salvator macromaculatus. Lineage (NCBI taxonomy): Eukaryota > Metazoa > Chordata > Lepidosauria > Squamata > Varanidae > Varanus > Varanus salvator. Next base: position 23,486,756 of record JAIXND010000624.1, on the reverse strand, counting down.
AAGCCAGCAGAATCAGTTCTAGGAACAAAACATGTTGTGCTTTCAAGGTAAAACATTGTTCAATATAGAACAGTAATTATTTTATGATGATTTTTTCCTTCCCTGTGTATAGAGGTTGAACACAGATTGCAATAAAACCAGAAGACTAACCAGAAATTATTAAGGTACCCAATCATTTCCCCCTTTCTTCATTAGGGATTCATTTATTTATTAAAAGCTTTTGTATGCCATCCTTTATATAAATATCTCAGGACAGCTTACAGTGCTTTAAAAGAACAATTTAAAACAACAACAACTTCCAATACACAAATTAAAACAGTAATAATGTATAAAACAATAAACAGCAATTAACACTAAAAAATCACAAAACAAAGCAAAAGCAACTGTACATTAAAAACTATTGCTTTTAAAATGCTGCTTAAATAAAAAGGCTTTGACCTGGCGCCAAAAAGATTATAAGCTTGGCACCAGGCATACCTCCCTGGGAAGTACATTCCAGAGTCTGGGTGCCACGGCAGAGAAGGCTCTGCTCCGAGTTGATGACCTTTTTACCTCTTTTATTTAGGGTACTTCCTCTGGGTCAGACTAGACTAGTCCTTTCAAAGGGGTTGGATTACAGCTCCCATAATCCCTCAGCCAGTTACGCTAGCTTAAATGTATCAGCTTGGACAAGGCTGGCCTAGGTTTTGCAGACTGATTCAAACACATTCCGCTGTATTTTTGTTTGTTTCTCAAAAGGCGCCTCATTAAAAAGGAAGGGAACGAGAGAAAGATAGAGAAAGATGTGGCAGAAGGGTATTTTACTTTGGGTTTCTTACCTTTTTCTTACTGCAATATATCTGCCATTTCTTCTCTGCCGGAAGTGCAAACATGGCTTCTCTATGCTTATCCGTCAGATCGAGTTCATCCTAGAAAGAAAGAGAGGAGGGGATAAGTTTTGCAGGTCATAAAAATATCCAGTCCGTTGTACTGATTCACATTACAATCGGAAGGAAATCTCTTCCCGCAACAGCTTAATTGATTGAGCTTGGTTTCCTCATTAGCCTGCTGCATAAACGAGCGTGGCTTTACTGCGCTGTGTGCTCCCAATCACTGTTTCTGAGCTGGTGTCATGCTACTCAAGGGCTGTGCTGCTTTCTGGTTTCCTCTGGAGCGTCGCTATGAAATCTAACCAAGCCGAAAGAACTGCAGTGTAGAAGTCAGAACACTGAGCTGCGGGGAGCTGGGATCTAGTTCTTTGCAGGAAAAATGGAGGGAGAACAATAGAAATGGAATCAAAACTGGATGTCAGGCCGTATTCTCTGCAGAACACCGAGGGGTCCAGGATGTGGAGTAGGGGTGCAGAACCTTTGGTGTAGGGTTGGTCCTCCAAGACTTCCCAAATGGTCACGCTTTGTTTTCCCCAACAGGCCATCCCGAGGCTGCAATCTGCGATTGTCTGAATGGCTCTACCTCTTGTCCTTCCCCTTTCTCCCAACTGCCCCTCTGAAGGCTTTGTTACTGGCAGGAAAAGCCTTAATTTGCTGGCCTTTGTGGTCCGCCTCTGCAGGTTGGCTCTGCCCTCCATTGGCATGTGCCCCAGGCGCTTCTCCAAAATGGAATTCTGTTTGAACCCTTGATGTAGATTTATAGCCAGGCAATTTAGGGTGAAGATAGCCTTCATTTTAACCATACCTCTAGGCAATCATTCCTGATTGGTGACTATCTCAGGAAGGGCCAGGTATCACAAATTGTCACACCACATCTGCAACTCACTAGTATCTGACCCTTTCCAATCCTGCAGAATTCCTAAGCAGTACAGTACAATTCCAAAAGGAGGGTTCTGCACGCTGCTTCGGTAGCAGGAACCGGCCAGGCAATGCTGTGCATTTTTGGTGCTCCATAAGTGGGCATCCCCACCAGTGAACAGGTTGGCTGTGGCATCCCCTGCTCTCACCACCATCGTCCCCTGGGGAACACAGAGAGGCAGGCAAACAAGAAGTTGCAGTTGACACAGAATGATCCATTCAAGTTGCGACAACCCAACTGGGATTTCCTGAGGCTGGACATCAGGAAAAGCTTCCTCACGGTCAGAGCAATACAGCAGTGGGACCAGCTGCCTGGAGAGGTGGGGGGCTCTCCTACACTGGGGACATTCAGAAAGAACATGGGCAGCCACCTGAGCGGGATGGTGTAACCTGGTGTCCTGCAACAGCAGGGGTTGGACTAGATGGCCTTCATGGCCCCCTCCAGCTCTACTATTCTATGGTTATATGATTCCATGAGTGATGGTGTCTCCCTGGAGGCAGTGCATGAGACAACCTCACAGGTTCAGCACAGCCGCAAAGAGGCTGCGCATGGGCAGACAACTGTCATGGGTAGGAATTCCAAGTGACGGCTGCCGCCGGCCACCCAGTGGTCACAGGAACCGACTGCATGGCAACCGAAAATGGTGGCCACATCCCTACAGATCAGGCTGAATTGGGAAGGTTCCACAACAATGGAACGCTGCGTTCATCATTTCCATTTGAAATTCTGCCATGCAGTCCCTCATGCAATCAGCACACAAGAGTCGACCCATGCAGTTTCAATTAACAATCATGAAGGAGACTAATTAGTAAGCGGGACATGCCAATTGGCAATTAGCTTTATAGCCCATCTGTAATTTGTTTCTGACTAGGCCTGACTGGAGCCTGTGTACAAAGAACAAGAAAGTAAACAAACACGTGGTTGGCTGACCAGGTCTCGCAATCGCCTTTGTGCATCGGAATCGGAAGGCATATAAAAATAGTCCCAAATTAGTCTGTCCAAATCTCAGGTTTTCTGATCGGATCTTGCAATCTCTTTGATTGTCACAAGACAGGTTTCGAACCCCAAGGGGTTTTAGACCTTCCTGGTTTTGCAGAAGTTGGAATTGTCTCCCAGGTATACCTTATTTAGAGAAGAAAAAGGTTCCTTCCCAGATTTTTCGGGGACAGTTGTGGCCAAACTTGAAACAGAGCCCCTTACATAGATCAGGATATCCTACTCTCCATTCTGTCCCTATTAAGGATCTGCCAACTTATGCTCCATTTAAAATATCCCCATATTTATTAGTTCCAAAAGAAATCCTGCCAGTAGTTACCTTCTTCTATACATTTCCCCCCAGAGGACTGAAAAAGCTATTAAACCTTCAAGGTTAAGAAATTCATTTCCACATCTGGCTTTTGAGCTTACACCATGGAACAAGGTCAGGAGATTTGATTCAGTAGCTCTGTGATTCTTGTAATTGACTGAGAAACTAGTAAATTTGCTAACTTCAACCTTAGTAAAGTTTAGCAGAGGGAAGTTTTGTATTTCCTAGAACACTTTCCAGTGTCAGAAGCACAATGATGGTGGAAGGTGGGGAGGAAGGCAGAGAGACATGCAGAATAACTGAATAATAGAGGCAGGGAGAAGAGGGTCTGCATATTTTTTCTGTGTCCCTACAGGATCACGTGACCCATAAAACAAACCAGAATGCAAAACCAATTTAACATGATGCTACAATTCCCAAGTTCTCATGATTTTGCAGACTGTCTTGTGATTTTACATTTATGAACCCCACCTATTTAATGACCCTGGAGAGTCAATCAAATTTGGAAAGCTAAGAACATTCAGGACAAACCTCTCAATTAGTAGGGTGTGTTCAACTGTCAACGAGCTCACTTTTAATCTATCTTTGATGCCATCCTAAACTCGCCATGTAGGCTGCACCTCAATTGAGAGCTTCACCTACTGGGTGGTACGGAAATAGAATAAATAGAATTCACTCTGTAAACCTAGTGAACACCCTCTGATTACCCACACATGCCCAGTCAGCATCTGGACTTCAGTGCTCTGTCCTTGTTCTAAGACAGGTTGGTCAAGAACAACCCATGCACCGCAGAATCACCTATCTCCCAATTATGCGTTGTGCACAGTGACTTGTATTATTCCGAAGGATCGCTTTATTGCTTTACAGGATGCAATACCCACTGTGCGTTCTCAGTAGCGTATTTGTTAGGAATGTCCATTTTAACCCATTTACCAGCAGTAGGCTGATCAAATAAACCATTTCTACTTATTATGTAATGGGGTCCCCAGCATGGCATTGCACAACCTCCTGAAAAAGACATGCAAGCAATAGCAGCGAATCTCACAAAACTGAAGCTTTCTTTGAATTTCGCAAAAAAGGGGTCTTTGGTTTATACGCCTTTCCAGTGGTTCATTAAGCTGGCTCTCCCAAGTCATAATGGGATAAGAACTTGCTCAGTTTTTCAAGACATTTGCTTCTGACATTAATAGGGAAGAATGTTATATTCCAAATTTATAAAGGGATATATTGCACATATATATTATAGTGATGCTTCTTTTGGAATATTAGTGCATTCGCCTGCATTTATACCCACAATTTCATCAAAGGACATTTTCAAAAACAGCTTACCATAGGTACAACATTATAATAAAACTGACATCATAGAATCTAAGCATAATAAAATCAATTAAAAAGGCTAATTCCATCAACTGACAGACTGCAGCTGTAATTTGTATTCATCTAATTAGCTCCTAATAAGATACCTAATTAGTAAATAAATTGCCCTAGAAGGCTTAGAGGACATACTGGCCAAGAAGCAGGACACAAACTTATTGTCCCTTTCCAACAACAGAAAGCTCCCTTGACTGCACTCAGACACAACTAAATGCAGTGCCACCAAGCAACTGAACTACATAAGCACACTGTCCACACAGAAACTGTCCTCCACTCCAACATGTTAAAGTCAGGCAGTCTGCGCCATCAGAGTCTATGGACACAGGCAGTTCCAAGCAAGAGCTGGGTTTTGCATTTTCAAAAATTGGGGGTTAACCATTGCTCGTTCCTTGTGCCCAGCTGTTCCGTGGGCAATACAGGATATGAGCAGAGAGCCCAGTCTGAATATTTGCAACCCCTTTCCTCCCAAGTTTCACTTTAAGACCCTGACACTGCAGACTTCTTGACTTCTAGATGAATTTTTTCCTCCTTCCCTGCCTGATTAGGAGATCGGAAGACATGGAAAATGGGCATAGTTTGCAGCCACTCCATTTACTTAATATAGGCAATATAGTTAATACAGGTAATATAGCTTTTAGGATTGATATTATGTATTTCATGTGTGTATGTGTGGCTGTGAACACTAGACCATACGGAAGGCTGAGCGCCGAAGAATTGAGGCCTTTGAACTGTGGTGCTGGAGGAGGCTCCTGCAAGTCCCTTGGACCGCAAGGCAATCAAACTGGTCAGTCCTAGAGCAGATCAACCCTGACTGCTCTTTAGAAGGCCAGATCCTGAAGATGAAACTCAAATACTTTGGCCACCTGATGAGAAGGAAGGACTCCCTGGAGAAGAGTCTAATGCTGGGAACAAGTGATGGCAAAAGAAGGAGGGGACGGCAGAGGATGAGGTGGCTGGATGGAGTCACTGAGGCGGTTGGTGTGAGCATGAGTGGACTCCGGGAGAAGGTGGACAGGAAGGCCTGGAGGGATGCTGTCCATGGGGTCGTGATGAGTCGGGCACGACTTCGCGACTAACAACAACAACAACACAATTTCATGTGCAGACTGTGGTATAATTTGGTTTTGTATGGCAGTGATAGATGCAATGGAGGAAAGCACAAAGGCATCAAATCCCTAAAGTGGAAATCTTCAAGAGCAAGAGAGCTTCTTTCCGAACTACAGAGCGTAATCCACACCCTTTGAAAAAGGCAGGTGACTCAGCCCATCCTTCTGAGCATCAGTTTACGCTTAAACTTTTGACATAAACACTTGGCCTGGCATTTCTTCTGTGGGCTTGTTTCCAACTGCTTGCTACCAGCAAAACAATTCACACCTTCCTTCGACTTGGAAGTGGAAGCTAAAGAAAGAAACAGACATCTTTGACTGATAAATAGGGATAACCTAAAAGGGAAAAGGCAGTTTTACAAACACTCTCAGAAGGAGTAAACAGAACTCTGAAGAGGCATCAAGTACAAACAGGAAAAGGGATTGTCCACCAAGAGATGCTTTGCTTCTCTTGATTAGCCATTTATTGGCTATTTAGGAACCTTATTTATTGAACCTTACAGAAAGGTAAAGGCACAGATAGGCAACCTGGTGCTTTGGACTAGAACTCAAATAAAGTCTAGACAAGATGACTGATGGTCAGGGATTATGCGAGTTGTAGTCTGAAGGATTTAGAAAGGACCAGGTAGCTTATTCTGGCATGAAGGGATCTCTGGCTGAGCAGAATCATTCATGTGGCCCAACTCCTGGGTAAATAAATTCTTACAATAATTTTGCTTTTAAAAAATGGTACCAGGCACCAGGCAAAACCCTGGCAAGACACAAGATGAGCTCGTGAGGAGAGTGGCAAATAAGGGAAATTTGGCTCCTTAAAAGCAGTGTGTTCACCCTGAAAAATCAGGCAGGTGAATATTCAGTGCATCCCAGCAAGAAGATGTAAATGCATGGTGATTTTGTCTAGCCTGTGGTTTACCAGTTGGGTATCATCTTCCATTCCAAACAACGCATTCTGTTGGCCTTCCTCAGCCTAGTGTCCCCCAGATGTCTTGGACTACAACTCTCCTAATTCTCAGCCAGATGGCCCCTGGCGGTGATGTGTCAGACTACCATATCCATAATTCCAACATTGGCCACACAGGCTAGGAAATAGGAGCGCTTGAGTCCAATATATTTGGGAGGTGAGCAAGGCTGCTATCGTATGTACGTAATCCAAGAACCTCTGCTCAGAATTGCTGACCAACAAGAAAATTACAACTGCGCTCAGCAACCCCCTTGAAAAAGAAAAGACTAGGAGCTTTGAAATGGAGGTTTTTGGAGGAGCCTGGGGAAGAAGAAAAAGTTAGACTGCATACAAGGATGAATCCAACACTAGATGTAGAATTTGGGAAAGTCTGAATTTCCCAGTGATTTGATTGTATTTACCTTTAGAAGGTGATTTAAGGTAGGGGTGGACAGAAGATACAACTGTGGTCTGTCCGTGAGCCACAGTCCACTTCTTGTGGGTCTTCTGGCATCATGGGATTGCTAAGGTTCTTACAAAGAAAGGGAGACTTGGCCTGATACAGCAAGGTACTTATTTTCTGACCAAGCAGGAGTAGCCCCTTACCGCAAAGTGAGTTGTACGTAACAACTACAGCATAATCATCCATTTAACTTGGGGGTGGGGGGCAAGTTCCAGAGCTCTGCATCCTCTCCCACCAAGCACAGCACCTTCCCTCTCCCCATCCTTGAAAAAGCCTTCTTAGATCAGCTCAGGTCATTTGCTCACTCAGCTCAACCTCTCACAACTTGGTGCCTCCAGATGTTTGGATCACATCTCCCACCATTCCTGACTGCTGGCTCCACTGGCGGTCCAAACACAGATACACTTCAATACAGTCAAATTTAGTCTTCCTCACTCACTCTCTGCTGGTAGATCCCCTTTTAACAATATTCAGAGCCCAAACTTAGGATCCTCTTCATCAGTGCTTTTTTTGTAAGAAAAAAAGTGCCGGAACTCATGAAATTATTTACCTTTTGCACTTAGTCAATCACTGTACACACACCCACACACGTCAGTTGTGTAACAAAACGTAATGGTTGCCACCTGCAGTAAGTGCTCAGCGTGCGACCACACGGCCAATCACAAGCCAAGCAGCGCCACAAGTCGAGCAGCGCCATCACAACCAGCGCGGATGAAGTGCGCATGCATCGGACTCAACACACAAGCAGCCCGCATGCACCGTTTTAGTGATTTTGCCGCCGACCTACTACGCTCGACAGGGCGATTCAAATCCATGTGGACCAAACATCAAATTTCAAAAGTTACTTTTAGAACTTGGAAAACCTGTCGAAAAAAGGTGCCGGAACTCTGTTCCGGTGCATTCTATGACAAAAAAAGCACTGCTCTTCATGCAAAACAAGAAACTCTGTCACTGAGTTCTTTCTGTACACATGCTAGATTCCCTTTTGACCGAAGCTGAGTTTGCACCCATGTAGCTTTGCCCATCCTCTCTACCACTGCCTATTTTTTCCAGAAGTTAATTGCACTCTTTGAAGCAATGACGCTGCTGATGTAAGTAAAGCAACCAAGAATAATCATTTTAAAAGGCAAGGGCGTGTGAAGGGGCCGAAGCCATCAGAAGTGCTGATCTTTTAATGACAGCATCGCACAAAGCTTAGTTGTGGCAGCGATTTGAAGGGCTGGGCAAAATCCCAAGACATAAAATAGAGACATTACCCATTTGCTCCATGGGTGGGGAAAATATTTATTTATTTGTTTGTTTGTTTGGAGTTTTTGTATGCTGTCCCATTCGCATGAGCCTCGGGATGGCTTCCAACATAATAAATAAACAAGCATATAAGTAATACATATAAAATCCAGATTCACCCTGGCTGTAGAAATTAAAACCAATAAATAATATTAACAGTTATTAAAATATTGTTGAAATAAAAAGGTCTTGGCCTGGCGCTGAAAAACATATAACGACGGCGCCAGGCGGACCTCTCTGGGGAGCGCATTCCATAGGTGGGGCGCCACCACAGAGAAGGCCCTCCTCTGGGTACTCACTCTCCTGATGACTTTCACTGAGGGTTCCTGGAGGAGGGCCTCTGCCGCCGATCTCAAGGGGCGGGAGGGCAAATTTATATTGCATCTTCCCCCGCCCACATGGTGCGGAGCAACTGTGCACAAACATGGTGAGATGGTAAAGAGGTAATGACAGAGCTAACCCCAAATCGCTTGGGAGGTGGGTTTTATACGGGAACCAAACTTCCTCTGTATCCATCAAACTTTGGATAAGTCATGGAAATGTGTTGCAGAGGACAAGCTAGGAGGTTCCTTGCAGTACCGCATGTGCCACTGCAACACGATCAGTGACCAGATGGAGAAAAAGGGGGAAGCAGGTTGGTTGCACTAGAACTCCTGAACTGCCATTATTTCCAGAAATATTTGTGGACTGGGGGAGAGCAATCTCTTGTGTTTTTAAGGCATCCGCATGCAAAAAATAATCAACAGACAGGTGCAAGCAGGTGCAAAAATGTAAAAGAAAGAACTGAGATCCAGCGCATGTGTGGCCAAGAACTGAGAGGCCTCAAACACTTCAAAGTAGTATTAAAATACAGTCATTGCTTCCAAGACCTGGAAAGCGCTTCCGCACACAATGCAATTTCGCTTGGTTTACAAGATCATTTCTGGAGATTGCTCCATTTAAGATGCAAAAGGTGTACCGTGATTGGGCAATGACACTGAAAACATTTAGCCTGGAATAAAATAATAAGTCAGATGGGGGTTGTTGCCACAGAATAACCAAGTGTGTCAATTTATGTTCTACCTAACTTCCAAGGAGCTCCGGACAGCCGATAAGATATTCGACACAACAACCCTGTGAGGCAGGATAGGTTAAGAGAAATAGCTACAAAGCTCACACTCAAGCACGGATTTGAACCTGGCTTCACCGATCTGGCTCTAACACTCTAACCTGTGGTGGTCCAGTTGAGGTTCTCCAGATGTTTTGACCTACAGCCCCTGCTCTCCAGATGCTTTGATGTACAGCTCCTGTCACCTCCCAGCACTGGCTAGCTGGTTAGAACTGATGGGGGAAGCAGGGCAGTACATCTGGGGTAATGTTCGTTACCCACCCCAGACCAATCCTGATGTCCCACTGGCCGTCTGGGGAAGATGCCTAAAAACAGATGCACTTTGGAGGAGTTTCCATGTCGAGGGTTTTGCACTGAAAAACCATTTAAAATTTGAAGTATCAGTTTTTACCACTGAGTCCATCATAATAGTCTCATAATCCCCTTAAAATCTGCTACATTGTCAAATGCTTCAAGGTATTCCCGTGCCTTAGCAGCCACTAACAAAATATATAGCACTATTCCTTCTGTGTTTTTCTGGATTTCTTGACTGTGTTTTTCTGGATTTTTTTCTTTTTTGGCATTTGATGTTGTGATACAATCTCCTCCTTGTTCAATAAAGCTTTTTATTAAAAGCTTGAAGAATCCTGGAAATTACAAACGCTCTCGAATGGCCCCACCAGTTTAACAATGCAGGGGATTAAATGAAGTTAGTTACCTTGCATGGTGTTTAATTTATGAGAAGATAGTGTTGCTGTAAACACATCTGACACCCTTGAAAGTTTTGGAAAAAGAACCCTACAGGGATATGGCCTTCCATGCATGGAACTCATCTCTACCCGAAGGTCTAGATCAGGGGTTGGGCAACCTTTAACACTCAAAGAGCCATTTGGACCCGTTTCCCACACAAAAGAAAACACCGGGAGCCACAAACCCCTTTTGACATCTAAAATGAAGATAACACTGCATATATCGATTTTTACCTGAACGCTATGCAGATTTTCATTATGATTTAGCTGCAGCTCTTGTTCAGTCACTAAAAACTGTTATTTTTAATCTTACATTATAAACTAGTAGGACTCCTTTCATATATTTTGAACAGGAGAACAGCTTCCTGAAGAGCCAAAGTCAGTGCTAAAGGGCTGCATGCATTAAACAGCAAACCCCATAAATTCGTCTGCAGTAAAAGCTAATGAATCTACCCGCATATCATTAAGCGTTTGGTTTTCTTCAGAAACTTTTCTTTTCTTCGATTTATCCATGTTTGGCCTATTTGGGAGGTGGCGGGGGGGGGGGGAGTCACAGATATAGGTGTGTTTAGTGACTGATTAGCAGATAAACAGTCAAGTGCTGTGAATTGTGACAGGTCTCAAGCGCAGCTTTTAACATTCAGATGAAGGAGATTATATTGGGACAGCAGGTTTAGTGTAACATGAGAGCCTGCAGGAAGATTGTTCTGCACTTTGATAGCAGAGGAATGTAGCAATTTACTTAACCAGGTAGCGGGGCATTTCTGACTGGATGGCTCATCATCACCTATTGGTATTTTGTAAGTCGGAGCCTCGGTCGCAGATTGGCGGCTGTGCTGGAGCGTATTTTGAGCAATGGAGCCGCAGCAGAGGGATTCAAGAGCCACGTGCGGCTCCGGAGCCGCGGGTTGTCCACTCCTGGGCTAGAGATTATGGGAAAAACAGGGACATTCCATCTGCCTCAATAAAATTTGAACATCTAGCACCTGAATTCTTGTTGCTGCTTTTTGACTTCCCACCTCTTTATGATTGTTATTGAATAGCATTTTAGAATGTTGTGTTTTTTAAAGCAAACTTGAGCTAGTCAGAAATGTCTGCCCACCTAAAAATATTTGGGATTTTTGCCAGGGACAGGAAAAAAACAAATTTTGTAAAATGTCCAATCCAGGATTGAAGCCAGTTTTTGACAGTGGTGAAAAATCAATTTTAGTTCAGAATAGAAACTGATTACACTGTGACAAAATAACCAATAAGTATGGCGTACATAAATGTGAGAACCACCTGGTGAAACAACAGCTTAATAATTTATGACTGCCCAACGGCTTCACTTACATCATCCTAGGCTACTATAATTATTATTAATATTGCATTCAAAGGCTGCCTTTTTTTCTTCTGAAGCAAAGGTGGCTTACTTGGCTCCACTGTATCCTCACAACAACAACCCTGTGAGATAGTTTGGGCTGAGAGTCTGTGACTGGTCCAAAGTCGGACTAGAACCTGCATCTCCCAGGTCCCCAGTCCAGCACCGGAACCACTGCTCTGTCCTGGCTCACATTGCTGTGGTGGGTGGTTCAATTTCTATTCTGCCTGTTCCTAGTATTGAGACTCAAGGTGACCTACACCATTAAAGACTACTGCAATTCCAACATCAAAAGTTCATAAAGTACTAAAACTAAATCTGCAATAATACAGGAGAAACTACAGAGCTAGTCTAAGATAATCGCACGGGTCCAGAGTGTGATATTTAAGCAATGGAGTGTTAGCCCTGGTCCTCTGGCCATCGTGTTATCTTGTAGCAGTGAGTTCTATAAATGAATTATGAGCTTTGTGAAGAAATGCTCATTTCTGTCAGTCCTGAGTCTGCAGTCAGTTTTATTGCATGTCTCTGTTTCTTGGCATGTGACCCACAAGGAAGCGGGGCCTTCTCGCTGCTGGCCCTCCAGTTTCCAGTTATGGGAGGCTCGCTCCCCTGGGGTCGGCCGAGCACCAGCTTTGTTGCTTTTCAGTTCCAGGTTAAGGCACAGAAGGTACTAACGTGGCACTGAAAACTAGCCTTTTGATAGCATATGATGGGACATATATGTCAACTGTTTTTATCAGGTTCAGTATCTTACTGTAATCTTGTTAACTATTTAAATTGTTTTTCCATTTTGAAGATTTAAAGATGTTATATTATTGTTTTATTATCTTGTATTTTTTGTTGTTGTTAGTCGCGAAGTCGTGTCCGACCCATCGCGACCCCATGGACAACATTCCTCCAGGCCCTCCTGTCCTCCACCATCCCCCGGAGTCCTTTTAGTTTGTAATTTTTGTGAACTGCCCAGAACATAAAAGGCTTTGTTTGGTATAGAATAGTAGTAGTATCAGTAGTAATCTAGCTTAAAAAACAAAAAAAATTCTGGTCTCTAGAAGCGCAAAAACAAGTTTTCCATGGGCAGTATCTCCTGTGTTTTAAAACCACCTCCTAGATCCTTCTAGAGTCATATTTGAGAAATACATTCATCTCCATCACCTACGATGAGGTTTGGCAGGGAACAAGAAGGTGGAAAGTGAGCGAGACGCATGAAAAGACCTTTCAGCAGTAGAGAAGGAGCCAGAAATATTCAAAATTCTCTGAAAGTCAACATATCACACTCCTGTTTTGTTTAAATGGGAGAATTGCACAAACAGTGAAATTGTGACTGAGTCAACTCAGTCTATGAGAGAGATTTGCACAAATTGAATGTAAGTGTGCATTTACTGGGCAATTTGAGAACATTTTCGGAGGAATTGCAATCACATTCAGGGCTGTGCGCAGGGTGGGCTTTTGCAAGAAAACATGAAATCTTGTGTATCTTTTTAGGTGTACCTCACATTACTGGGAAGACTGGCTTAATGCAGTTCAATTCAAATAAGCAGTTATTTTTTTAAAAAATAGGAAGGATCTGTTTATATTTTCTGAACCCATGCAAAGTAACAGCAGCAGCCTTTTCTTCTAATCTGCTCACTAAGTTCTCTGGGTGGGTTACATGGAAAATAAATTGATAAAAACAGTGCCTGCTGACTGAGGATTAAAACATGCTCCTGTTTTCACAGGCTGCTGTGGGACACAAACCTACCAGCTGTGTGCGACCCTCTCTCCCTGTGGAAGTCCCTCCTGCCCCTTACGATCGGCAGCAGATGCCCTTCTCCGGGAAACCTCCGTGAGTGAGATTAGGAGGGTGAGTACCCGGAGGAGGGGCTTCTCTGCGGTGGCGCCCAATCTATGGAATGCGCTCCCCAGAGAGGTCCGCCTGGTGCCGTCATTATATGCTTTTCGGCGCCAGGCGAAGACTTTTTTATTTAAAAGTTCTTTTAACTGCTAATTTATTATTATTGTATTTATAGAGTTCTAATATATAACCGAGATGTACCAGTTTTAAATGTGTATTATAGATTGTATTTTATTTTGTATATGTTGTGAGCTGCCCCGAGGCTTTGTTGCAATGGGGGCGGCATAGAAATGTTATAAATAAATAAATAAATAAATAAATAAAATAAGTCAGAGATCTTCCAGGGCAGCTCTAAACAAGAATGGTAAAGTCTTCTCTTATTTATTATTTTATTTATTTTTTGATGTATATCCTACCTTTTTCCTGCAAAGGGCTCAAGGCAGCTTACATCATTCTCCTCCTCCATCTTATCCCCACAACAACAACCCTGTGAGGTAGGTTGGGCTGAGAGTCTGTGACTGGCCCAAAGTCACCCAGTTGGCTCCATGGCCGAGCAGGGACTTGAACCCAGATCGCCTGAGTCCCAGTCCCATGTTCTTAACCACTACACCACACTGGCTCTCTTGAGCAGATTTCAATCCAACCTGGGAAGAATTTGCAGTCTAATGTCCACCTCCCTATCAAACCTGGCTTTGTTCACTCAGATCTCTGTCTGTTTAATGTTGCTTAAACCCACTGTTAAGTGTGGTACAACTGAAATGGGTGTTGGAGCAGACAACTCGCTGAAAAATCATTGAATGCAGACACCACCTCTGCCTTGTGCTGGAGTTCTTGGCTGGCTCTTTCTTCTGGAAAATGGGTGTTTTGTGACTGGCCGTGTCCACTAGCCATTTTGTGAATATGCAGGACTTTGCCACGGCCATCCGTTTATGAGAGCACCCACAACACGGTCTCGGAATCCAAATGTTCCCACTGGCATCAAAAATGGTGACCCTTGTCAAGACGTTCTTGTACTCCCTTTTTCCATGTGCTCCCTGAACATCATCCCCTCATTGCTCGTAGAACTGGGGTCTGCAAGATGGTGCCCACAAATGCCACTGCAGCCAGAAGCTGAGGCTGCCAAACTATTTTCAGAACAGAACAACAAAACCGGTTGTTCCATTCAGCTGGATGTGGATAGCAGGAGAGAAGGTGCCATGCCAGACAATGGCTGAGGGAGAGCTGACACCCTTGGGGAGCGGGGCTGTTGTTGTCATGAGACACACTATTCCATCCCTCCCTTTCAGAAGGGCAGCCTGTCCTCACCCGATGTAAACAAGTGCTGAAGCAGCTCCGTTCACTTGCACGGGAATCTGGAGGCAAGATCTGGAGCGCACTCAATGTGCGTAAACATACACTGAGCGGGCGTTGCCCCCAGCACTCCAGATAGGCCACTCCACCCTCGACAGCAGCCGAGGGCACTTTCTCAAAATTGCGCATGTACCCACAAAGGTTGGGAATCCCTGACATAGAAGATAACATCCAAACAGCGATGGAATCTCCTTCGCCATAGGTGATGCACCTGGCAAAGGAGACATGGACTTAGAATTGGAGTGTCAGCACTTCACTTAGCACAGACTCATTTAAGAGTGCTTGGTAGCATCCCTCTTTCCAAAGCCACCGTGCAAGTTTTGGCTGTTCTCACTGCATCCAACTCTGCCTATGACAGAATGCAAGCTTAGACTAAGATCAAGAATTATCCATCACGCGTGAACTAAAGCCCTTAACGGCTTGGGTCCTGGCTACCTAAAGGAGCGCCTGCGACCATATATGCACTCCTGCCCCCTGTGATCAGCAGCTGATGCTCTCCTCCGGGAACCCTCTGTGAAAGAAGGAGGGTGAGTACCCGGAGGAGGGCTTTCTCTGCGGTGGCACCCCCCCTATGGAATGCGCTCCCCAGAGAGGCTCGCCTGGCGCCGTCATTATTTGTTTTTTGGTGCCAGGCGAAGACCTTTTTATTTAAGAAATATTTTAATTGTTAAATTATTAAGTTTATATTGTTAATTATTTATTGTTATTTACTGTTTATATTTATATGTTTTTACTTTTAGACCATGAGATGGGCCAGTTTTAAATTGTGTATTGTTTTATATTGCATTTTTATATGTTGTTAGCTGCCCCGAGGCTTGTTTGCAAGGGGGCGGCATATAAATTTGTTAAATAAATAAATAAAGACTAAACAGCTTCACCTTGGACAGGGCTGCAGTTGGTCCAGAAAAACTCAATGTTCGAACACAGTGATTGGATTAAAACATCCTAGAGCCAGGTTTGGACAGATGCTGAAGATGAAGCTCAAATACTTTGGCCACCTAATGAGAAGGAAGGACTCCCTGGAGAAGAGCCTGATGCTGGGAACAAGTGACGGCAAAAGAAGGAGGGGACGGCAGAGGATGAGGTGGCCGGATGGAGTCACTGAGGCAGTTGGTGTGAGCTTGAGTGGACTCCGGGGGATGGTGGAGGACAGGAAGGCCTGGAGGAATGTTGTCCATGGGGTTGTGAGGAGTCAGGCACTACTTTGTGACTGAACAACAAAAGAGCCATGTTTGTTCCATATCTTTTATCTTCATTTGTACCTGTGAGGATGGTCCTGGATTCCAGTGACTATATTACAGTTATCTCAACCTGATAACACACGGAATACAAAGGTACTTCATGGATTTGATGTATATTGCCTAGGCATTTAATAGAAGAGAATCAAACATATAACATTTAATAAAAGGGAATCAAAATTCTGCATCAAATGGCATGCAATTCTACATAAAATTACAGCCATTACATAGGACATGAAAATTAAAAAAAAAAATTGCCCCATACTCTTGGCTCATTGCTCCCTATGAAAACAAGCAAATAAGCTCTTTACTGAAGGAACTCCATCTTTAAACCTAAATAAGAAACCTATATCAAATTCTCCACCTGTGAACAATCCAACATGGCCTTCCCTGCCCCACCTCAGCCCCCAAGATTTCAGCACAGATTGGCCACAAACTCTCAAAACCATCCCTGCAACCATAATGATCAAGTTTTCTCCACTCTTACTTTCACGAAGAAAAGTGTGCAATCACAAAGAAACACAGAAACAGAGCGAGTCAGAAGGGGTCTCTTGAGCCATCTAGTCTGACCTCCGGCTCCAGCTGGCTCAGCTCATGAAGAGCATCTAGGCTTGAGCGGGAGATGCAAGACACACACTGCCCTAAACTCGATTGGTCCTCACAGCAGCTCTGGAAGGGAAGAATCTACTGAGGCCATTTCTGAAGGCTGCCCCATAGTGGATTGCCGACTGAAGGCCAACACACCATCAAGGCAATGGCTCCAGCTCCGGGAACTACACACAGGAATGGGGGTCGCACTGCGTATAATTGCTCATTACAATCAGGAGCACAATGCGTAAGTTGATTAGATCTCCCTTTTCACAGTAACTTGAAGGAAACAATAGGCTTTAAATTATCTTCTCCCATTAACGAGGACGCTTTTTGTGTAGCCTTGCCCAACTAGACTGCAGATAGTGAATACTAGAATAAGAGGCTCCCCCCACCCTCCCCCCTCCAAGCAGGCTCTCTTGTGTTCTCTAGGAAACACCAAACGTAAGAGCGATTCCTTCTTTGCAAAGACCACCTCAAGAGGCATTCTACCTTGGAAACCACTTCAGAACAGGGATTCCCCTTTGGCAAAGGCAACCCACCTTCTCCTGCAGACACGGGATGCAGAAGAGCGTACCTGTTACCACACCTGTACCTTGCCTCAAAACGAGGGAGTCATCCCCTTTCTTCAGCACGATTGCTTTGTCTATACAAAATGTAGAACGACTAAAATACAGTCGATCGCTGGATAACAGCCAAATGAACACGCCTCTTTGCTTTAAAATTGGCAGAAACTTGCTCAGGAAATACGGGAGCGAATTCTCTCAAAATTATTCAACATGTTGTCGACATGCTGCTTCTCAACTAAACGATGGAACAAAATGGATGTCCAAATAAGACTCATTTGGGCTCGAAAATGTGACATGCAAAAATATACCTAACAGCAAGCTGTCCCTTTCTTTAAAAAAACAAAACAAAACAAGTTTTAGGAGAGGCATTTGGCGCTTGGGACAAAGAGCCACCCCTTCCCATTTCCCCACACAGCAAAGGTTTCCGGATTCACAGGGCAAAGAAGCATCTCTGTGATGGGGGGATTGGAGTGGCAACGCAGTGAGCAAAACATAAAGCGTCCAAACTCCCCCATCCCCATTGCATTGCCTTAGAAAAAAGGCAGCAGCTGGAGCATTGTTTGGATGTAAGACATGCTTTTGCCTTCAGATGTTATACCAACAAAGTGCAAGGCAGAAACTCTCTGGAGGCGGATGCCAGTGGTGGGTGGGCCCCCGGTTCTTTAAATTGCAAAAGCCTCTACACTTCACGCTTGTTTGAGCATCCAAACTCCCCCTTCGCTCTCATGAAAGGGGAACAGCATCCCGCCTTGCGTTGGTTTGTGGATGGGAGGAAGGTGGGAAGGTCTGAAGGAGGGAGCCCCTTCTACTCCTGGGTGATTAAGGATTTTGGTTGCACCGGGTTTTAGATGGGGTGAGAATCTGCACCATCAGTGGGGCTAGGAAAAGATGGGGGGCAACATCCACCCATCATGCTTCCCACACTGCGGAGAAAGTAGAAGTTAGCTTAGCTGGCTTGCAAAAAGGAGCACTTGCCATCGGACGGAGAGATGAATAGGTGGCTTTCTGTGAAAGCGGTTGCCAGACGGGGGCTGCGGCACAAGAAGCCAGGAAAGGGCAGTGATCCGGGGGGGGGGGGGGAGGAAAAATGGGAAAGCATCCAAAGTGGATCCTAAATGCAAGAACTAGTGGTTAAGAGCCAGTGTGGTGCAGTGGTTAAGAGCATGGGACTGGGACTGAGGTGATCTGGGTTCTAGTCCCTGCTCAGCCACGGAGCCAACTGGGTGACCTTGGGCCAGTCACAGACTCTCAGCCCAACCTACCTCACAGGGTTGTTGTTGTGGGGATAAGATGGAGGAGGAGAATGATGTAAGCTGCCTTGAGCCCTTTGTAGGAAAAATAAATAAACTAGCCTCAAGGTGTTGGAAAAACAGCTTTATTTCTTGGGAAATCCAACCATCTTCGACTCAGTATGTCACTGGGGGCATTCCTTGGGGGAATCCTTAACAGCTCTATCGGGACTGTCCCACGCATTTGAAGAGAGGCAGGAGTGTCAGGGTGGATCCTTTATGAGCTCACGGACGTGCGGATAGTCCAAATTCTGCAAAGTCCAACATGCAATCAGCAGAGAGCTCATGCTGGCTCAGGGTCCTGGCTCTGTCCCCACCTCATCTGACCAACTGCTCCTTCTGTATTTTCTCTTGGGAGTCTTGGCACTCATCCAGGAGGGGAGGTACCACCAAACTAAAGGAAAGCAACAAGGCATGTCCCGCTGCCAGTTCAGGGGAACCTCACAGGTTGCCCTGGAAACCCGAGCCGTCTCGAAGCAGCTGGGTTCTGTGAAGCAACAAAAGAAGTGCCGGGGCCGGTCGGCCTTTTGTGGAAGCCGCTTGCCACGCTGCTGTCCGTCCTTGAACGGACGGTGGTGGCAAGAGCAGGCAAGCCCAGGCGGATGACGGAGCAGAAGGGATTTGAGTCCACGAGCGCCAACGACCTCGCCAGGCCCAGGCACACGGCCGGTCCTGCAAAGGGGCTGGCGCCAGGCCGAAAGCAACGCTGATGCTGGCATGTGCCGACCTGCCCTCCCTTGGCTGGCAGAGAACACAAACCTTCCAGGAGGGCCTCGGAAGCCTGAACGCACCCCTTCCGAATCTGCAAGATGTTTGTGGAGTCGGTGCAGAAAAAGCTCCTCCACTTTCTGGGAGTTGCACAATTCCTTTTTCTCTTCCGAAGCATGCCTAGGACTGTGCCAGAAACAGATCAAGGGGCTGGAGCAAGCCCCACCAGGAAAAGTGACCGCTTAGAAAATGGGGAGGAATTGGAGACGGGGAAAGGTGTGCAAAATTATCTTCTTGTAATAAGAATAAGAATTATTTATTTTATTGCTATACCACCCAACAGTTGAAGCTCTCTGGGTGGATTACAACACATAAAATAGAGGACAAAATTCAGGGAATAATAACAGCATCATGAAAATTACTATATAAAATCTAAAAGCCAACTTTTAAAAAAGCTACAATTTATACAAATTCAGTTATAAGACCTGGTTAAGCAACTGACATAAACCTGAATATAATATCAAAATAATTAATTGCCCTGTAGTAGAGGAGAGTTTGCCTGGCATTGGCAAGACATTAAAGTTGGTACCAGGTGGGCTTCAGTGGGGAGCTGCTTCCAGAACTGGGGGACCACCACTGAAAAGGCCCCGCTCCTTATTGCCACCAGCTGATTCCCTCTTGGACGTGGCAACCGGAGGCAGGCCCCAGATCTTGAGCCCAATGTCGGGGTAGACTGCAGTTGGGCAGGGGTTGTGTCAGGTGGTGTGAGCCCAAGCCGGAACCTGAGGGGGTTATCCCATGAAGTTGACTGGCAGGCGATGGAGGACAAATGAAGATTCTTCACACTGTACTACAGAATTTGCTCCACAAGGGTTAGTGGCCATGTGGTTAGCCTTAAAAGGGGTCTAGACACCGACATGGAGGCCATGGCTATCACTGGCCCGTAGACCTAGTAGCCTCCCTGGATCAGAAGCTGCATGCCTGCCCTGTTTCTCTTCTCACACCTGTCACCCTGTCTGGATGGGAGTTCGTCCCACTCCGAGCTCAGCAGGGAGGACTTCCAATGGTACCTGGACTCCTCCACTGGCAGAATAAAGACAGAGGCATTTCCCCCTTTGGTTCCCACTTTTGAGTATGTTTGGGTAGAGTTGTCCCGGTGATCTACATCCCTCCTCTTCATCCCTCGAAGTGCTCCTCGACCCAGAGCTTTCACTGGAAGCTCAGGTGACGGTGGTGGCGAGGAGCGCTTTCCTTCAGCTTAAGCTGATCCATCAGCTGCGTCCCTACCTGGAGAACGACTGCCTGGCGACAGTGACACACGCGTTGGTGACTTCCCGACTTGACTTCTGTAATGCGCTCTACGTGGGGCTGCCCTTGAAGATGGTCTGGATACTTCAATTGGTTCAAAATAGAGCTGCCAGGCTGCTGATGGGGACTGGGCGTTATGTTCACATGACTCCAGTTCTCCGTCAGCTTCACTGGCTCCTCACTGAAGTCCGGGCCCAATTCAGGGTGTTGGTTATGACCTGTAAAGCCCTTAACAGCTTGGGTCCTGGTTACCTGAAGGAGTGCTTACGTCCATATATGCCCTCCCGCCCCTTGAGATCAGCGGGAGAGGCCCTTCTCCAGGAACCCTCCGTGAGGGAGATAAGGAGGGTGAGTACCTGGAGGAGGGTTTTCTCTGTGGTGGCACCCCACCTATGGAATGCGCTCCCCAGAGAGGTCCGCCTGGCGCCGTCGTTATTTGTTTTTTTGGCGCCAGGCAAAGACCTTTTTATTCAAACACTATTTTAATTGTTAATATTATTTATTTATTTTATTTTTCGGGCCAGGTCAACTCATATTATATTGTTTTATACAGCACTTATTTATTTATTATTGTGAGCCGCCCCGAGGCTTCGGCGAATGGGACGGCATAGAAGCCTTCTAAATAAATAAATACATAAATAAATCCCTTTCCTCCTTTCCCAGTCCTCTTCTGAGGTTGCTCTTACATCCTCAGAAGAGGAGCCCTGGTGCAGAGGGAGCCAAGGAGCAGGAAAGCACCACTTAGATTCCTTCCTGCTGCTGACTGGAACTGGAGAGGTGGAAAATGGACCCTCCACAGTCCCTGGAACCCCCCTAGCAGGCCATTGGATTGATCTGTCCATCTTAAAGTATATTAATTTCAACAGAATATTTTTCAGGGCCAGGAAAAAACATTCTTAGTATTTGATTTTAAACCCTCTCAAACTTTTTTGCTTGTACAGCCTCCAGTATCCCTGAGCAAAGTTCAGGTCACCTTTTGTCTCCTGGGCAAGGCAATTGAATATTTCCACACATAAAAGCATAATTAACCCATCACAGGTGCCTAACGGTTGCCTAAAACCAACAGGACAACATGATGTGTCCTTTTCTGACTATGTCCCGAGTTTTACACTGTGACTGTGGGATTTCTTTTTCCACGCCATTCACGAATGCTGAAAAAACAACTGACAACCTGAAACCATGAAACTCAATGCACCTGTTTTCAAGCAGCTGATCTAGACACATTCTCTCCCTTGCCATCTCACACAACAAATACCATCTTCAGCGTTGTGGAAAGCATGTATTTGGGTTTAGTTTCCCCCAGGAAGTCTTACCAAGGAGGTTAGTAACCACAGATGTTCACACATTTCTATTAAAACTGCACCATACTTTAATATATCAGAATACTGCTTGTGGTCCTTTAGACAAGATCACTCAAGATGCAGAGTATCCGTACAAACCAGGTCAAGTCCTAGGGTAACAAAGACTGCTCTCTATGCATTGCAGCAACAACTTTCCAGAATCCAAATTTTCTACCGTGAGATGTTAAAGAGATGCAAAATGCAGGTATTACAAAAACTTGGCTATTTTTCATCTCTCACAATTCCATTTTTCAATTCCCTTAAATAAATGATGGTCCAACACTCACCACAAGCTCGCTGAACATGAGATCCAGCTCTTCCACCGGCGGCATGGGGAAGCCGGGCTCCATGGCTGGCAGGACAAAGTTGCTGTCATTCCGCATCCGGTAGGTGATCTCCGGGTGGTCGTGACTTCGGAAGCAGCAGAAAATGAACGAGATCCCTCGACTGCTCCTTTTCCTTGGAGCCATGGCTGAAACCCTTATGGTTGTCTTTTCTAGACCCTAAATCCTAAAAGAAGTCAAAAGAAAAACAGGAAAGGTGGGAAAGGGAACATTAATGGCTTTGCTAGCAACTCAGAATTTATAGCATGTTAATCATGCTACACGCAGCCACCTGTTCTGGCCACATCTTTAAGCCCTCATCCCTTGGTCCCTACAGCTAATATGAGCCCCTGTCTACCTCACAGCCTTGGAAATATCATGGTGGCAGCCGCTGGACTCTGTCCCAGGGGCTGCCTGTGTCTGTCTGGAATAACTGCTGCACTAGCTAAGACACCAGAGTCACTGCAAGCAAAACATGCAGGTGATGCTACCTGAGGCAGCTGGGGAAAGGATGGTTTTGCCCTACGGCACAATTGCACTGACACACTCGCTTCTAGACATGGGACATCTCAATTTTTCTGGATATGGTGTGATAATATCAAAATACTGAAAACAGTAGTAGAACCAATACAACACAAAGCTTAGCTCATGAGAAAAAAAATGGTTAAACTTCTTGACGGATGCTTCTCCAAAGCTGAAATGGGACCTTCTTATTCCCAAGTACAATGCAAAAGAAACAGCAGGATCGTGGAGTGTTGCAGAACAATACAAATACAATTTACATGTTGGTTTTCATTATGACATGCTCCTTTGTATTCAGATCAGTCCTCAGCAGAACAATGCAGTGCTTGGGAAAGAAAAGGCAGCCTAGGAGCCCAGCCCTGGAGGCCAAGATGGAGAAGAGCTGCACGGCCACCGTGTAGTTCCCCTTCACGCTCAGGTACATGGGCACAACAGCACCCAGATGCTGCTGAAGACCAGCAAGCTGATGGTGGTCAGTGGGAAGACTTGCCAGGCCTTTTGCCGTGCATGGCAAGACCTGGAAATTTACCATTCATGGGGAGTGAAAGTTGGGTGAGCACTTCTCTCTTGATTTCACACTAGGCAAGCCATGACCCAAGACTCCTGATGAATAGTGAGGATTTGGATGAAGAGCATGGCTCAGTCTTTTCTACCTGGCACCCTCTGGATGTGTGGAACAACAACCCCCATCTTCCCCAGCCAGCCAGCCCTAGTGACTGGGGCTGACTGAGGCTGGAGGGCTTTGGATGGGGATGGGATAGACTGCTATCGTGAGATGCAGGTTTCCCAAAGCATCCACTTCCAGGGAGCAATCCAAAGCTCCGGAGGTGACACTGGAGCAGCAGACAGAATACAAGCCTATTCCTTTATTTCTGAAGTAAACTTGTCCTGAAAGTCAGCTGTGACCATGTCCTTGTTTATCCCTGCGGGTTGTTTGCTCATTCAACAGATTCTAAAACCAATGCTCTTTTCTGTGACATTTTAAAGCCATAATGCTTTTATGCCCTTAGCTTTCCTGTAAGATGGGTGTTGCTGGGAAACATCTCTCTTCTTGAATGAGAGAGACCAGGGTTTAGAGGCAGGCTGCTGCCTTCACCCCTCCCTCTCTCAGTTCTTCTGCCAGCTGGTCTGCACAGTTGATTCAAGAAAACCACAAAGTAGTAGTTACTATTTGCTGAGCAACAACTCACACCACTCCCTGCTTCTCCAAACATAAATGCAGAGAAGGCTGGAAAACCACACTTGCGCATGCTCAGCGAGAGAAAGTTCAGAAATGCTCAGACTTAAATGTTGAAAAGTTTATTCACTTAAGAGCTGAGAAACTGGGAGACTCTGAACAGGTAAAGGGAAATACTTCTGCATGCACTATGCAATTAAAGCATGCAATTTGCTAGCACGAGAGCCAGGGGTGGCCACCAACGCAGACGGCTTTAAGGGGATTAAAAGGAGGATGAGGCTATCCGTGGCAGATGGTCATGATGGCGGTGTATGACCCCAAATATCAGAACCCGCATCTGCACACTGAGTGCTTGGGAATTCGACTGGTGTGTTACTGTACCATGTTCTGTTTCAGGCTTCCTGCTGGAAGTCAGGAGGGCTCTGGGAGATCAGGATGTTGCTTCAGATAGGCCTTGGGTCCCACCCAGCATGGCTCTTCCTATGGTTTTAAGCAAAGTAAACTCTGCGCTCCCATCTCCTCAATATACACGCTGCCATCTGCATTTTTCCTCTCAACTTCTGAAGCCATCATTGCCCACCAAATTCTCCACTACTGATGAACTCCGTCCATTTCCTCAGGGCAAATACGGTGGCAAGGGCTGAGCTAAAAGGAGGCATCATAGCACAGTGGCGAGGAACAGACTTAATCATTAATTTAATCAATCAATCAATCAATTAATTAATTTAATTAATTTTAAAAATTAATCATTTTTTGACTGGGTAGCCTCCCAAATGGACCAAGGGAACACTGTGGACATAACCTACGTAGACTTCAACAAAGCTTTCAACAGAGTGCCCCATGATGTTTTTATAGGCAAATTAGCAAAAAGTGGAGTAGACAGAAAAACTATTAGGTGGATCCAAAATTGTCTGCTAAATCGGACACAAAGAGGGGTCATTAATGCCACCTTCTCAGACTGGAGGCAGGTAACTAGTGGGGTGCTGCAGGGTTCAACCCTGGGCCCAGCGCTCTTCAACATCTTTATTAATGATTTAGATTAGGAAGTCCAAGGAGAGATAATCAGATTTGCAGACGATGAAAAACTGGGTGGAATAGTGAATACTCTGGAACAGAGAATGAAGATTTAGGGTGATCTTTATAAACTTGAAAACTGGGGCTGGAAGCAACAGAATGAGATTCGACCGGGACAAGTGCCAAGTTCTCCACCTAGGAAAAAGAAACCTGAAGCATTGATGCAAGATGGGGAGTACGTGGCACAACAGAACTGAAAAAGAAAAGACCTTGGAGTTTTTATGGACCACAGGCTAAATATGAGCCAACAATGTGATGCAGCTGCACAAAGGACAAATCCTATTTTGGGATGCATTCATAGAAGAATCACTTCCAAAACAAGACGGGTACTAGTTCCCCTTTACTCCTCACTAGTCAGATCCCATCTGGAATACTGTGTCCAGTTCTGGGCACCAAGATTTAAGGAAGATGCAGACAAATTGGGATCCAGAGGAGGGCAACAAGGATGATCCAGGGTTTGGGAAGACTGCCCTGTGAGGAGAGACTGAGAGAACTGGACATGCTCAGCTTTGAGCAGAGAAGACTGAGGAGTGACATGATATCCCTCTGTAAGTGCCTCAAAGACTGTCACAAAGAGGAAGGTCAAGATCTCTTTTCGCTGCTACCAGAGTGTAGAGTATGGAATAATCAACGCAGGTTGTGACCAACCAGGTCCAGACTAGTTATCAGGAAAAGCTTCCTCACTGCCCAGGCAATACAACAGTGGAACCAGTTGCCTGGAGAGGTGGTCGGCTCTCCCATACCAGAGACATTCAGGGCGAAGCTGGGCAGCCCTCTGAGTGGGATGGTGTAAACTGGTGACCTACAACAGCAGGGGGTGGACTTGATGGCCTTCATGGCCCCTTCCGACTCTACTATTGTTTGATTCTAGGATCCCCAGCATCTCCAGGTAGGGGAGAAAAAAGAGTGCCTGCCTGAAGCCACTGCTGCCAGTCAGTGCTGACAAAACTGATCTAGCGAGGCTAAAGCTCTGACTCAGCGTCATGTTGCAATGTGCTGATTATTCCTGTTCGAAGCAGCAGGGGAAGGGCAGCCATCTGCTAATCTCTTTCGCCTGTTAAACAGCTTCAGAGTCTCCACCTGGATCACACGAGGCTGTGACATTTTTTACGTGGTGCAAAGCAGCCTTGAGTAAACCTCTGAACGCTACCGAAATGTTCCTCGCCCTGATAAGCTCCTTGGCGTTTATGCTTTGGGTTCCTGCAGAAGCCTATTTTAATCCCATGCCTTTGAACATCTCCATAACGTTGCTGAGTCAGTCCCTTGACATGGTGAGAGGTTTCATCTGCAGCACAAAGCGCCCAGGTCTGCTTCTGGGCCAACTCAGATTCAAATCCCGGAAGAACTAGTGGTCCTGATGAACATCAATACATGGAAGGTGAATGAACAAACAAGAGGGAGGCCCTGATGACGTGGCTGATCTGCAGTGGTTAAGCGGCATTCGGCCTGCTCTGGAGGGAGCAGAGGGATGTCACAATCTGGAACATCGTGAGCACTGAACGTTTCCACAGATTGTTCTATGATGATATTACATCGCCTTTATCCTCTGCCTTGTTCCCTCTTGCGAGGCATTCGAGAGGGCTTACATAGTCCTCTTCCACTCTACTTTCATCCTCACAACAACACAATTTTGAGAGGCAGGTGAGACTGAGAGTCTGTGAATAGCCCAAGTCACCCGCTGAGCTTCATGGCTGAGCAGGGACGAGAACCAGGATCTCCTGGGTGCCAGCCCAGCACTCTAAACCCAACACCACACTGGCTCTTGATCTGTTTACATTATTTTATCCACGGCAAATATGGAACGGGGCCTTAATTGCCATCTTTGATCCTGGACTGCAGGACAGCTCTTATGCAGCACCACTGGGTCTTCCAGTGCCTTTTCACACATTGTCCTGTTGAAATACTTTGGAAAACCCTGTGAGGTAGGCAAGGCTTATCCTGAGAGTTGCAGAGGAGAACACGTGTCACAAAAATAGAGGCAGAACCTCCTAGGGCAGGATGGATGGCTACATAGTTCAATGCGCAGTTGCCCACAATGGGCAACCAGATGCCTCTAGGGAACCCATGAAGTGGACATGAGGGTAGAGATCATTCTACCCCTATCTGGCACGCCCCAGAGGTTTAGGACTGAGTGCCCATCATACCCAGTCAGCATGGGGGGTGCCAGATAGAGGGAGGCTGATATTTTAAAACCTGAGTCACAGCCTGTGCTTTGACCTGAAGCCACCAAGAAAGATCCAAGATGGCGTGAGAGTCAAACCAGGGCCTTCCTGTCTTTGAGAAACAATAACGTAGGAGAGTCCTTGTGGTTGATTAGTCAATTGAAGGATGTTCATTAAAATCCCCACTCTTTTCTTGTCATTTAACAGCTGTTGAAACTGTTCAAGTACTCCAATGTGGAGTGTTTTGTGGGCCGTAAGTGTTCTGAAGCAGAAGTAATTTCTCACTGGGGTCTACAGCGGAAAAAATGCTTCCATTGGGTTTTGCTATAGTTAAAAAGCTCATTTGTTTCAATCACATTCATTTTGCTACTTATGAGCTATTCCGTCTTTGAT
Source organism: Varanus salvator macromaculatus (assembly GCA_023646645.1). NCBI lineage: Eukaryota > Metazoa > Chordata > Lepidosauria > Squamata > Varanidae > Varanus > Varanus salvator. The sequence continues at coordinate 23,459,424 of JAIXND010000624.1, read as the reverse complement.
TCTCGTAAATGCTTGTTTTCATTTCCCACTGCTTTCAATGCAAGATCAGGCAGCAAGGCGAAGAGGAACAGGCGACTGTCCCCAGCAGCTGCTTTTCGGAGTGCAGGGAACCTGTGGACAAGTCTAAAAAGACTAGCAGCCATTTTTTGGGGTGTTTGAATCCCCCGGACCCTAACAGCTCTAAACGCATAATGGCTACCTTACAAAGGAGGAAGCTACTTTTTAGTACCTGGGGTTATTTGTTTTTCAACAAATGAAAAATGAAAGCAAGGGAACATGACTCCCTATTAGGGTGGGGACAAACCCTTTCGGAGTCTGTACCTCAAGCATCTGCAGACTTTTCATGCTAGGCCTACTCCTGCAAAATGACCCAAGCCAAGAGCCAAGCACATCCCAAAACCCTATTTGTTTAATCTGGTCATTAGTTCTGAACTGAATCTACTTTCATTTCAAGTCCACTTTCAGCCCAGTGTTCTCCAGGCCCGATTTAGGGCGCACGTTTCTTGGATGAAGGGAAATTCCCAAGCAGAATGATCCTATGGACTCAAGGAGGCATGGGATAATGGGGATCCTACTACTTGAACTTTGAGATTGACCAAATCTATCTTGCTTAGGATGGCTTTAGAAACTGGATAGAGAAGCTAGGGAGCTAAATATGGCTACTTGGGATAGAAATCGGCCTGCCAAGGTTTCTCAGATGGCTCAATTCCCTTGCCCCAAACCACTGACAGTTTGGTGGTTTCCTGTCTTTTTGCATTTTTCCCACATGCTAAAAGATTGACAAGTCTCTTCTAATGCTTAGGAACTGGCAGTGAGACTTCTCAGCAAAAATATAGCGGTATTTTAGGTATTTTGGTCCACCCATCACTGGAATGTACCCCTAGAAACCTCCTCAGAATTGAATTCAGCTCCCAGGCAGAAATAGCTTTGAGGGTTTCAGGAGGGCAAGCATGGTTAGCTCTTTAATATTCTTCAGAATTTTATGGATTTGAGAGCTTTGACCCCAAAGGTCGTTGTGGCCCAAACCCCTGATCAGTCAGTCTAGGTCTGCTAGATGGCTGTCTGGTTTCTGCAGAAGCCAGCCTACGACCCTCAAGGGAGAATTCCACTACTGAAGAACTCTTGCCATTAGAAAGCTGATTCCAACACAGCTGTTCTCAAGCTGGTGGCCCCCCCCCCCCCCATGTTTAGGGCTACAGTCCTAGCTTCCACCAGAGAGCACGGTCAATGCTGGGAGATGCCAATACATCTCAAAGGCACCAGGTTGAAGGAGGCTATTCCTACAGTAGAAATCCGCTTCCTTGCCATTTCCGTTCTGGTCTTGATCTGTCTTACAGACTTGGCATTTGAAAGGATACTGAAGTTGTAGTGTCAGGGGGTTTGCTTTTAGACTCCATAAGCTGCATCAAGATACCATTCCTGGCAGCCAAAAGGGGAATTTGTTTTCCAAACAGACCAGCATCGGTTCTTCCCATACAAACTTCTAACCATATAATTTCTTGGCAACCATGCTAAGAGAAGCTTTACAGTGCTTGGAGCCAAGGCGGTATTCAATTTGATTCTGTTGTTTTCTGGACTAGCTCCAACTATATAGGTCAGATCGGGCAAAAGGATCCTGGCAGTCCTCTAGCCTGTCACTGTGGATGCATAGACAGAATGAACTGCATTTGGGGACTGGTTTTGCACGCAGAATCATTGATGGGTTAGAACAGACCCCAAAGGCACGACAGCAAGAGGTCATGGGCAAAAAGTGGATTAGATTTTAATGAGGAGAACAAAGCAAGCTCCGAAGAGCAGGTCAATAAAACTGTGCTCAGTAGGGTGTCAGAAACATCTACGCATCAGACACCACCGATCAATACCTTTTAAATAGATGTTGAGAGGCAAAAGTAGCCAAATACAGTGACCCAGGGATGAACTCATCTCTCAGTTTCTCATTTTTCCACTCTTAGATTTGGGACGTCCTGTACTTTGAGAACTTCTTTTTTAAAAATTCATATACAGATTCATAAGTACCGTATTTTTTGCTCTATAAGACTCACTTTTCCCCCCTCAAAAGTAAAGGGAAATGTCTGTGCGTCTTATAGAGCGAATGTGTGTGTGCAGTAAGTCTGTCAGATGTGCAGCCCATGGGGAAGTGATGGGGAATGTGCCTGTGATGATGTGCCCATTTGGTTCAGAATATTTTTTTTCTTGTTTTCCTCCTCTAAAAACTAGGTGCGTCTTATGGTCAGGTGCGTCTTATAGAGCGAAAAATATGGTAGTGTTGTGCACATTTTTCCTACACGAAACCATGCATTTTTGCAGGCCACGTTCTTAAGATAATGCATGACATAAAGCATGGAGGACCAGAGAGAACTTTGTGGCACCTCAAATGCTCAAAGTCATGGAGTGGAGAAGTCCACCAGCAGCACCTTCTGAGACCTTCAGGAGAGAGCAAAACCTAAGCTCCGTCCAGACAAACAATTCAGGATGTCATGGTGGGTGGTAGCAAAAGCCACTGTAGGTTCCAGAAGAACCAACAGGGCCACACTTTCCCCATCCACTTCTGGTCTCGTAAGTCGTCAAGTCAGGGTGATCAAGGTTGTTTCTGTTCAACAACCAGCAGACAGGTCTAAGTAATCAATATTATCCAGCACAGCCTGGCATTGTGAGGGCGACCATATGCTACACAAAATGTCTTGCTGCAAAATGGGGAATTTGACCGGAAAACTATCTGCAGCCAGAGGATCTCCATTTGGTTTCTTCAAGCCTGTTCAGATATCACAGCAAGCTATCATGACAGGAAGGACCTGCAGGGAGTCCTGGGTTCACCCATTTCTCCTTCTCCTCTGGCACAGCTAGGAGGATGACTCAGAAGAAAGGAAAACAAATAAGGCGTACAATACACTTTGGAACCCCACCCCCTGCTCTTTAAAGTGTATGGACCTCTGTCACCCCAAGGACCAAATTCCATTATGAAGGAACTATCCAGTCCACCTTCCAATGACCAGCAGGAACAAAGGTGCACAGGACTAAAGGACTGGAGCTAACATACCAAAATATCAACATATATTTTAACTTTGTATGCCAGTAACAAAATCATAAGGAGATGAATTTTAACTTTTTCAGAATTGGGCAAAATTGAGGTAGGACAGAAGAAAGTGTACAGTTTTCTGGGAAGTCCTGCAGTGGCAGAGTGGACCTCCCGGAAAGCTGGACATGGTCCCTGGGACTCAGGTTTCCACCCCTGACCTTGAAGGCTCTCAGACTTACAGAAGAAGAAACAAATGTTTCACTAAGATGGTATTCTTCATTCAGAGAACAATGTGCAAATCATTCCCAAAAGGATAATTATGTATTTCCAAATTGATTAGCTGCTGCCAATCCTATTCAATCTCATTGATTGATAGTCTGATGGATGGATGGATCTTATATACCACTTCAATAGTCTTACATGACCCTCTGAGCATTCACAATCACAACAATATAAAAAAAGATAATAAAAGTTTAAACAATGTGCATATAACAATATTATAAATATAGCAGCTGACAGTATTAATCTAAGCGTGGTGTATTAAAATCATAAAAATATTTTAAAATCATTGAAAAAATGCCAGTTTTTAAAATATCTGGAGAAAAGAGCTGTTTTTGCCAGGTACCAGAAAGACTGTAATGCGAGCGGCAGGCAGCTGCTTTCAGGAGGCTGTTCCACAGGTGCTGAGCAATCGCCAAAAAGGCCCCTCTTCTGTTTGTCATCCTTCTCAGAGAATGGGTCTTTCAGAAGGGCCCTGAACTTGACCAAAGGGGTCAGATCAAATGCAGGATCTGGCGGCCTCACACGTGAGATGTTGCCATCTTTCATATGGCCAGAACCAGAAGGGTCGTCCCATGAAACTGATTGGTGGGACACTCAGGACAGATAAAAGGAAAGGCTTCTCCACACAGCACATTGCTGAACTGTGGAACTCACTGCCACAGGAACTCTTGATAACCACCTATCTGGGTGGCTTTAAGAAAGGACTGGACAGATTCATGGAAGAGAAGGTCATCAGTGGCCTCTAGTCCTGATGGCTCTATAAAACCTTTAGTATCAGAAGTAGCATGACTCTGTGTACCAGTTGCTGGGGAACATGGGTGAGAGGGTGCTGTTGTATTCCTATGCTGCTGGTAGGTTTCCTGTTGGCTAGTATGAGAGCAGAATGCTGGACCGGACGAGATCTGAGGCAGATCCAACATGGTTTGTCTTCTTTCCTCCAGAATTCTGGCTTCTTACTGAGTATAAACACAACCAAAAGCTTGTTCTAGTTGTTTCAAGTGCACTCCTATGGATTTTACACACACACACACACTTCACCAGTTCAGACACTGGTAGCACACCATTTTCCCCAAGGCATGTTCTGCAATGTTGAGAACTCCTGGTGCCTCTGATGAATTGCTCACCATTCTGCTTATTACATTAAATCGAGCATAAACAAACCCCGACACAACAGCTGCTGGAGGGTTTCAAACAGCAGCCACAAGAAACCTGTTATAATCCAAAAAATCTCAAAAATGCAGCTTGCAGTTATCCAGTTGATACAGTGCCGGACAGCGTTGCGGTCCATTGCTATGGCAACGGCACAAGATGATGGCTTTGTGTACACCGAAAGGTTCAGAGCTGAGTGATCTGGAAATTCTGATTTCGCTGCCAGATAAGAGGCTTAAGATGGGGAAGCCGACATAGTTTGCTGAGGAGTCTTCCAATTTGTCACACTCTAGGGATTAACGGTGAAACAGTGAGCAGTGAACAGAATGACCAGCAAGTGTGGCGTTCTATTTGTCAAATCAGGGCTAGCGTGAGTGTGCAAACACACACAAATAATTAAGAATGCAATCTCTATACATCAAAGTCAATGAACCTATTATTATTGCTGTTGTTGTTGCTGTTATCATCATCATTTGTGCAGAATTCAATTACTACATTTATCCCGCTGATTAACAGCCCTGGAAATTTGGTCATTAGCATCCCTGAATTTTATTCACCACCCTTGTCAATTAAGGCATCTTACTGGGTTATGTCATTGTTACTGTTATTATTTTGCCTAACTTCTCTTTTCTCCTTATTGACACTACTCAATGCTGCTGAGCCATAAGGTCAGACTTTACTCCCCAGTACTGCATTTGCATCAGGAGCAACTCCCCAGGAGCAACAACTTGGGGGTAAAGCATTCCCATTTTACAGAACTGAAAAGCTGATCTGATGGATTTCCCCCCCAGAAACTATCCAGGTAGCGCATGAGGACCCAAAGGTTTGAGGTCAGGTCTGCCAATGCCACTACAACACTCTTGTGTCTGAAGCATCCCGGAGAGACCTTGTTCTCACAGAGATGTTAAACCTGGGTCGGGACTAGGCTATTTCAGGCTGCAAGTTGGAGTTCACATAGTAGCACACCCTGTTCTACAAAACATTTAAAAATACTTAAACAGCCTTATGTCAGGGAGGAGGTTCAACGCTCCAAGCCAATATCTTCAGGAAATGGGGAAGGAAGTATCAAGTGCAGGCAGCACCAGGATCAAATTCATGCAACATAATAGTGGCATCTACAAATTTTTAACTGTGAAGCTGGCATGCTAAGAGGTGAATCCAGGGCCATCTTGATCTTGGTTCAAGAGAGTGGTTTTGTTTTGGAGCTCAGCCACCACCTCTGCCTTGTACTTAGGAACTTGGGCAAATTACTTTTCTGTTACCAATTGTTTTCTGTGGAAGGTACGCTTTGTGACCAGCCACGTCAAACACTGCAGCCATTTCATCAATGGCCAAGGCAGTCATTTTGTGATAGCACCAACGACACTCCCTTAAAATTCCAAATGTGCCCACTGGCCCATCTACTTGCATTTGAACTGCAAGGCTGGCAGGAGCTGGGACGGAGCAACGGGAACTCACCGTTGGGCACATTCGAACTAGCAACCTTTCCATCAACCAGTCCAGCAGCACAGCGGTTTAAACCACTGCGCCACCTGCAGTCCCTTCATTAGGTGAACTCAAACTTCACAAAAATGTGGAAACACCTAAGAACTCCAAAGATTTTCTGATGTTTCAGTTGGTCTAAGAAGGGTATTATACTAAATTGCTTCTGTGTTTTTTCTTATGGCTCACATAGATGCCTTTGTTTTTTCTAGAATATAATGATCAGAGTTTATCATCTGTCCTAAAATGCACAAGGTCATGAATGGGACTGAAGATGAAGAAATGAAGAGAGATGAACTAATCCAAGCACTTGGATCCCCCAACAAAGTTAGGGGCAGACAAAAGGAAGTGTCAGAAAATGCATGTTAATGGACAGAATTAAGTACAATAGCTAGTGATTGCCACTAATTTAAGAGGGCTTTTTTAATGGGGGAATTATTCACATTTTACAAGAAGCATAACTATCCATTGACAGATCAAAAAGAGAAGTAGAGGCAACTAGAAGCAACATAACTTTTACTGCTGGACACAATCAAGACATTCAGCCATTGAACTCTGTCTTTCTGCAGGCTTCCAGAAGCATCCGTCTGGACAATGTTGGAGGGAATGCTGAGCTAGATGGACTCTTGCCTGGTCCAGCAAAGCTGTTATTTGGTCTGCTGAAGTTCTCCTAGCTTCAAGATATTTGAGACCGCTGCCCAAAGCAAAAAAACCATTTCAAGGGTGACCGTCTCTGCTAAAGCGAAGTGGCATGGATCCAGAGGCCAAAGAGTAGCTTAATGGATTTGGAGAGTCTTGCTTTTTGGCAAGGGTGTCCTCTTCTTTCTTCTTTTTCCAAAAAGCAGGCTAGCAGTATATCACTTGCTCATTATCCAATAAAAAGAACTGCTATGCCAAATTCACAGAGGAGGGATACAATGAAGTGGATTAAATATCCCTGACAGCAGCATCAGCAATGCTGTTCCGTTCCCCAACGAGCACCTGAGATGTAGACACAGACAAAACATCTCAAGGTCCATCTCTTTCCCTATCACCTGAATCTAGTATGTGAAAGGAATGAAGAAGATTGCTAACTTATTCAAACAGGTTGGTCTTTTATCTGATGCAGATGTTCAGGGACTTTGAGGTTCCGCTAATTCACAACCGCCACCGTTGTTAATATTTGAAAGGCCAGATACAGGCTACCTCTTCTGAGCATACTGCTCGTTGCTTTGCTCCACGCCTTTCCTAGCTCGTCTCGTTGCTTTTGTGCACAGATGGTTGCTGAATCCATAACTGGGAGGATCACAGACACCTCACCTGTGCTGGCAGCTTGTCACCTGTATTAAAAATCCGATTTCCCATGGGATGTGGATCCCTGAAGTTTGAGGAAGTTCCAAAAGCTGCTGCTCAGAAACAGTGCAATCCTACCCCAACTTCATTAGGAGCAATTTTTTCCATAACATTCATACCACCACTTCAGTGGCAATTTAACAGCTCCTATTTCTTTGGTTCTGGCTGATTTATGCTCCCTTGCAATGAAAATAGCAGATGCTCGGATGTTGCCAGCACCCTCACTTTTTCAGCTTAGGAAAGATGGAAGACACTTGCCTAACCGCCCCAGAAACACCCACGCTTTGTTTTAAAGGTCCCAGGAGAAACAGTAGCAAGAAAAACTTTCTCCTGATTGTCTCTGCGGTAACAGAACACCAAGATAATGCTAGCCAAGTGTCAAATCTCCAGTGATATGGGCTTGGACAATATTGAGCCCACCTTTCTCCAACCTGGGGGCTTCCAGATGTGTAGAACCACAACATCCATCATTATCGATAAGCATGGTTTTGTAGTCTGACACATCCGGTGAGCACCAGGTTCAAGAAGGCTGATTAAGTCTAAGATCCTTTGGAGAAAAAGCTCTGGTGTGAAGCTCTGCTTTGCTTACGGTGTGACACACCTAGCATAACAATGCTGCAGTTTATTAAAAGGCTCTGCGAAACTCCGCATTGTGTTGTTCTGCCCCATCTCCGCTGCCAGACTGCTTCCCCTTAAGTGACTGGCGCCCCCCATTTTAGCTAGTTGGTGGCATTCAGCCAATTGCCTTCACTGGATTATTTGCACGCTTGTCCTGCTCTGAGAGGGAAACACGGCTCGGCCGCCATCTTAAGACACGCGCATTTGTGTCCAGTTTCTTTGGCAAGAAGCGCCGGGACAAGATTTGCATAACCGCACTGCAAGCCCGGCATCTGTGCCAAACCTTGAACGCCTCTATCAGGAACATCAAAAGTTACTGTAAACAAGGAAAAATGCTTGTGGGACTCAAAATGTGTCTCAATGCATGGAACCTGGCCAGGAAGTTCTTGCATGTCAGCATCTCTGCTTTGGGAGGAGAGAAACGATCCGTGCCCATCCACTCCGGGAGGAGACGGCAGCAGCTTTCTGCGTTCTGCTCTGAGTCACCCTCAGCTGTTTACAAGGAAGTGCTGCTCCTGCTGCTAATGATGTGTTTGACTTTTAAAGGCCTATCTTTAGATCAAAGTCAGCGCACAGCTCAGCCCCTTTTATCAAGTCTCCCTGGTAGGCCAGGTGACTGAGACATGTGTTTCTAGGGGGAGGAGAGGAGAGTGAGCTCGCTGAGAAGAAGCGGAGGACACATGGGTGGTGCTTGTGAGGGGGCAGAAGGGGCCCAGCCGAAGCCTTCAGGGAGGCTGAAGGCCCTGCCCAGGACTGACATCCGGGATAGGCATGGTTGGCCAACTGCCAAGGGTCCTCACCCTAGCACGGGTCCCCTGGAGTGGGCCCCCCTCTCTCCCCAGGGCTTGCCTGCCTCTCACTCCTGCCAGGCAACACTGGTGGCGAGCGGAAGGGTAGCAACGCCACTGCCTGCTTGCTCACCCATGGAGTTGCAGGTGACCCCAGTGGGGAGAAGGCGGATGCAGGTGGGGAGGGGGCCAGAAATCTGCAGCCGGCCCTGCCCTGTCCCAGAGTGGTGTGTTTGGGACACAGTTTAAGGCTGCAAGGAGCAGACAGTCTGGGAGAGTTCATGCAGTGCATGGGCTCCGTCCCACTAGGCAGCCTGTGCCAGCCAAGGAGGTGGGGTGGGGCACCATGGTGTCCTGCAACAGCAGGGGGTCGGACCTGATGGCCTTCATGGCCCCTTTCCACTCTACCGTTCTATGATATTGCCAGCATGGCCAGCTTAGACTTTTCACTCCCCTCTAAGGTGGAGCAGTTATTTAAGGTGCTGTTGAGTCCTAAATGACTTAGGGCCTGGTTACCTGAAGGAGCGTCACCTTCCCTATGTGATTGCCTGCCCCTTAAGATCTGGAGCAGACGCCCTTCTTCTGGGTGCCCTCCCCAAAGGAGATTAGGAGAGTGACTACCTGGAGAAGGGCCTTCTCTGTGGTGGCCCCCCAATTGTGGAATTCATTCCCCAGAGAGGTTCGCCTGGTGCCATCACTTTATTCTTTTCGGCACCAGGCTAAAACCTTTTTATTTCTCCAATGTTTTAAGATTTGATTGTTTTAACTGGGGTTTTATTGTCGGTTGGAAATTTTAATAGGATGCTGTGTTTTATATTATTTTACATTGCCTTATTGTTAAACCAGGGATGCAGTGGGGCAGTGGGTTAAACCGCTGAGCCGCTGGGCTGGTTGATCGAAAGGTCGACAGTTTGTACCCGCAGATGAGTTGAGCTCCCCTACTCTGTCCCAGCTCCTGCCAACCTTGCAGTTCGAAAGCATGCACATGCAAGTAGATGAAAAGGTGCCACTTCGGTGGGAAGGTGACAGCGTTCTGTGCACTTCGGTGTTTAGTCATGCCGGCCACATGCCCACGGAGACTGTCTGCAGACAAACGCTGGCTCCCTCGGCCAGGAAACAGAGATGAGCACCACCCCCTAGAGTCAGACATGACTGAACTTTAATGTCATGGGGAAACCTTTACCTTTTACTGTTAAACCATCCTGAGACCATGGTAAGGGACTTTAGAAAAGTTTTAAATAACTAAATAAAGTTGAGTTATATGTGCTGCAATGTGGTGAAGCACCAGGAGCCTGCTTCACAAGGGTGGGAACATGAAGGCAAGTGCCCCACTGGCGTGAGCCGGAAAGGCAACAGCAAAAAGTCGCTGAGCAGCAGAGTACAGGAAGAACTGGTGAATCTGGGTGCACTGCAGATACGTCGGGGTGTATTTCTACGCTAAAAGGTGAGGATAGCATGAGGAACGCACTGCAGCCTAAGCTATTAGATCACACCTGTGCTTGCCTGCCCAAGGATTAAGTTCTGTGGCAGAGGCCCTATACCCTGGCTCTCCAACTAGAGTCATTAAGTTGCCACAGACTAGTGACAGAGCTTTCTTCATGGTGGCCCTCAGCCTTGACACTCCCAACCTATGCCCTCATCACTCTCAATTTAAAGAAAACTTTAACGACATATTTAATTGGCTCTGCGAATGGTGCTTAAAAATTATTAGCTCTGGCTATGTCTGCCCATCTAAGGATACTTTATGTATGTTTGTGGCTTTCTAATATTGTAACCCAGCCAGTGTGCCCTGAAAAATAGGTTGAAAATCTTTTAAATGAACAAAACAAAACGGATAGCCTGACCGCAGCTTTTTCACATCCAGATCTGATAAACCCAGCAAAGCAGAACAGAGCAACTATTTGGAAAGGTTTCTGCTCTGCCCCGGGGGACGGGATAATCCGTCAGGTTGCTTCCTGAGCTGTGTCAGTTTGGTGATTCAAAACAAGCCCAAGTAATCCCGAAGAGGCATCTCTCCTCGGGATACCTTCTCCCCTCTCCCTGCTCCCAGATACTAGCGAGGGGCCCATATGGCACAAATGGCCCCCAGGCAAGCTGCTTTGGGGCATCGGCTCATGAAGGCCAGTGTGGCGTGGCGATCCGAGTGCTGGGCTGGGACTCAGGAGATCTGGCTTCTAGTCTCTACTCGGCCATACACTCTTTGGGTGACTTGGGGCCCGTTGCTGGCACTTGGCCTAACTTGCCTTAATTTTGGGGAGTGAGAAAGACCATTGTTGCTCTTGGCACACATTTTCAAGGCCTGCTGATTGGAATTCGGAGGAGGAAGAGGAGGACGGGACCTTGGAATGTTGACCAGTTCCAGACTTTATGGCGAGAGAAGCAGATACGTTTATCTCAAGGCCGGACTCCCCAGGTGCATAGGCAGCCTCTGGGAATCACCGAGGTGAACAGTTATCAGGAAAAGGCTTGGGAAAGGGAGTTCTTCAGAGACAGACAAGGCTCTTGACCCCCTCGCAGAGGACAGTGGCCCAGTCAAAGGACTGGCATGCAGAGAGGAGGTATACTCAAAAGGCTCCTACCAAACTTACTCTTAAGGAGAATTCCTAGAAGTAAACACTAGACTGGGTTCAACAAACTTCTCTGCGCATGCTCAAAGATCCTTCTGGATGCTTGTGCTTCTGAAAAAGCTTTGGTCAATAAAGAATGTTTTGCAAGAAAGGTTTGTGGCTTTTGATGTGGGAAGGGAGGAACCGTGGCTCATGAGACTCATGGGGTTGTTGCTTTGGGGATACAAAGGGGAGGAAGATGGTGCTTAAGGGTCCTAACAAGAGGAACCAAGATGGGTTATAGATGTTTTGTTTTCACCTGAATGGGCATAAACCGACATCAGTATTACCATCGCCATGCCAAGCACCATGAAAACACAACCGAGGTCCACTGGGAAAAAGCAAGCATGGTTTACTATAGAAGGAACCTTCACCCCAACCCTAACCACAAAGACCCCTCCCCACCCCATGGCCCACCCAACCTGCATGCTAATTTTCTAGTTGCTTCCTTTGACCCAATGACGCATGGAGGCATATGGCCCTCCTAAATTTAATTTGGCATTGATTCCTGTGCTTCTAAACCAGCATAAACTATATATTTAAGTAGGTCTGTTCAACATTTTATTTTGCCTTCTAAATGTCCTCTCTGTGACTTCACCCTTATAATGGGGAAATTTTCAGAAGACAGATGAACTTTTTGGTCAGTACAGAGCAGAACTTTGTATCTGTCAATTCATAAAGGAATCAAATTCCATCTAATACAGTCTGCTGTATTAAAAAGGTACTTGTTTGGGAATAATTCCTTTTGCTACCATAATACCCTGAATGACTTGTCACGTGGTGAACAAAGAACAAAGTTCAGAGTTCAGGACAGATTGGAAGAAATTTAAACATCTGAAAGTTAGTTTGGATTGCTCTCTCCATTCCATAGGATTCAATGAGTCAGATATTCCAAGCACCCAAAGACAGGGCAAAGCGGGCTTAAATCAGCCCTCTGCAACCAGCTACGCTCCAGATATTTTTTACTTCAATTCCCATCAACTACATCCAGCATGACCTGTGGTCAGCACTGCCGGCAGTCACAGCCCAAAATGGCTGGGAAAGCTCTAAGCACAAATATGCAGCTATTTTTGTTCTTCTGGGGCCAATTCTGGAATGACACCCTTGGGAGTGTCCCTGCCATGGAATTTGGTCCTTTGGGAAATGGGTGGGGGGCAACACTTCCACCTTGCAAATATTGTGGCCTGAGCAATCAAATTTGGCCAACCCGGTCCTTAACAACTTCTTAGTAAGAACTAAGACAAGCCCTGCTGGATCAGGCCACAGGGTGCCCAACCAGCTGCCCACAGGATCCCTCCAGCAGGATGCATGCAAGACCTCCTTCCTTCCGCTCAGCTCCTCAGCCACTGGTGTGTGCAGGCAGGCCTGCTCTGGAGAAGGAGGTAGCCCATGGCCAGCAAGGCTAGTAGCCTCCATCCAGATTGGCGGCCATCAGCACTTCCCATGGCAGCCAATTCCACAGTCCAACTATACACTGTGTGAAGAATATTTCCCTTTATCTGTCCTACCCAGTCAGCTGCCATGGGATGAAAAATGTCTCCCCCTTCACTTTCTCCACACTGTGCATTCTTTTAAGCGCCTCTATCGTGTCTCCCCTTCCTCGTCTTTTTCTCTAAGCTACACAGTCCCAGGGGTTGTAGCTGCTCCAGCCCCTTGACCATTTCTGTTGCCCTTCTCTGTACCTATAACAGAGGTAATACAATAAATATGGGATACTGAACAGAACTGGAGGGCTGTCCTGTTCTCAGCCTAGCCTGACATCTTGTGTCCCCATTTCATTGTCCCACACACAGGCAGTGAAACCGGGAGAACTGTTCCCAGCTGCCTCCAAAGTTATTCCCCACAATGTGGTGGGACCAACAGTGCATCACCACATGGTATCGTTTCCTTGGGGCTAAAAATGGCAGTCAACAGATGCTCAAAGAGAGCCACCCCCATGAAACCGGCAGCGGCAAAGAACTAAAGAAAGGTAATTTGTCCAATCCTTTCTGGGTATCTCTTCCTGGAGGTTTGAACTGAAAACTTCTGAAGAAGTTTCAGTGCCGTTTAAATAGATGCAAACATTTGCATTCCAGCTTACAGATTCCTAAGACAGCTAACAGTTTTTTAAAGCAATAATCAGACATGGGATAAAATAAATACAGAATTAAGAGTATTTTTAACAGGTGTGTGTCAAGGATGGCGGGCCTGCTTTCCACAGGGGATGCAATCCAGCCCACTAGCTTTTGCAGCAGACTCTACATCTTCTCCCCAGGACTGAAGCAAGGCTCAGCACTAGAGAAAGGCTGAGCTCAGGCACCCTGCTCTTATCTGCCATTACTGAAGATCAGAGATAAGAGTGAGTTGCAGCTGTTCTCTAGAGCTAAGTAGGACAAGACTGCGCCTCTTCTGTGCTCGAGAGGCATTGAGCGATCCCTGAAAGGAGCCTGGAGACAGTAGGCAGGGTGGCTCTTGGCATCTCCTGCCCCCAGGATGGTTTCGGGAGGCTCCCCAGGGCCAAAACTGCTCCCTACCAGCAAACATAACACAGATTTGGAATTCGATGAAATTGGATCAGGAGTAAGATAAATAAATCCTTCGCCTGTCACCTAAAATCATGGTGGGTGGAATGGGGAATAGTTCCCAAAGGCAAAGCACCAAACCAGGAGCCAAGAAACACACCTGGCATCCTTGGACCTGCCTGGGCCCCTGCTGGAAAAGGGTGGGGGTCTGAGCAGTGCCAGTTCTGGCTGTGGTAATTTCCCACAATGCATTTGAGGCAACATCAGTACAAGGCATTCTGGGAAAGGAAAATGCCACTAGATTCAATCTCCTGGTTCTTGTAGCACTTCTCAGAGGTCTGCTGCCAACCACCAAAAGGTATGGGTGAGGAACATCCCCCAACCAAATGATCCAGAGCTCCCTAAAGCCCTGGAGCAGGGCAACCACTAAGAAGGCCCTGCTCCACCCAGTGTGCCCCCCCCCCGAGGCACGTTAAACAATGTCTCTCTTTGATTGGGCAGGACCATTACCCATCAGCATTTCTGTATCTGTGACAACTGATAACCCACATCTGTGCCAGATGTGGCATAGAAATAGGGCCAACATGAATGAGGAGAGAGGCTGGTCACATGAAGCTCGCACTGCTTTCTTGAAGGGCAGCCAGGGATCCAAGAGAGGCTCTGGAAAGTTCCCCCTAGGACACAGCACTACCCCTAGTGCTTGATTTGGGGGATCAAATGCCAGGAAGTCAAGGGCTTTCGGCTGGGCAGGCTGGGGTTGCGAACACCTAGCACAGTTTGGAAGTAAACCCAGTGCGACTCCATAGGAAAGCCCACTTCTGGCTGAGTTATTCTTGGCTTTTCAAAATGTGGTTATGGAGTTTGACTGAACCGCCACCCGCCCTGCCTCAGGCAAATCCCGTAAAGAGTTTCATTTAAATCCATGTAAAGGAAGCACTTCCCCCTAAAACTTTGCCATGCAGAGTCTGACATGCTTCCTAGCCCTTTAATAGGAACTTTTGCAGAGAGGAGAGGAGAGGAGAGGAGAGGAGAGGAGAGGAGAGGAGAGGAGAGGAGAGGAGAGAGAAATCTGTATTGGGGTCTTGAATCCTGTTAAACATCAATAGTTTCCCAAGCTTCCCAAGCCCAACACATCTGGGGGTGCAAGGCTGGGAAGGCTGGTTCATGACATACCATCTCCTCTTCTGCCTTTGCAGTGTGGAGCGGTTACTATCCCACTGAAATCCCTGCGCTTCACAAAACAGCACACAGTGCTGTGTCAAAATACCATTTTAGGGGGATCCATGCAAGAACTGATAACCTAGAAGCCATATGTCAATGCAGGTGAGTGTGCCGAATTCTCTTGCAAGACTCCCTTCACAGTCACATTTGCCTGCCTTGAATGCAGCTCTGGATGAGGAGGAGAAAACAGGGAAAATATTCGTCAGCTCTGAGAGGGCAGTTCTATTTCTTCTGCACGGTAGCTCCGATATTGTGGTGTTTGCTGCAATTGTAGCAAGCATAAACGGGAGAACTGCACACCTGCGGGACTTTCCCTCAGAGTTAATACAGGCACAGGTAATCTTTAGCCCAGTTCGGTTTCCCAGCAGCTTCTTCTCCATGTCTCTCCCCATTTCCAGGTAGGGAAAGGCTGTCAGTGGCGGTAGCTTGCCTTGCGTACTTCTGAGTAAACAAGCCAGTCATGCTTATTTCTGAGTAGACACAGAAACAGAAACTGAGTGAGTCAGAAGGGGTCTCCTGGGCTATCTAGTCTGACCCCTGTCTTCAGCCACTTCCGCTCATGTCATGCAGAGGCTTGGCACTGAGAATGCTATCTAAAAGTGCTCCTGAGTAGCTCAGCCCTGCTTACTACTGACTAGACATTCAGAGGCGCATCCGCCTTACTTCTGGGTAAGCCCAACATCAGTAAGAATCACATTCTCCCCACACACCTTTCCCAGAATGGAATCCAGCCCATGGACTGAAAGAAATTCCCCACCACTAGTTTGCTACAATGCACATAATGCCACATATAGGGAGATGTGTTTCCAATCAATGGAGAGTGCAAAAATGAAAGATATTCACAAGAAGTTGTTCCCCGTTTCAGAAAAATACAAGGGCAAAGAGCAAAGCTATTCTGTTTTGGAGAAAGGGGACAGAGTGCATTCTAAATAATCCAAAATCTTTGCCACACTGGACAGAAACCAGACCTGATTTCCCCAACCCAATGTCCTCCAGACTTTTGGTACTACAAGTCCTGTGTGCACCAGGCAGCATGGCCAATGCCTGGATATGATGGACACTGATGTTCCAAAGCCTTCTAGGAGTTTGGGAAGACAGCAATTTTCTCCGATGTCGCCCCCAAAGCTCCCTACAGCTTGCATTCTATTTCTTGCTTGCATTTTATGGAGGACTGTACCATAACTGCAGTTGTGGCCATGGTACAGCCACTGCTTCTTCCAGGAGGGTGATTAAATGACTCTCGACCAAGGAGTGCCTTGACTCCCCTTCCCAGTGTAGACCAAAGAAGGTTCCATTAATGCTGAACTTAAGAGACAACGTACCGAAACACAACTCTGAGAAGCCCGGTTATCTGGAATTTGCCTTCCTAGCAGGAAGGGGAAAAGCATCATTTGCATTCCAAAATCTCCTTCCCCTCCGGATGGATTAAAGAGAACAAGAAAGTCACAAGGGTGCAGGCAGAGGCACCAGCCGCGGCGTCTTTGAATGGGTTCCAAGCTCAATGTTTTTCTTCCCCCACAGATTACTGGCAACTGCTTTTGGTTCCATCCTGCTAATACAGGGCCAATACAGTTTCTGAAGAATGCAGCTTTTAAGAAGGTGCCTTTCTGAATGGCAAGCACTGACTGCACACTGAGCCAATGAATGGGAGAGCTGTTGTCGACACATGGTTAAAAATAAAATAATATAAGGCATACAAGCATCAGGAGCCAAGCAATTAAGCCTCATATATTTGTACCTAAGTCAGGGGGAGGTAAAAAAAGAAAAAGAAAAAAGAGTGCTATTTCCCACCAAGAAAGATCTGACTGGCTTGTTGCAGGGCCAGGACCTTTTCGTAGCTAGCCAATGTTACCCATTTATTTATTAAATTATATCCTGCCCCTTTTCTGTTAGAGAGCTCAAAGTGGCTCACATCATTCTCCTCCTCTGGCTTCACAGGTTACTCTCAGAAGGCTTAACCTCAAGCAGACATTCAGTACCTCAAGTCTGGGGGTTCTGATCTGGCCCTTTGGAGGTCCCCAGAAAGACATGCCTCTCTCCTCCACTCCCCAGTCATCTGGCCCTGTTCCTGGAATTAGGAAAGTTCTCCCCTTTCCAACCCCATAGGAAATGGTTAAAAGGCCTTTCCTATGACTTAGCTCCTGGAGATAAGAGCAGCAAGCTAAGATATGCTGGTTTTCTGCTTTATTTTTCCTGTTTTGGAAAACCATGTGTAGCATTATTAGAAATGCTGCAAGAAAAAGAAAATAGGGAGAGAGAGAGAGCATGTGGCCTGGGTTCTTTTACCAATAGCCCCAGATCTGTAGAATGTGCATTTTTAAGGCAAAAGGCATCACTCACAGCTAAAAACCACTCTTTTCTTATGCATCCAAGATGGTAAATTGAGAGAGTTAAGACAGAGTTGTGTGTGTGTTTAGACAGCCGGGGGGGGGGGGGGAGAGGCTGGCTGTTACATGCTGACAGAGGCCTTTTTTCCTGACTAAAACACATAAGATGGCTCCCTCAGATATTGGGATTGTAACCCTTTATTAACTTTTATATGGGATTTGTAGTCCTTCTATATTTTGGTTATACTGTTTGGTTTGTATGTAAACCAGCTTGAGCTTAGGGAAGGCAGGATGTAGTGTGCTTTTGTCAAATCAGTCGTGTCTTCTCAGGCACTGGAATGGATGTTGTCCACACCTTAAAAGGCAGGGCTGGGAAGGAAACCATGACTAAGCCATCAATGTGAGAAAATGACCCAGTTACTCGAGGAGAAACAGCTTGATGAAACAGCCTCGCTCCCAACATTGTCCTCCTGACTTACTCAGGAGTAAGTCATACCAGACAGCGTGGGTTTATAACCTACAAGATGACGGCACATAATTTCCAATTTCCTGACCTCCTTAAAGATCTGGCACGTGATGCCTTCTGGGGCAGGTTTTGAATTGAAAAAATTGGGGAATGGAGGATGAGACATTCATATTTTAAAATGAAAAACCCAATCGTTAGAATTGTTATTCCTGGTGGAGCAGCTTGTTTCATGCTTAAATTTTACTCAGGCGCACTTCAATCCCTGGCTTTTTTGTGGAGCTGGGAGGTATTTAATACTGCAACTCCTGAATAAAATGAACTATTGGACAAGCAATTCCACTTTGGAGAACAGTGACTCAGTATCAATGATGCTCAGAGAGAAGCAAATCTTTCTTTCTAGCACCCACTTGAACTCCCCAAAATTCAAAAAGCCCCTCAGGCCATGGCTTGCTGAGGAAAACAAAATGGCAGCCGCTCCAATTCTCTTTGGCTGACATGAAGTTTGCGTTGCCCCAAAACAGAACCAAAGCAAAACGGCCTGTTTCAAGGCAGGCGAAGCGGCAGGGGGTGGCCCTTGTCAGTTTGGCACGAGCCCACTAGAAACATCCTGTGCAGCAGTTCCCAGAGCAGAACCTGGGCAATTTTCAACCTGGGAAGTAGTGCATGAAAAAGGTTAGTTGCCATCTGAGCTAACCAAGTTTGATGAAGGGCCTTTCTTTCCTTTGGCAGAAAGAACCTTCAGGCAGCAGCAAAGAACGGTCTGTGAGAGACCCCCGACAGGCCTTCCCTCAAGCTTCCCCCCACATGTTTCGGTAAGCATCGGATTTCAGTAGTCATTTGTGTGGGGACAATGGCATTGTTCCTTTCCACCTGGAAGTCAGAGAGACACAGTGGTCCGAGTGATGGACTAAAGCTCAGGAGGCCCAGTTTGCAGTCCCAGCTCAGCTATGCAACTCACTGGAGTAGGCACGGATTCTCAGCTTAATCTACTTCATGAGCTGGTTGTGAAAATAAAATGGAAAGGAGGACCAGGGAAGCTGCCATGAGTTCCTTGCAGGAAAGGAAAAAGTGGGAAATAAATAATAAAAATAAGGTGCTCAGGTGTAGAGAAGGGAATGTATCAAAGGATGCATGCAGCCAAAGGTTCTGCTTAGGGTGGAGGGCTATTTGCACCCTCCCATAGGAAAGCATGTTGGCACTTCAAGAGAGGATGGCCTGGAATGTGAGCAATTACTTTCAGAAAGTTCCCAAGGCAGAGTTAAAACTGACTTCCTGGATTTATGCCAATCCATCCATTGCTGGCAATGGGAGAAGGTCAGATTCATTAGATCCCAAGAATAAGTCAATGAATCTGAATGTGCTCTTTCCACCAAATGCCCGAGAAATTTGACATCAAAGCCTTTCTTGCTTTTGTCTGCTCAAGAGTTGCATTCTGCAACATCGCTTGCTTCTGACCAAATAAAACTGAAAGTTCTCCCCTTGATTTATAGCTGCCATGATCAAAGCCATTGTCTCCCATTTGAAGTCCATCTGGAAACTTCACTTCAGTGTGTGCAAATTCCTTTTAGCTCCCTTCCAAAATTTAAAACAGACCATGTTCTGTTCTCCTCCAATGCAGCTTGTCCCTCCACAATGATCAGTCACATCCAGACAAGATGTACTTCAACTAGTCCAGCAATAGATTGGCGCCCTCAACCCTGGGAATGCCATGCCCTAAGCACCGTGGCCAACTTCCCAATCTCGGGGCAGTGGGACTGATGCCTTCCCCATGCTAAAGAATGGATTAGGGTCTTCTCTGTTTTGGGAAGAGGTTTGTCCTTTCTGCTAATCAAGGGATGCATTCCGTAAAGTTTCACATTTTCATCAAGACCTGCCCTTCAGTCCGAGGAGATATAGCAACTATCCCCAGCATAGTTTCCTCTAGATGCATTGGGATCACAACTTTCATCTTCTGTATCTTTCTTTCAAGAAGACAGAATCTGTGCAATAGGACAGCCTTCCCCAATCTGGTGCAGTCCAGATGTGCCGGAAGATAACTTCCATAATTCCTAGCCAGAATGGAATTGAGTTATAGCATCGCAGGACAGTAGAGCTGCGGTGGGGCAACGAGGCCATTGGGTCCAACTCCTGCTCAGTGCAGGGGTCCTAGTCAAACTATCCCTCTCAGGTGGCTACCTAGCTGCATCTTGAATGCCTCCAGGGTGGGAGAGCCCACCACCTCCCTAGGACATGGGTTCTGTTGTGTTTCTGCTCCAACAGGAAGTTCTTGCTGATGTTCAACCAGAACTTGGCTTCTTGGAGCTTGAGCCCATTATTCCAATTACCCTGGGAGGACCGAGAAGAGAACTTGGCCCTCCTCAGTGTGACAGCATTTCAGTCATATCTTCCTCCATCTTCTCAAGGCTAAACAGTCTTTTCACAGGGCTTTGATATGCACCCCTTCTCACTTGGGAAGCATCCCCATCTTGTAGCTATGTGGTTGATTCAGTATGCTGTTGCAACCTAGCATGATGACGTTGAATTTTGTTTCTGTTTTCAAGGGTGTCTGCAGTGCAACGCTTTGGAAGGCACCAGCTTCAGAAGGCTGCATCAGACGAACTGCAACTAGCCCAGGGTCATGGTTGAGAAGGGATGCAAACCCCTAGTCTGACATGACTCTACCCACTACACCATGCTTCCCGAACCGGGTGCCCTCTGGATAAGTTAAAATACTGTGGCATCACTCTCAACCAGATGCCTCTTTAATCTTACTTTAAATGCTTATTCCCAAGTCAAATGGAATGCTGCATTTGTCATTTACCTGATAAGCACTAGAAGAAAATGATCCTATTTTCTCCACACATATATTTTTTTTAAATACTGAAACAAGGTCGGAACAACCCCATGCTTTGCCTAAGGCTATATCGTGATCATGAGTAGTCTTTCAGAGATTTATGAGGGGAATGTGTTACAGTAATTCTTTTCCAGCTCTGGGCAAAGTAGCAAGATAAATGCTTAGATTCTTAACTCAAGGTAAACTCAGTAAGCACCCAGATAATAGGCTGTTATAATATAAAACATGCTTCAAAGCAGAACATATTCTTTTTAAAAGACCAGGAATAGATACATGCAATACATTCTGGGTTACTACATTCATTGATGTTCCCTTTAGCCTAGGAGTGATATATAAGACGCACAATTTGTCACTTTTCCTGGTATGTCTTTGCAGCTTAAATGCAAACCTTTAAAGTCTGCAGTATCTATTCGGCTCTCTGGGATGCTCGTTCTCTAGCTATGGTAGTTCAGATTCATCTCTGCATTGTGGTATCTCCATTTATTTATTTATTCAATTTATATGCTGCCCCACTATTCATAGGCTGTCTGGGTGCTTTACTTCATATTAAAATCCGGAAACAGCATAAAAAAAAACAATATGATACACAACATGACAACTCACAACTATATGGGATGAATAACAGTAAAATCCATAAATAAGTTATCAAAATTAAATAGAACCAAAATAGACATAATAGAATAAAATAAAATAGATAAATAGACTCCAAACATAGAAAATGATGGATTAAAATTACTATATTAATATCTAGCATTTAAAAATCATTTCATATTGGCAGCACCATAAAAATGAAACATCATTGAAAATATTCACTTATTAAAATAACTGTTGAGCAAGTATGTCTTTAGTTGGTGCCTGAAGGCCAAAAGAGTGGGTGCCACCCGGACCTCCAGTGGAATTGAATTCCAAAGTTGGGATGCTCTACTTGAAAAAGTCCTCCTCCTTGGACAGAACATGGAGGACGGCTTCAGGTGAAGATCCCAGTGAATGGGCTGGTACACCTGGAGAAAGGTATGCCCTCAGGTAACCTGGCCCCAGGCCATTTCAGGCTTTGCATATTTCCCTAGTATTTTAAATTCAACCAGCCCTGAGCATCTGGGCATGTTGCAACTGGTGACCAATGAATGCATAAAGCTGGAGTCTTCGTGGATTGTGACTAGCATCTTCCCTGTCTAGCCATTGAACAGAGCCGCCTCGTGAGAACATAGGAAGATCCTTGTCAGATCGGACCTGGGGTCCATTTCTGTGACGGAGCCCTTTCTTTTCCCTGCCCTGAATCCCCAAACTAGCTACTTTGTGGGGTGCCCACATCGGGTTCTTGTGTTACGAGATTGTGAGAAAATGTCTCCCTACCCACGTTCTCTCTACCCTGCATCATTTCTGTGCCCTAGTTGGAGGAAAATACATCTGTCAGCGACGGGGTAGCTAAACCCAAATGCATCCTGGTTTAAGAGGATTGTGACTTGTGCCCAAGCTGGTAAAATGGCATTTAATCCAGATGCCAATTTGGAGGAGGGAATCATGCAGAGTTCTTGAGATTCCAGATTTGCTGCTGGGATCGTAACAGTGGAAAAATGCACCAACATGTACGGTGCCCAGGCACACATCTTCCAGCCAAACCTGCTTAATACATTCCAGATTTGCTTACAAATACTGGCAATAAAAGAAGAATAATTATCAATGACATTTGACAAGAACAAGTGGAACTTGTCAGGCCACAATCCTCTAAAGCAGCTGCACGCACTACCCTGTTTTTATCACACCCCCAACAGGATTCCCAGCATTTATATATAAATATGAAAGGCACAATTCTGAGGTTGTGCCTCCAGTTGCGTAAAGGGGTACTAGATGCCTCTCTCTCCTCCACCAGATGCAAAATCACAATCATGAGCCTTTTTGAAGTTCGGCAACTTCAGAAAACTTGCTCCGATTCACACAGCAACACATGCCAACCACATCTGCCAGGGCCTTCCACCCCCTCCCAGACAACCAGAGATTACATAAGCACTGCAATAGCACCAGAATATCAGGTGGTGTTTCAACCGATTAAGCAAGCTTCAGACCAAAACAAGCTGCAAGGTAAATACGCCCTTTGGAAGTTCCAGAGAGGAGGGAAAAGGTTAAAAATGCAGACAGTAAATTATTATCCTGAGTCTCTTTAAGGACACAAATGGAAGCAATACAAAGCTTTATTTGTATGCTGTCTGAACAGATACTTTGCCTGAATATGTTTGTTTTGTCCTGTCTTAGTCTGCTGCAGAGTTACAAGTCGTATTTCACACTGTGCTGTGAGAGTCTTTATTAGCTAAATTAGAGTTTAGAATAAATCAGATAATAATAATTATAGTAATTAGAATTACTGTAAGGGGCTCCACAGTTTCCAACCTTGCTAGGCAAGTTTCTGTGATCCAGACTAGGAACAGGTTCACCATCCTCATCAGGGCTCCATCTCCAGGCACAAAAATTCTTGAATTTTTAATTTTGTTTAGAATGAAAGCTGCACAAAAGCAGGGCAATCACCCGGATTTCAGAAACTTTTCTGAAAGTTTCAAAAATCGTCCTGAGAGCTTCAACCCAGAGAGTACAGGATTTTTTTCCCTCTAAATTAATTTCCAAAGCATTTAGGAGGAAGAGCACTCTTGATTTGTGCTAATGATGAAACAGAGAGAGAAAATAAATCTATGCAAACATAAATAATACCAGATCCTACCAGTGCAAAACCTGAAACAGTAGTGAAGGCCTGGCTGAGAGATTCAGGATGTTTGGACTCACAAGTGTGAGTAAGAATTTACAGCTCACAGCACCTCCAGCCTCCACCTACACCTGCATCAGTCTGGCAACATTCAGTAGGAAAAAAATTATATCCTCAGCTCTACTCCCCAAGTAGTCACAAAGCTCATGATGCATGTGGGCCAGTCACTCCCGCTCAGCCCAACCCACCTCATGGGGTTGTTGTTGTTGTTGTTGTTGTGAGGATAAAACAAAGAGGAGGTAGATTTTCCAACCCACTTTGAGTTCCTCACAGGAAAAAGTGTTAGGATAGAAACATGATAAACGTATAAATAAATTTACTCCTCACCTATGGTTGGACCTACTGCAAACCAAAACAGTGCACCCCTTAGCTTTGCTCATCTTTTGGAGCCCCTAAAACGGTCTGAGCTTTAAGCCTTGTTGCCTTTGTACCTTCTCTATCTGAAAGGGAAAGCAGAGCAGGCCAAAGACCAAATCCCATTTCCCACACACGCCAAGGCAGCTGTGACCGACATTCCAGGTGTGGCCCTACTCAGGGTAGCGTTTGTATTCTGCCAGTCTTCTCCAACATGGGGCTTTCTGGTACCCATCAGCCCCAGCCAGCACAGACAATGATGAGAGATGCTGGAAGTTCTAAAGTCTTGAAGGTACCAGGATGGGGAGGGCTTTGCCAGGCTCAGGAATGCCCCCCCCCCGCAAAAAATAAAAAAAAAATTAAAATGGCAGCTTTCAACAATTTCCCTTCCTCACCATTTCTTTACCCAGAAGTCTTTGCTGAACGATTGTGCTGCCCAGGCAGTTTGTTTAGTACTTACTGTCAGTTTTAGTTTGGGTTTTTAAATGTTTTAAACATTTTAACTGATGAGTGTTTGCATTTATTATGAAATATTTAAATTTTTGAATCTGTGAATGGCTTAGAGATTATTATTCTTAAAATGTGGGAAGCAGTATATACATGGATTACCTTAAAGAAACAAGCACAGATGCTGTTCTGCAAATCTGTACATCCCCTGGCAGGACCACACACACAAATATTAAAGAAAAATTCTGTTCCTTGCTGTATTGTCTTTGCCAAACTAACCTCGTATTATATACAAGCTTCCAAATGAGTTTCACCCCAGGAAAATCACACACTGTCTAACTTCTGGCAGAGGCCATTTCTGGGGCAAGAGACCCAAAGCAGGACACACAACGATACCACGGAGTTATATAGAGCGAGCCAAACCCCCAAGGCATGAGTGCAGATGGCTTTGTCTATGATTGATTCGTGGAAAATGCCCCAAGAAATGAGTTTCTGAGGATAAAGAGGGACACACAAAATGAGGTTTGTCCCATCTGCAATGTTGACCTACTAGAAATAATCAATAAAGCACTATGAAGCCTAAGAGGCCTGTGGCTTTTGTTATCACAAAAGGAGAGCGAGGCTGCTCCCAAACTACACATTAATTCGATGCCGTTTGGTTTTGCAGATGTGTGCTGACTGCACAACTGTCAAATCTGCCACCCCTTTGGCTACTCATTATGTCTCATGGCTGATCCAGGGCATCCCTGGCCTTGTCTTTGTCAACGTAGGACCCAGAGTTGTGATGGGACTAAAAATCCCGTGATTTGCAGCTAGCATGGCCAAACACCAGGCTGGGGAAGGCCTTCTCGGTGTTCATGGCCTCAGCTCCACTCGTGTGTTGTGTCAGTTTAAAGAGGTCATCCCAAGAGAGACTCATGGTGCATTTGAAGGTAAAGAGCTCACTGACAGCCGTGTGGCGTGGCTTCTACCTCCAATACGTGCAAGCTCTCAAGCTTTCACTCCATATCTTACCACCTTCTTAATGAAGCCTTCCATGTTCTTGCACAACCAGGATCAAAAAGCAGAGTGAGGACAACTGCAGATGCAAGAGAAAGAGAGCATGGTGCATCCGAACATGACGGCTTGCTCCAGGCTGCACATCCGTGTGGCAGCCAAGACTGCTCCACAACAAATTCTTCCAAAACAGACTGCCGAAAAGCTGCACATGTGCCCAAGTGATAGCGGGCAGGAAAGGGCCCAGGTGCTTCCTATTTGGCAGGTCGTTGGCGTTCAGTCAAAATGACAGACGGCTTCCCATGTGAGAGGAAACAGAAATACTTTCCACAAGCAGCAGACAGGACAATCACATTGATGTCTGTGTTTCGCTGCCCACGAGGTCCGGTCATTTCGAACTAGCCAAATCCTCGGAGTACATTCCGGGGTGGTTGTTCTTCATAAGCCCTGACAGCATTCATGGTTCACCACTCTGGGAAGGGTTGTTGGCATGTGTTATGCGCACACAAGCACACCGAGACACACGGTCCAGAGCCCGAGGTAGGGACGGACCCCCTTGGAGCTATTCCAGGCCTTTCCCCTACATTTTCTTAAATTCCTGGGGGGAAAATCCAGAGCCTGCAGCACTTTTACTGAGGGGCACAGAGAAACACACGCAGGCAGCGTCCCACACAATGTCCCAGTATGACATTCACAGGTACATAGGTGCTTTTCTATACGAACCCTCTAACCCAGTTTTATCAACACTGACCGGCAGCCACTCTACAGGATTCCTTCCAAAGAGGAGTGTTACCTGCCTGACCTGGAGATGCCGACTTGGGCCCACGATACCTGGGAGGGCGCCTTCTTCCTTACCAACCTGACAGGTCAATGAGGTTGTTGGAAGAAATTCTCCAAGTGGCTCCACACAAATTGGCCCAACTGGAGTCCATCAGGAGCAGGACCTTCAGTGTGGCGGCCCCATTTTCATGGAACTCCCTGCCTCAGAAGATTAATAAATGCAGTCTTATTCCAAAAAGCCTTTTGTTGCTCACCAGCCATGGTCTTTATGTTAATTTGCTTTGCAGTGTTTCAATGCATTGCTTTTCTTTTTTATTTGTTTAAATCCATGCTGTTTACTGCTCCAGAATCTGTTTGTCTCTCCAGAATCCGGCCTCTTAAACTAAGCTAAATAATCCCAGATGTTAACCTTTCTTCATAGCAGAGCTGTTGTAGCCCCTGGATTCCTCATTGACCTTTTCTGCACCTTTTCCAACCCTACAATGTCCTTTTGGAGGAACAGTGACCACTGCCTGACCTTTCATGATAAAAACAGTAGCTGGGACAGTAAAAGTTCCCAGAAGCAGATGAAGCCAACAAAAATATCAAGATCAGACATTATAAACTGAAAGCTTGCCTAATAGTTTTTTTTAAGGCTTAACCAAGTGACGGAACAAATATATATAAAAATATAGAAACCAGCCATATATGAGGTCAGACTCTTCTTCTAGGGATGTGCGAGGAATCTGGTTTCGGGGGCCAGGGAAATCCATCGGATTCCCTGGGCTTGGTCCCCAGACTCCAGCCTTTGCTTGCACTGTACATGACGTGGAATAAGGCTGCCAACTCACAACCTCCACTCTTCACCAACTTCCTCTTGGCTTGGTTCGCTTTCTAAGACACGATCGAGCATGAGAGGGAATCCGTGAACAGAAGAGGGGCGGATTCCTTGGAGCTTTATCATAACACCACCTTGGTCCATCCAGTCCGGGCTTGTTGTTGACATGGACTAGCAGCCACGGCTCCGCATGTTTTTAGGCAAGATTCTTTCCCTGCCTTTCTCAGAGATGTCCAGGGCGCAACATGAGTTTGCATGCAGAGCTGGTGCGTGACGTGCAGGCAAGGAGCCAAAGACGGGAGACTCACGCTTGAGGTGCCCCTAGAGGGACATCCCCCAAACATCCTGACCCTCTATCACTGCCCTTATTGGGTTGGGAAGAGCCAGAAGAGCTGTGTCCCATCTTAGGGCAGTCATGGCAAACCTATGGCATGTATGCCACAGCGGGCACACAGAGCCCTCTCTGTTGGCACACGAGCATGGCCGGTCAGTGCGTTGCCAAGGATATATATATTGTATTTTTCGCTCTATAAGACGCGCCAGACCATAAGACGCATCTAGTTTTTAGAGGAGGAAAATAAGAAAAAAAATATTCTAAATCAAACAGGCACATAATCACAGGCACATTCCCCATCACTTCCCCATGGGCTGCACATCTGACAGACTTACTGCACACACACATTCGCTCTATAAGATGCACAGACATTTCCCCTTACTTTTGATGGGGGAAAAAAGTGAGTCTCATAGAGCAAAAAATACGGTATATATTTGCTTGGACTGGCTGTGAGTTGTTTTTTCTAAACGAAAATCTCAGTACTCAGGTTTTATTGCAGTGTTGGCACTTTGCGATAAATAAGTGGGTTTTGGGTTGCAGTTTGGGCACTCGGTCTCTAAAAGGTTCGGCATCACTGTCTGAGGGAATAGGCAGGACAGCCTGGGAGAAACCAGGCAGTTGGGTAGACTGCACCAAGGTCCTTTAGCTTTCTGAAGCTGGTACCCTCCAGAGGGGTTGGAACTCCTGCTTCTGCAATCCTGCACTGATTTAGGGCATTAAAAATAGTGCCTGGGAACAAATTGGGAGCCTGTGCAGCTGCTGCAAGAGCCGCGGGCTGTGCTCCCCCACTCACACCACGTTCCAAACCAGCAGGCCTAAGAAGCGTGTGCTCCAGTTGTGACGGAGGCATGCGAAATCTTAACGTTTCAGTAGCCAAGTGTACTAAAATGTAATGAGTGAGCCCGGAAGCAGCTGGGCTGGGTGCACTGCTACAACTTTTGGTGCTTCCTGACCTCACCTCACCCCACCCCACGCACTCTCCTACTAGATTTTTGGCAATAAGCTGCTACATTCACACTGCATTCTTCTGCTGGCGCAGTGCAGCTACCCATGAGTCATGCCACGCTTTCCCACTTCTGCAGAAGTTGCAAGGAAACTGTGTGCCTAGGTAAGGCTCCATGCGTGTCTCGAGAACTATCAGCAAAGAAAACTACTGCTCAGATTATCATCTGCCACGTAAGGTGTGTTTTCAGGGGAAGTCCAAACACCCACACTGCCTGACTTCCAGGAATCCATGTCAAGGGCGTAAGCGCTGTTTTCTGGAAAACGGTACCAGCTTTCTGCAGGTTCAAGGGGCAGTGGTGGAAACCCAATAAGCCAGTTACAAAACAAGAGCAAACTGCAGATTCGTTATGGCAATGTTTCCCTTAACTTCTGATAGTCAGTGCTCCCTTTTCCCTCCTGAATGAAATCCAGAGAGATGTGTGACTTGTATGGCCAGTGAGAATAACCTTTTAGTGCCTGAAGAGGAGAGGTCACACACAAGTAGACACTGCATGCCCACACAAGTCACTGTTCCAGAAGGAAGGCACAATGAGAAGGCTAAAGCATGCGGAGATAAAGCTGACCTCATTCATACTAAGGAACTGGACACTTGGCAACAAGAAGGCCATGATGGAGGCAACAAGTGCACTTCTGCAGGGAGAGCGCTGTACAACCGTGGTGCCACCACCAAAAAGGCCACTGACGGTCCACCGCACATGGTGTCCATATGTCTGGTAGAATCTGGAACTGAGGCTTTGCAGCTACACAATACACACATCCACATGGGAAAACAGACTAGCACTGATGTTTCATTTCCTCTCCAAATGTGAGGCATAGTCTAAGACAGCCTTCCCCAACTTGGCACCTTCGTGATGTGTTGAGGTACGGTGGCTGTCCCACACATCTGAAAGGTACAAGGTTGGTCTAAGGCAGGGACCGGCAACCTTTAACACTCAAAGAGCCATTTGGACCCGTTTTCCACACAAAAGAAAACACCGGGAGCCGCAAAACCCTTTTGATATCTGAAATGAAGATAACACTGCATATATCGTTTTTTACCTTAATGCTATGTATGTCTGCATTATGATTTAGCTGCAGCTCTTGTTCAGTCACTAAAAACTGTTATTTTTAATCTTACATTATAAACTAGTAGGACTCCTTTCATATATTTTGAATAGGAGAACAGCTTCCTGAAGAGTCAAAGTCAGTGCTAAAGGGCTGCATGCATTAAACAGCAAACCCCATAGGTTCGTCAGCAGTAAAGGCAAATGAATCTACCCACGTATCATTAAACATTTGGTTTTCTTCAGAAACTTTTCTTTTCTTCGATTTATCCATGGTTGACCTACGCGGGTGAGGCCGGGGTGGGGGGGGCTCAGTAAATCGGCACAGCGGTCTGCAGATCGGTGGCTGTGCTGGAGATATAGGTGTGTTTAGTGACTGATTAGCAGATAAACAGTCAAGTGCTGTGACAGGTCCCAAGTGCAGCTTTTAACATTCAGATGAAGGAGATTACATTGGGACAAAGAGAATCTTTTCAGCAGTAACATGAGGGCCTGCAGGAAGCTTGTTTAGCAGAGGAATGTAGTGATTTACCTAACTAGCTGATTTACCTAACTAGCTAGCGCTGCCTTCCTGAGTGGAGCTTCGAGCAGATGTGGCTGTGCCAGCGCGTGTTTTGAGCGACGGAGCCGCAGCAGAGGGGTTCAAGAGCCACGTGCGGCTCTGGAGCCGTGGGTTGCTGACCTCTGGTCTAAGGCAAAACAACCAGAATCTGGGAAAACTTCCATCCATCTGTCCATTCATCCATCCTCCCTTCCTTCCCTCCTCTTTCCATTAAAATCCCAACATTCTCATCTCATTGGAATAAGAAAGAACTTCCTTCACTTTGTGGAACACACATTGCGTCATGTTGTGGACCACAGATATAGACTACATCTCACCTGCAAGGGCTGCCTAGCTCTGAGAAGCCTGCCAGCTAACTTTTCCTCAGAGGCCCTTTTTCTTTGAGTTAACCCAGGTGCAGAAATGCAGGTGCGGAAGATGGGAGTCTTTAGAAGGTCGGTGTATGGCCAGCACAGTGGCAGCACCCAAATTTTGGGCCTCTGGGAAGGTCTGCGTGGTGCCTTCTCTGTAACCTGTGAAGTCAAAGTCCATTCTGTTTGCACCTGCTTTCCATCACCCTTAATGGTTACACTGGAGTCTCAGCTACGGTGTCTTTTATCTCTTAGCCTTACCTGCAGCTTTATTGGCAAATGTTTGTTTCACCTGCTGCTTTGCATTGATTTGACTGTAAACGGCCTTGGACTATTTTGCAAAAGGGACAGCACACACTCCTTAAATACTTAACTGGGACATGGCACTCTTTCACCAGGGAAAGCTACCTGATCCACTGCAAGAAGACTCTCCCCCCCGCCGCCCGCCCAGATATTTAGGGATCATCCCATTGCTTTATTTTAAGAACACTTCTACAAAAGATTTTTATTAGCTCCTGGCAATTTTGGGGCAGAGAGGAAGGTGATATTCCAAAAAACGACAGTACTATGATTGGCAGCATCAGGCAGTAGCAGAAGAACCACAAACATATTCGGACATCAGCCTCAAAAACTTCTGGGGATGCAGTTCCCACATTTTGCAGCCTAGGAAAACGAGAAGAATGCCTTCAAACAATGAACACAGCCGTGAACTTGCACGGAGCAGCGCCCTGCTCACTCTCACCTTTCCTAACAAGGCAGGCAGAAGTGCACAGCTGAGGGCCTGATGCCCTGCCCTGCCCCTAAGATTCTGGACTGCCCCAGCTAGAAGCTGAAGCAATCACGCAGTGTCTGCCAAGCAAAAAGATGTGCTCCTCTGGGATAAACCTGTTGCGCAGCATATTAAACGATACACAGCTGTGCGGAAATGGCTTTCAGCCCTGCAGTCTCTGTCACTCAGAGTCATGGGGCTTTCTAGAGCATTCTGCAAACATCTGTAAGGTCACGCAGATGCAAGGACCGGCAAGACTGCCTTTTCCGCACCTCCGTGTCCCGACTTGCCACCTAACCAGGCTGAATAGTCAGAAGAAGATTCCCTCTTCAAAGTGGACCATGGAGCCATCTAGGTGACGTTGGGCCAGTCACAGGCTCTCAGCTCAACCTACCTCACAGGGTTGTTGTTATGGAAAGAAGATGGAGAGCAGGAGGAGAGAAAGATATAAGCCACTTTGAAAACAAAAAACAAAACAATTTCCGCCAAGGACCACTTTTATTCTTCTTCCCACAATTGAAACACTGAACAGTACTGGATTATAAAATATATTCTTTTAGAATTTAAGACTAGGTGTTAATACCTGGTCTTGACTCATCCCCAAATGATTTATAGAATGACATAATTAGAACACTTTATATAAAGACTAGAGAAATAAAATGTCTCCAAAAACTGAAACCATTGGGAAAATCTTTCTTTATCCTCTGGGTAAGATTCACAGCATTGTTGTTTTTCATTCCTTATTGCAATAATTCATTTAATGTACCTTTTCCTGATGGACAATCGGGGGTGCTGAAGCTCATATTTTTGTTTCTCAACATGTGAGTAGAGTAACTGAAAGATAACATGGAAGAAAATGTGCATTCTTGACATTCCGAGTTGTGTTTCGCAGAGTCTTGTACTTCTCTGCTTGTTCTCGTTAGATGTTACTCAGTCAATGAGGTCAATCAATGCAGTTTTCTTCTAAAACTCACACATTTAAAAGAACACACAAAGTAGGTTATCCCAAACCTGCCACAGTTTTTAAGTTCCCCATGTGACTTCACCACCCTGTCTACCTCAAAGAAACTTAGAAGGCTGGTTCCCACAGCACAGGCATTGATCCTGCTTCTAGAGACCACTTTTCAAAATGAGAAAAGAAATTAACAAATTATTTACAAAAGTTTAAAAGTTCTCAAAAGAAATATACTGACCTTCCCAGCTAAGGAACATCTCAAGAGCTTTTGCTTTAAATACTTCCCTAAGCTGCACCCCACAAACAGGTTTGGAAATTTCCTAGTGTTTTCTTAGAAATACGGACAGATGTTGTGTGCC
Source organism: Varanus salvator macromaculatus (assembly GCA_023646645.1). Classification (NCBI taxonomy): domain Eukaryota; kingdom Metazoa; phylum Chordata; class Lepidosauria; order Squamata; family Varanidae; genus Varanus; species Varanus salvator. The sequence goes on along the minus strand of JAIXND010000624.1, from coordinate 23,427,280 downwards.
AGTTTTAACCCTGTCTCCTCTTTTGCATGCTTCTTCTGCCTTCTAGGATGATTCAAATGTTTCAGCGTAATGTTCTCCCTGGTCAAAACTGAAATAGGACTCTAAAATATTTTATGCAAAATTTGGCTTGCTCATAAAAATATTGTAGTTGGTATATTTAATTTAAAAGTACAGTTGATTCAAGCAATACTTAAAGTTTTACTTACTGTGCTTACTTGTAAAAGTTTTTAATTATAATGGTAATTTTAGGAGCAAACTAAGTTATACATAATACAACCTCAGGCACATAAAGGCTGTTCGAGGTTCCTAACAGTCCTCCAGATATTTCAGACTTCAATGCCCAGCATTCTGATCATCCCTACAGTAACTTTATAGCGGTAAAGAGCACTAAGAAAAGAAGAGAAGAGAAGAGAAGAGAAGAGAAGAGAAGAGAAGAGAAGGAGTATTAGTTTCATTTCCCCAAAAATTTCCCAGGGGGAAAAATTATTTTTATTTTCTGTGGCTTCAATGTTTCCAGAAAGTTTATCTCTCTAACAATCGTTGGCCAAAATACTAAAAGAATCGGTATCTCTTCGCTTAATGCTCTTGCAGCCAGTCACTCAGCTTTGAGAGAGGTCTCTGACCTTTCAGAACGAGAGAAACACTGCAAAAGTCATGAAAATCGCCCGATGATTGGCAGTGGCGGAAGGGGGTGGGGCCATGGCGAGGGAAGGGAAGGGGAGGGCCATCCGGACAATCATGGCGGCTCCATTTGATCTGCAGTCCCGCTGGGTTTGACCCTTGACCTAGGCTGGTTGGCCACAATGCCATTGCAAGCAGGGTCCTTTCCTAGGCCTACCACTCAGCTCATTCATAAGCTATTGAGTAGGCGGCTCTGTTGGGAGCAGTCAACAGAGTGGATTTTGGAGGTCTTCCTGGTCACCTCCAAGGAGCCATCCAGTTCTAGGCTGGACAGACTTGATCCAGATCTCTTAAGTTCTTCATGCTGAATCTGCAGAGATTTAAACCTTGCCTGGGTCTTAGAAAATGTACATGTCCATGAAGAATGTGAAACACAACCAAAGCTCAAGAGGCCCTTCTTGTGGCCGCCCCCAGACTCTGGAACTCCTTGCCAAGAGTCAAGCTGGGCTCCATCTTTGTTGTCCTACCACCAGTGGGCAAAAATTGAGGCAAGCCTTCAGCACATTGGCAGTTTGCTAAGGCTAAGGCTGATTATGAGCTGAGACTTGCCAAGAATATCAAGAGCAACAAAAAGGGCTTCTTCCAGCATGTAAATAGGAAAAGGAAGGGGAGACAAGTGGTGGGACCACTAAATAAGGAGGAAGGAGATCCAGTGACTGACATGAGGGAACAGGCACAGATGCTAAATGACTATTTTGCCTGTGTTCTCCCCAAAGCAGGACGGGGGATATCCGTATAGGAGATTAGATGAGGCTGGGGACTTAGGGGCAGAGATTAGAGTCACCCCCCTTGAAGTCGAGGGGCTCCTCAGGGCATTGGACATTACAAAGGCGCCAGGCCCTGACGGGTTACACCCAAGAGTACTTAGAGAGTTGGCAGGGGTTCTCTCACGCCCGCTGGCCTCCATTTTTGAGGCCTCGTGGAGAACGGGTGAAGTTCCAGAGGACTGGAGGGTGGCATCGGTGGTCCCAATTTTCAAAAAGGGTAGTAGGAAGGACATGGGGAATTATAGACCGATTAGCCTTACGTCCATTGTAGGAAAAACAATGGAAAGGCTCATAATAGAGAGAGATCTAGTGATGCTAGATAGGGAAGGGAGGCTGACAGCCACACAACACGGCTTCCGCAGAAACAGGTCCTGCCAGACAAACCTTGTGGAATTCTATGACAAGGTTTCAAGATGGCTAGATGGAGGGGATGCAGTGGATGTGGTATACCTGGATTTCAGCAAGGCCTTTGACAAAGTGCCCCATGATATCCTGGTGGAGAAACTGAGGAGTTTTGGGATACACCAAAGCACTGTCCGGTGGATTAGGGCATGGCTGACTGACCGAAAGCAGAAGGTAACCATTAGCGGGGAATCGTCGGGATGGCAGCCAGTGACAAGCGGGGTCCCCCAGGGCTCTGTCCTGGGGCCGATCCTGTTTAATCTTTTCATTAACGACATGGAAGAAGGGGTGAACAGTCTGCTGATCAAATTCGCAGACGACACTAAAACTGGAGCAGTGGCCACAACTGAGGAGCAGATACACCAGATCCAAAAGGATCTGGACAGACTATGGAAGTGGGCAGGAGACAACAGGATGGCGTTCAATGTGGAGAAGTGCAAGGTCTTGCACTTGGGGCATAGGAATAGCTGTCATAAGTACAGGTTAGGGGACAAGTGGCTGGAGAGCAGCACTTGTGAAAGGGAACTCGGGGTACTGGTTGACCGCAGGCTAAACATGAGTCAGCAGTGTGATGCGGTGGTCAAGAGGGCGAACGCCACCCTTGGTTGCATAGCCAGAAGTGTGGCTTCTAGATCAAGAGAGGTATTACTTCCACTCTACATGACTCTGGTGCGCCCACAACTGGAGTATTGTGTTCAGTTTTGGGCCCCTCATTACAGAAAGGATATAGCCAGGTTGGAGTCAGTGCAGCGTAGGGCCACAAGGATGGTGGCTGGTTTGCAGGGGATGGGGTATGAGGCGAGACTGAGGGAACTGGGTCTCTTCAGCCTGGAGAAGAGGAGACTCAGGGGGGATATGTTGGCAACATACAGGTATGTGAGGGGGTGTCACATGGAGATGGGGAGAGGCCTGTTCTCCCCTGCAGAGGAAGGCAGGACGCGCTCCAATGGAGCAAAGCTCAGGGAGCCAAGGTTCAATTTGGATGCCAGGAAGCACTTCCTGACAGTTAGGACCCCGAGGGCGTGGAATGGGCTTCCACGGGAGGTCGTTGAGGCCCCATCGGTGAGGGTGTTCAAAGATAGGCTGGACATGCACATGGTGGGCATGTCATGAGCGGAGCTGGCTGGTGCCGGAGGTCAGACTAGATGGCCCAGGAGGCCCCTTCTGACTCGCTCTGTTTCTATGTTTCTATGTTTGCAGAAGAGCTGCTTTTTAAAATTGACTAGGTGCAGTTTCTTTTTCACTGTTGTGCTTTTGATTTATTTGTTTGTATATTGTGCCTTAATTAACTGCGTTTTTAACCTGCAATCCAGGGTTAGTTACAGTTGGGGGAGGTATAGCAGACGGCTGAGTGTTGGGTTTGGGAAGGAGGCCACATCCTTGGTGTAGAAAATACTAGGTTAGATGTGCTAATGGTTTGCTCAAGACAAAGCACCTCCTATTTGAGCCTGAACTATTTGATTAGGGAAAAAATAAGCACCATTTAAATGCCATATTCACACAAATTTGCAGCCTCCCTCGGAAAGTATTTTTATGGGTACATTTAACTATTTAGACGACATGACTATCCAATAACATATATTCCTCTTCTGAGAAAATAATATAAAGTCACGGAAAAGTAACAGTTTTCCTAAGCCAAAAGAGCTGTGGAATGTACATGTTCTCTCAAGTATAGATACCAGAGGAGGAAAACCTGATAAGATACTGACTAGTAATGGATGAATACATCCCCTTATTAACTGAATCTGGGAAATCAATGTCATTTTAGAACTGGAAAAATGTGTTACAGAAAAACAAGCTGCAGGAAAAAACCGACCATCAATAGAGCATTCAGCTGAGAAATATATACATGCTTCTGTCTCAGGAGCAGTCAGTATTAGCAATCAAGACGATGCCAATCCAAAGACTCTATTTTGAACGCACCAAAGAATCTCCATCCAGCCAAAACACACAGGCGGTACCCACAGAGAAAATGGAAGAAGGACCCGCTTTCAGCATTGACTGCACCACACACCCTCCCCTCCAAACGACGTGGGGATTTAAAGAACTCATGTTCAGATGGCAGTTTGCCTTTTAGCCCCGAAACCCTGAAAAGCTTGTGACAAGATCATGATCTCAGGACATTCCTGATAGATAAAGCCTTGCATTCTTCTCTCTGGACTGCTAAACCAGAGACTACCCGAACCCTCTGCCAGATTAACATGATCCAATGCTTCCTGTTGCAAACCGGCAACGATTCAATCATTTTCCTCATTTAATTAAGGATGTTTGCCTCCCCTTCCCACCCATGCACTGTTCCTAGCACAAGCTGTGCTTTTGGTTCAGTGTGTACAGCAGCTATTTGGAGAGAGAGGAAAAAGACAAAAAAATGCCTATTTAGCATTTTCCTATGTCTGGTTAAGAAAGTGAAAAAGAGAAAGATGTGCATCTTTCAGGTAATAGAAACATAGAAACAGGATAAGGCAGAAGGGGCCTCCCAGGCCATCTAGTTTGACTCCCAGCTCCAGTCAGCTCCTCTCACGACATGCCCACCATGTGCATGTCCAGCCTATCCTTGAACACACTCACCAATGGGGAAGCCCATTCCATACTCTTGGGGTCCTGACTCAGGAAGTGCTTCCTGGCATCCACATTGAACCTTGGTTCCCTGAGCTTGGCTCCATTGGAACACATCCTGTCTTCCTCTGCAGGGAAGAACAGGTCTTGACCCACCTCTGTGGGACATCCCCTCACATGCCTATATGTTGCCAACAGATCCCCCCAGAGTCTCCTCTAGGCTGAAGAGACCCAGTTCCCTCAGTCTTGCCTCATACGGCATCCCCTGCAAACCAGCCACCATCCTTGTGGCCCTACGCTGCACTGACTCCAACCTGGCTATATCCTTCCTGTAATGAGGGGCCCAAAACTGAGCACAATCCTCCAGTTGCGGGCGCACCAGAGTCGTGTAGAGTGGTAGCAAGGCCTCTCTCGATCTAGAAGCCACGCTTCTCGGCCAGCCTCCTTTGACCTGGGGTTCCCCAAAGGTATTGGTCTACAACATTGGGAGGGCTGCATGTATCCCGATCCTATCCTGGCTACAGACACAGCTAGGCCAAAGCTAGTAGGGCATTTTTTGACCCCAGGGCCTGACACTGCCTGCTCCCAAGTTTATGTAGGTTCAGTCTTTAGGTGAAAAGATGCACATGCCACTTCCTGATTTGCAGCTGGCGGCCATGATGCACCTTGGCTTCTCCCAATTCTTCACTTGCAATAGCTTGCAATAGCTTGCAGCAGCTTGCAATAAGGCGGTCAGCAAAGCTTTGGGATTCTGTCTTCAAAGGAGGCGGCCACATTCAGAGCTCACCACATCAGCAGCAGCAGCAGCTGCTCCTGGAGGCCGTGTTACAAGAGCTCATGCCCCAAGAGCCAACAAGGATGCCCCAAGTTTAACACACATGCCCACGTTTTAACCATGGGGAATGCGCAAGATCTCGGCAAAGCAGTGAAGCCAAGCCCCTGTAGACCGACATCCCAAAGCCTCAGTGTAGCTCAGCTGCCACCCATGGCAGCTATTCCTGGTGTTGCAGACCGGGCACCTGTTCATACACCTTTGTTTTTCCCTCCAGCGCAAGGCCAATCCACCCAAACCTCCTGCCTCTACCACACAGATCCCTTCCCAGGTATTGCCAGTACTATGGAAGCCATCCCTCTTTCCCTTGCCACAAGGACTACCCCCTAGCAACGCCTGGGCATTCTCCCTCCTTCCCACTCTCAGAGGAATCATCAGGGTCTGTAGCACTGAAATCAGAAGATCAAGAAAGAGGGGAAAGTCACTGTCACGAGAGGGACCGGCGGTGCTTCAGGTTGTCACATCGGCACCCGGGGACACAGCTGCTGCTTGGCCTGGCAAGGTGCAAAGCGGAAGAGTTGCGATAACTCTCTGTTTGCTTGCACCACTTCTCACTTTCCAAGAGCTGGATATTCTCAACTTTCTGGCCAGGGAAAGGGCGTTGCACTACCTTTCTAACCCACTCCTGCTCTGAAAAGAGAGCAATTCAAGGGGATTATTTGGTGGCTAGGCCTGGCCTTTATTTCCCTGGGCTCCAAGATCACCGCAGACGGGGACTGCAGCCAAGAAATTAAAAGACGCTTGCTCCTGGGGAGGAAAGCCATGGCAAATCTAGGCAGCATACTCAAAAGCAGAGACATCACCCTGCCAACAAAAGTGTGTATAGTCAAGGCTATGGTTTTCCCAGTCACAATGTATGGCTGTGAAAGCTGGACCATAAGGAAGGCTGAGCGCCGAAGGATTGAGGCCTTTGAGTTGTGGTGCTGGAGGAGACTCCTGCGAGTCCCTTGGACCGCAAGGCGATCAAACCAGTCAGTCTAGAGGAGATCAACCCTGACTGCTCTTTAGAAGGCCAGATAGTGAAGATGAAACTCAAATGCTTCGGCCACCTAATGAGAAGGAAGGACCCCCTGGAGAAGAGTCTAATGTTGGGAACAATTGAGGGCAAAAGAAGAAGGGGACGGTAGAGAATGAGGTGGCTGGATGGGGTCACTGGGGCAGTTGGTGTGAGCTTAGGTGGACTCCGGGGGATGGTGGAGGACAGGAAGGCCTGGAGGAATGTTCTCCATGGGGTCACGACGGGTCAGATACAACTTCACGACTAACAACAACAAAGGCCTGGCCTGGCCTGGCTTGGTTCAGACCCCATGCATCAAAATGCATTCAAAGCTGTTGGGCTTCCAAAGGGCTGGCTAGCTGCAGCGGCCATCATGGCTGCTGCTGCTGTTGTGGTGGGCCATCAAGTCACTCTAAACCTTGGTGACCCCATGAATGAAAGCCCTCCAACAGCACCACTCAGCTCAGGGCTGTGGCTTCCTGGATGGAGTCCATCCATTGCTTATTTGGTTTCCCTTTTCTTCTTCTACCTTTGACTTGCCCTGGCATGATGGTCCCCTCCAGGGAGTCTTGCCTTCTCATGATGTGCCCAAAGCAGGACAGTCCCAGTTTTGTCATTTTTTGCTTCAAAGGAAAACCCTGGCTTGATTTGATCCTGGACCCACTTGTTGGTCTTTCTCTTGGTCCAGGTAATTTGCAATTCCTCCTCCACCACCACGTTTTGAATGCAGAACTGTTCTTTCTGTTGGTTTTCTTCCCTCTCCAGCTTCCACACCCAGACACAGTGATCGGGAATACAACACGGTGGCTGATCTTGGCCTTGGCCTCCAGTGAAACATCCATACACTTGATGATCTTTCCAAGCTTTCCCATTCCTGCCCTTCCCAGTCTTGGTCTTCTTCAAATTTCTTGCCCGCAGTCACACTTTGAATGGATGACTGAGCCGTGCAGCCATCGACTAGTTTTAAATTTAGAGACCTACCACTTCTGCTGCCACAATTTCATCCATTCTCCTCCAAAAAAGCCACAGACTAGTTTCCAGTTGGGCAGTTATATGACAAAGGGACTCTTCTAGGAAAGAACTGACAGGCCTTACAAAACCTCCCTCGCTCTGTCTCTTCCAATAGAAGTCATGACAAGCCATGCATCCGAACAACAGGACATCTCTGAGCGATTTAGGATCAAGTGTTTGCCCGGTGAGTCTCGACAGCACTGGGACCTAATTCAGCATCCCAAGAAAGCTGGCCTGTCCTTAAACACACAAGGCAAGTTTCTAGCCTCTCAGGCTGCTTGAAAGTCTCTGCACCACACTGGATGAAATTCACAAGCTGGGCCAGAAAGAGGTGAGCAGGTATTCCCTGACCCAAACAACCCCACTTTCCCACATTATCCAAGCATGAACATGCAACAAGCCTCTGAAGAAGTTCTAGAACTAAAAATATGGTACAGATGCATCATTTTGCATTATACATCATCACTGGAAAACCAGTGTGGTGCAGTGGTTAAGAGCATGGGACTTGGACTCAGACGACCTGGATTCTAGTCCCCGCTCAGCTATGGAGCCAACTGGGTGACTTTGGGCCAGTCACAGACTCTCAGCCCAACCTACCTCACAAGGTTGTTGTTGTGGGGATAAGATGGAGGAGGAGATGTAAGCTGCCTTGAGTCCTTTGTAGGAAAAAGGCAGGATATAAATAAAAAAATGAATTAAAAATAAATTTTAAAAATGTACGTATGCAAAAGCTTCCTTCATTGTATTTCAGGAGACTGTTTCATGGGTGCACTTACAGTATTTTTTGCTCTATAAGACTCACTTTTTCCCTCCTCAAAAGTAAGGGGAAATGTCTGCGCGTCTTCTAGAGCGAATATGTGTGTGCAGTAAGTCTGTCAGATGTGCAGCCCATGGGGAAGTGATGGGGAATGTGCCTGTGATGATGTGCCCATTTGATTCAGAATATGTTTTTTCTTGCTTTCCTCCTCTAAAAACGAGGCGCGTCTTATAGAGCGAAAAATACGGTAAATGCACCAGTGCCATATCTCATGGCAAGTACATTTTGCTTCCAAGGTGAAGCGCCCACACTCCGTTTTGTCCTTCTACAAAGCTCACTGGGTGGCCTGCAGCTAGCAATCTCTCAGCTTCGCAGCTGCGGCAAAGCAGATTTATTGTCATTATAAAACTATAACAGATTCTTTGGCCATTGCATGCAATTCTCAAGGTAAACCTCATTGCACCATGAGAAGCATTCTTGGGAAGGAAAACCCCAATGGCTCGCAGCCAGAGCCACACTGGGGAACTTTCCACTTCGTTCCAAAATGTGCAGCTAAATTGGGAGGACTCAACGTTGGATAAAGGACACAATCCTATGTGTGTTTAGACAGAAAAAAGGACTATAGGTTGACATCTGTCCCACCAAGCAGATGTCTGTGCTTTAGCCAGGTTAAACCATCTTCAATGCATTCGGTCCAGACGAAGCTCATGGAAGTCTGGAGTCAGTGCAGCTAAGTAGAAATACTAAAATCAAGCTAAATCATTCTTTGTTGTTGTTGTTGTTAGTCGCGAAGTCGTGTCCGACCCATCGCGACCCCATGGACAACATTCCTCCAGGCCCTCCTGTCCTCCACCATCCCCCGGAGTCCACTCAAGCTCACACCAACCACCTCTGTGACTCCATCCAGCCACCTCATCCTCTGCCGTCCCCTTCTTAGGAAGCACAATTCTTAGGAAGCACAATTACAGCTCAATCATTTTCAAGCTTAGCAGATACAGGAGAAAGTAGAGATGTGAAGACTTGGAATCAAACCAGGGACATTTTTACAAAGTTCATCCCTTATTTTTTTCTTGGGACACCCTACTCCCCACCCCCCCATTTTTTGGAAGCTAGGCAATTTTCCCATCCCCCGAGTTTTCCAACCCCCACCCATCTTTCAGATCTCTAGAAGGATCCATCCTCACTCCAATTTTGCAAAGTGTTGCAGACCTTCCACATTATTGTCTGCATATTTCCATCTTCCCCCTTTTTCATTCTAGCAGTTTTCCCCAACCTGGTTCCTTGCAGCTTTGATGGACTGCAGTCAAATACATCTGGGAGTCATATCTCCACATATTTAATACGGGGGATATGAAAAAGGGGTCATTGAAATGCAATGGATCACAAGGCTTTGGTTGACCAGAAGTTGAACATGAGTCAGCAGCTTGATGTAGCCGCAAACGTTCAGCTGAATAGAGTCACTGTTTCCAGGTCAAGAGAAGGAATAACAATTTGACTTTATTCCGTGCTTGTCAGAGCTCAAACGGAGTATTGTGTCCACTTCTGGATACTGAGTTTTAGGAGGATGCAAACCACTCGCAACTGGTGCAGAGGAGGGCAACGAAGATGGAAACCACCATCAAGAAATCGCATTGCATGGCGTTTGGCTCGGACTTCTGGTTGTCGCTTGCAAACAAGCCAGGGAACCTACCCCTTGTCTGGGGGGCATGGCAAGCCAGCAGTCCTAGTCCAAGGCTGAACTTTTTCCGCCAGTTACTGAAGCTGTTCCTGCCAGCAGGTCGACCCAGAATGCTTGCTTGGGATCAGCAAGCCAGGTCCTCCCAAATTTTGGTTTATCCTGTTGTGTGAATACAGCTAATGCAGAACAAGGTGCACAGCACAGAAATGAAACAGCCAGTGTTTTTAAAATGATAGGCTATGCAGGGAACATCTTGCAGGAGCATTTATTTAAAATCAACATGAATGCAAAGAAGTCCGTGGAGAAATTTCCACTGGTCCGCATAGGCATGGAGTCACCTGTTGGAACTAATTTGGATATAAAAATCACCAGTGAGTTGGGAAATGTGGCTCATCACCAGGGAAGCCGACAAGGAAGCTGGGACCACAGCTCAGTCAGCGGCTGGAACCTTGCTTCACACACCGGATGTCTCAGCTTCAGTCAGCAGTATCTTCATGTTGGACCAGGAAGAAACCTTGCCTGGGACCCTACAGAGTAGCTGTCGTCGGCCAGTGTAGGCCATGCTAGATAAACCCAGGGCTGGACTCAGTGGAAGCTTCCCATGTCATTCCTTCTCACCCTTTCAACCCCCAAAGGACTGCCAGGTATGTAGAGGCTGACCAGGTTGTAAAAACAGCCCTGAGTAACTTCCATAGACTCAGTCGCAATAAACCATGTTTCACCTCCTTGCAGAGAAAACCTGGCAGAAACCAAGTTCTGCGGTTTTGAGAAAGAGAAATGAAACACAGAGACTGATTTCTATAGAGATGTTCTCCTTGCTCAACCTGCCTAGTGGCCACGACATGTGCTTCTATATTCGTTCAGGACATTTGGTGAATTTAATCCGCTTTGCTAAAAGTGGAAGCAAACACTTCAGTTGGCAAAGACATTTGGCAGAAATCTCATTTAGAGATCAAGACAGACTTAATTGGGCTTTAGCCAGACCTGGACAAAGACAGTATATTCCACAAGCACAGTCGGTAATCTGCTCATTTTATGCTCCAAACAACCCCTGCAAAAAGAGGTTACTGTAAATTTAATATTTCCAGAATGACAACTTACTCTCTTGTGTTTTTAAATGCAACTAGGACAGGGTTCGATTACATAGTAATTCTGGCTGCTTTTATGAACCAAAAACATTGACATGCTAAGCAAGCAACCCTTTGGAAACCCACCAAATTGAATGCTCGGGCAGGACCTGTTCCGAAGGGCTGTTAAGACCCTGTCTGCATGGAAGATGAGAAGCATACAAGTCCATGCGCAGATGGAAAACCAGAATCATAGGACAGGAGAGCTGGAAGGGTCCAGGAAGGCCATCCTCCAGCCCCCTCCTGTTGCAAGACACCCACTTACACCATCCTACTTGGATGTGCAGTTTTGTGTGAATGTCTCCAGTGTGGGAGAGCCCACCACCTCTCCAGGCAGCTGGTTCCACTGCCGTATTGCTCTTGATTTGATTATTCCATGTCTTACACTCTGGCATCAGCGAGGAGAGATCTCGACCTTCCTCTTTGCAACAGCCTTTAGGGTACTTATAGAGGGATATCATGTCCCCTCTCAGTCTTCTCTTCTCAAAGCTGAGCATGTCCAGTTCTCCCAGTCTCTCCTCACAGGGCAGTGTTTCCAAACCCTGGATCATTCTTGTCACCCTCCTCTGGAAACTTTCTAATTTTTCTGCATCTTCCTTAAATCTTGGTGCTCAGAACTGGACACAGAGAGCCCTGCTGGAGGCGGCCCAGGTCCATCTTGTCCAGCCTTCTGTTCACACAGTGGCCACCAGTTGCCCCAGGAAACCCGCAAGCAAGGCAGGAGTGCACCCCCCCCTCCTGCCCATGTTCCCCAGCAACTTCTGATGCTGGAGCTGACATAGCACCACCAGGGTGAGTCACCCGAAGAGGAATCTTGGCATCTCCTGGGCAGTAATGCCTCTAACCTCCCCAGAGAGGTTCATCTGGCGCCGACTTTATATTCCTTTTGGTGCCAGGTGAAAACCTTTGGCTACCATTTTAAATGTTAGCAATTTTAATCTATTTTAACTATTTCACTGTTGCATTTTGCTTTTGCTTCTTTGCTTCTGTTTTTACTTTGTTTTTATTTGTGAAATGTTATTGTTGGTTTTATACATATTTTTAATTATTGTTAATGCTTGGATTGTTTGTTTTGATCTTTGGAAGCCACCCTGAGATGCTTTTGCATATAGGGCGGGGTATAAATATTTTAAATAAATAATAATAATAATAAATAAATAATAACCCTGAATCTTTTATCTGCATCAAGTTCTCACAAGCCAACCACTGGTATTCCACTGGTTTGAAAGTTATGTTCTTCCTAGGCTGAGGAAGGACATAAATACTAAACCAAGGCATGGCCTTGCTCAGGATATTTCCCTTGATAGAGGAGAGCCTGGCTTCCCAAGCACAACAGGCCTTCTCAGTGGTGACAACCCCACTGTGAAAAGTTTCCTTCTCAAGAGCCACACTTCTGGTTTCCTTCTCACCTTTAGGAGGCAAGTGAAAACATCATTTCCTGAAGATTATATTGCTAATTCTGCTGTGTTGCTTGGTATTTGCAGCTGCAACCTTACCCTAGGAGTACAAATTGTGGCAAGTTCTTAAAGAGATAGGAGTACCTGACCATCTTATTTGTCTCTTTGAGAAACCTATATGTCGGTCAAGAAGCAACAGTGAGAACTGGACACGGAACCACTGAATGGTTCAAAATTGAGAAAGGAGTTCGGCAAAGCTGTATACAGTTGCCCTGCCTATTTAACTTACCATAATTTTTGCTCTATAAGACTCACCTTTTCCCCCCTCAAAAGTAAGAGGAAATGTCTGCGCGTCTTCTAGAGCGAATATGTGTGTGCAGTAAGTCTGTCAGATGTGCAGCCCATGGGGAAGTGATGGGGAATGTGCCTGTGATGATGTGCCCGTTTGATTCAGAATATTTTTTTCTTGTTTTCCTCCTCTAAAAACTAGGTGCGTCTTATGGTCAGGCGCGTCTTATAGAGCGAAAAATACTGTATGTGCAGAGCACATCATGAGAAAGGCAGGCCTAGATGAACCACCAGTTGGAATTAAGATTGCTGGAAGAAATATCAACAACCTCAGATATGCAGATGATACCACTCTCATGGCAGAAAGTGAAGAGGAACTAAAGAGCCTCTTGATGCAGATGAAGGAGGAGAGCGCAAAAGTTGGCTTGAAACTCAACATTAAGAAAACTAAGATCATGGCATCCAGTCCTCTCACTTCCTGGCAAATAGATGGGGAAGAAATGGAGGTAGTGACAGATTTTATTTTCTTGGGCTCCAAGATCACCGCAGATGGGGACTGCAGCCAAGAAATTAAAAGACGCTTGCTCCTGGGGAGGAAAGCTATGGCAAATCTAGACAGCATACTCAAAAGCAGAGACATCACCCTGCCAACAAAAGTGCGTATAGTCAAGGCCATGGTTTTCCCAGTTGCAATGTATGGCTGTAAAAGTTGGACCATAAGGAAGGCTGAGCACCGAAGGATTGAGGCCTTTGAGTTGTGGTGCTGGAGGAGACTCCTGCGAGTCCCTTGGACCGCAAGGCGATCAAACCAGTCAGTCCTAGAGGAGATCAACCCTGACTGCTCTTTAGAAGGCCAGATCCTGAAGATGAAACTCAAATACTTTGGCCACCTAATGAGAAGGAAGGACTCCCTAGAGAAGAGCCTAATGCTGGGAACAATAGATGGCAAAAGAAGAAAGGGACGGCAGAGGATGAGGTGGCCAGATGGAGTCACTGAGGCAGCTGGTGTGAGCTTAAGTGGAGATGGTGGAGGGCAGGAAGGTCTGGAGGAACGTTGTCCATGGGGTCGTGATGGGTCAGACACGACTTCGCAACTAACAACAACAAGCTCACTTGGACTCAGTGGGACTTACTTCTATGCAGTGTTCCCTAGCATTGCAGTGTTAATAAAGCTTTATATAGTTTAGGGTTGTCAGACTCTTCAGAATGCCCAACTGGGGGGAACAATTAAAAAAAAGCTGCAGTTAAATTCTCCCTCTCTCTCTCAGAGGAAAATAAATATATCCTGATCATTTAATACCTCCGTAGCTTTACCACAAACACATGTCTAGAAAAAAAAAAACACGTTATTTTTCAAACAGTTATCATTATTTGGAATCTATCAAGTTTAGTTGCTTATTTTACCTTTGATCAACATCTTTCAGATCAGTTCTTGCAAATGTGTTGGATTACAACTCCCAGAATTCCTGGAACTGCCCATGCTGGCTGCAGCTGATGGGAGTTAAAGTCCAAAAAACCTGGAGTGTTCCAGGTTATGGAAGGCTGCCAAATTATCCTAGAGTTTGTACATTCTACCATAAAAATACTTCTTTGTCAGAGTTGGGGTGACAAAGCACAATTCTGAGCATGTTTGCGTTCACTGGTTCTTATTAGCCAATTCACTCTTTTCTGATGCTCTTGTGTTTATTCAGAACAGGTTTTCCAAACAGTAAAGCTCTTTTATTAAGCACCACTAAATACTGGAGCAGCTGAGGCGAGTGCTTTGGAACAATTTCCACTGGCCTAAATCAACTGATATCCAATTTAGCATTTGGACTCACACGTAGTAAACAAATCTCGTAATAATATTTCATGCTGTATAAATATCTGTAAAGGTTCTATTCTTCGCAGGGCCCAAACAAGAATGAAATTTTTCTGAGTCAGGGAGAGGGATTTAGTAGGGGTACAATCTTACACATATTTAGATGGAAAAAGTCCAAGTCCCAGGAGTATGCAACTGAAACATAGAAACAAAGCGAGTCAGAAGGGGCCTCCTGGGCCATCTAGTCTGACCCTCGACTCCAGCCATCTCCGCAGACCGCTGACTAGAATTCGCTAGGCAAGTTTAGAGAGAAGGAAGTCTTTGCTGTGGCATGTTATGAGTTGTATGGAGTTCTTCTCTCCAAACCTACAGGGGGTTGCACCTTAAGGATGAAGTCTACGCCCCCTAGACATTGGGGGGATGCATAAATAACGCTAAGTGAGATTGCGGAGGTGGCGCGACGATGAAGCTAAGCATTGGAGAAGTGTGTGCCAGCAGGGAATAAAGCAAGCATAGAGACAACCAATCAGAGCGCTGCTGAAGCAACTCAGCAGTTGCTAGGCAGAACAGGCCATCAGAAAGTGGAGGCTAGAGTGTCTGCTGCTGCCATGACCACTCTTGCCACCACACTCAATGGCAGAAAGGCAGAAACCATACAGTAACATGGCAACTGGAGTCACAGGTAATGACAAGCAACGGTGAAGCGCAGAAACCTTAGAACACACTGTTGGTTCTCTGTAGGGATTCCCAGTAAGCAAATAGTCAGTGCTATACCATGCCTGCTGAATTCACATGTAATGACAAGCACTTCCTGGGGATTTCTACCTCCAAGGATGCAGGCAGAGTTCAGACCTCAGAGGTAGATATCTCCACTTGGATTTTCTCCATTGTACTTTTCCAAGGTCTGTCACAAGCTTGAAAAAGGACTGAGAAAGGAGACCAGGTGTGCCAGTGCACAGAGAAGCCAAGATTCGTTGGTGGACTCAGAGGCCGGTCTAACAGAAGAATTTTGAAAGGACAGAAGGGATGCAAAAGTCACCTCCATCTTTTCTCCCCTCTCCTGGCAACAGCTCAGGAGTTCTTAGAATAAAGCTGAACCCTGAGTGTGGCTTAATGTGACATTCAAACAGAGTCAACCTTTCAGTTGCAAATATTTGCAAGTCTTGCAATAAATTCTAGCAAGGCTATCCGATAACACATATTTCATTTGCATTACGCTTTAATCAAAACTAATAACGCAGTGCAAGGGAGTGTACTTCCTAGAGATAACCCCCTGAGGGTTATGAGAACAGGTGTGATTTTAGATTTGACTGGCCTGGTGTCTGTTCCAGTTGCCCCAACTTACCTGTATTTTGTTTATTCTGCATACTGCTGATTAATATTATGAAACAGAACATTTCTAAAAGTGGGGGAATTCATGGAAAATTCCATCCCACATCACTAGCTGAAGGACTTTGGCCCTCTCTCTAAGTCCTGGAACAGGCTGGGAGTCCATCCCATCCAGATACATACTCAGCCGAAGAAACTGAGTTCTAATGCTTTGCCTGGAAATTCAGACAAATTTCAGAGTGGTAGCTTTTGATCTGATGTAGCCAGTGCAACCTGGAGTCCCGCAGCATCCTGAAGACTATTGTATTTAGCACCTCAGAAATGTTACTAGTCCCAAGGGCACTGCTGCAGACCCGAATTACGTGATCCTAAGTTGACAAATATATACACAGATGCAATACGCAAGCAGGACCTGTGACAAAGTGCCACAGCGTGTTGGACTCTGGTTCAGGGCTGGCATCCCGCCCTTTTCCATCTTACTCCCTTTCATTCCCTGGCCCAGTAGTTTTTCATTCTCCTACAACCATGAGTCAGCCTACTCAGTCTTCTTTGGCTTTTTAATTTTTTGCGGGGTGGGTGGGTGCGGGGGCAGTCCTCCTCCCTATGGGTTTTTTTGCCCCTCCGTAGAGGTTTGTTTGTGCTTCTACAAAACTTGGGGTTTCTCCAACTCTTCCCCCCGGAAGTTTGAAATGGTTGCCATTTATTTCATTGATATTCCGCCTTTCTACCAAAAAGTGGCACTCAGTGCAGCTACTGATGTTGAGCACCGCAAGTGCACACTTATACATATTATGAGCATTCATGCAGAGCTACAGGTGTATGTTACAAGCTTGGAGCAGCGATCCCTTGTTAAAAGAAAACTGGGGTGCAGGGGCAGAAAATAAAGGCATTTCTTGAGGGAAAAGGCAAGGCAGGTTTTATTGATTGATTGATTGATTGATTGAAACATTTATAGGCTGCCCCATCGCAACAAAGCCTCGGGGCGGCTTACAACATGATTAAAAATACAGAAGCAGTACAAATGTTAAAATAATTTATCCCCCCCCCCCCCCGGTGCATCTCGGCAACTAAAATTAAATACCTCAAACCAGATAAATAAACAAAACCACCTAACATACAACCCCAATCAACACAAATATTAAACATACATAATATCAAACACTAAACAAAAATAAACTCAAACGAAATCAACATTAACAATTAAAATAAGACTGAAATAACAAGGTCTTCGCCTGGCGCCGAAAAGCATATAATGACGGCGCCAGGCGAACCTCTCCAGGGAGCGCATTCCATAGTTGGGGTGCCACCGCCGAAAAAGGTTTTAGTGAATAAATCACCACAGCAAAACTGTGCAGAGTAGAGCACTGCTTACACAAGTGCCAGAATGCACGTGGACTAGTGTGTGGGAACTGCATCTCTAATCAGCTGCAGCCTGCGCCAAGTGAATGCTTCTTTCTTTCTTTTCTGCAGACGTTAACTTTAGCCGCCTCCGGTGCTTCTTTTGGCAGAACAACAGGGTACAAATCAAATCAATACCTCAATGTGTGCTGGATAGTCACAATTCTTTAAAAATTAATAACTAATTGCCATAGACCTTGTTTTGTATGTGTTACTGTGTTTTATTGTTGTTTTTATAATGTGTAATATGTTATGGTTTTTATTATGTTCTATTGTGTTTCTTTCTTGAGGTGCTGTGGCACAATTGGGCGACATACAAATGTTTTAAATAAATAAATAATCTTGCAAACACCACATGCTGCCATGTGACTTCAGTGTATTTTGAGTAGAAAGAGCAGCGTTTCCCTAGAAAAGCATCTTTCCCACAAGCCAGGACCACAGAACACGCGACACACGAGCCAAGCACGCAACACAAGCATCAGCCATCTGAGACAACTGGGCAGGGATGGTTTAACTGGGGTCCTCCGCTGAGCAGGGGGCTGGACCTGATGGCCCTCTGGCCCCTTCCAACTCAACTACTCTATGATTCTGTCACAACACTCAGCTAGAATGCCCTGCGTCAAGGTCTGTCCTTGTACGTTCTGGGTGCCTTCTAGAAGATGGAAGGGATTTACTACAGTTGGGATAACTAAAAGGTGGCAAGAACTTAATAGATTCTGTTGAAACCGAGCCATGAAAGCTGCCTTGTGCTGAATGCCGGCTGTTTTACCTACCGAATTGAACCTTCTTCCTTCTGAGCTCAGGTGGATGATGGCCAAACTAGGCCAAAGAAGTTGCTTCTGCTATTCAAGGAGAGCTGAATGGCTACCAGCTAGAGAGCAGCTCTTCTTACGAAACACAGTTTATACCGTTTGCTGCCACGAGATGTGGTCATGCCCATGAGCGCAGAAGACTTTAAAAGGAGACGTGGGAACCGCATCCAGCTCTTTGAGTTTATTTTGTGGCTTGCTGCTGAGGGGGCTTGCAGGCACTCACTTACCACACACCATCTGCCACCGCTGCCCATGGGCACACCTTGCCACTGGCCACCCACTGCCGCTGCCTACGGGCACCTGCTTGCAGCTCTCAAACATCTGACATTAACCGTGTGTGGCTCTTCCACTGAGCAAGTCCGGCCATCCCTGGTATATACGAAGCCTCCAGGGCTGCTGCTGGTGGTGGTTACGTGCCATCAAGCCATCTCCAACTTACGGCAACTCTATGAATGAAAGCCATCCAAAGTATCCTATTCATGACAGCCCTGCTCAGCTCTTGCACACTCAAGGCTGTGGGCTTGCAAGACCAAATAAGACCAACTGTGCAAGACAAATAAGAGATGGAGTCCGTCCATCTCTTCTCTGGTGGTCTTTTTCTTCTTCCACCTTTGACCTTCCTAGTATGATGGTCTTCTCCAAGAAGTCCTGCCTTTTCGTGATCTGTCCAACAGAAAACAACCTCAGTTTTGTCGTTTTCATTTCCAGGGAAAGTTCTGGTTTAATTGATTTGAGGACCCTCTGGTTTGTCATTTTCTCAGCCCAGGGTATTCGCAAAGCTCTCCTCTAGCACCATGTTTCAAATCCATCCATTTCCCTCCTTCCAGCCTTCTTCACTGTCCAGCTTTCACAATCACACACAGTGATTGGAATACAATGGAGTGCATAATCTTGACCTTGGTCTCCAGTGAAACACAGGAAAAATGAGGAATAATCTTGCTTTCAGCTCCTGCTTGTTGACTTTTCAGGACTACCTTTACAATACATAAAGGGATAGACTTTGGTCTTCTTCTGGGGAGGAGGGCAAAACGGCAAGTCTTGGCATTACCTAATGCACCCATCTGCATCTTGGTGTCCTCAAGTTTGACAAGTCTAGTTGGGGATAATGGGAGCTGTAGTTCAACACATGTGGCAAGCACCATTTTCTGAAATGTGAAGTACAGGGGAGGGAATGTGGAAAATATTGCCCCAATATGATTTTTCCCATTCTTCTACCCTCAAATCCTCCAGAATTCCCTAGAAAAATTGGGGAAATTCCCCCCCCCTTTTTTTTCAGGCTTTCACCTCTTTTGCCACTGTGTCAAAACCACACACCTAAGCAAGCAAAATGGTTATAATGAGATACTTGCTTGGGCAAGCTACAATAGCTGCAAGCTCATGACAACCCATGTCAACCTTCATCAAGGTAATGACTCCTAGAGAGATGTGGCCGCCCAAGGTACACCAAGTCCAGCTGTCATAAAAGGACAAACAAAAACCCCTTTGGCTTGCAGAATATATACACGGGATCAGGCACTGGAGTCGGACAACACTTTCTGTTTGGTTTTCAGATCCAAACATTGGCATATATGGGTGCCTGGTATATAAATCACATACACAAGCATCCACATTTGAAATGCCACATTGCACAAACAGAATTCCATCTCTCTCTCTCTCTCTCTCTCTCTCTCTCTCTCTCTCTCACACACACACACACACACACACACACACACACAGAGTCTTCAGGGATTAGGGAAGTTTAAGTCAATCACTGTATTGTTTACCAGAGTCCCAAACAGACAAAATCAGCCTTCCATATTCAAATCTTTGCCCCTGGCTTAAGAAAGGCGATATTGCGGATTAACCCTTAAGCATCTGTTGGGAATGCTAAGTTTTGGAAAAGGTGCTTTTTTAAAAAAAGATGGCTTAGTCTGCTCAGAGTCAGACAATGAAGGATGAAACTGAAGAAAGGGGCAAACATTTGAAGGGTTAGTGTTCTGCCAACTTATCCCTAAATTGAGAGAGTTTTTTGAAGGGGGGAGAAGGGAATTGGTTGCTGCGATGTGCCAAGTGGTTTCTGATTTAGGGCAATCCCATGAATGAGCGCCCTTCAGAGCATCCTGTCCATGACAGCCCCTCTTGGCTCTTCCAAGTTCAGGGCTGCGGCTTCCTTGAGGGAGTCCATCCATCTCTCCTTCGATCTTCCGTTTCTCCTCCTGCCTTCAACTTTCCCCAGCAGGATGGTCTTCTCCAGGGAGTCTTCTGTGATGTGTCCAAGGTAGGACAGCCTCAGTTTTGTCATTTTTGCTGCCAGGGTAAGTTCTGGCTTCGCTTGACCTAGGACTCATTTGTTGGTCTTTCTGTTGGTCCAGGGCAGCCTTCCCCAACCTTGTGCCTTCCAGGCATGTTTGGACTGCAACACCCAGGATTCCCAGTCAATGGCCCTGCTGGATGGGAATTCTGGGAGTTGTGGTCCAAATGCGTCTGAAGGCCACGGGGTTGGGGAAGGCTGGTCCAGGGTATTCACAAAGTTCTCCTCCAATACCATCCATTCTCCTCCGGACAGCTTTCCTCACTACTCAGCTTTCACACCCACAGATAGCGATCAGGAATACTAGGCTGATATATCTTCACCAAAAAAACAAAACACAAATATAAGTCCCCCTCCAGGGACTGGCAACCCTATTTAGCATTGGGTGGGCCAGGTTAGGCGACAATCTGGTCAACTGGCCAGTGTATTCAGCCACAAGAAAATAAGATGAGCCAAGGTGTGAGTCCATGCGGGCAGCGCAGCCAAGGAGCTAACCCTACGCCAGGGGTCAGCAATCCGTGGCTCCGGAGACGCATGCGGCTCTTTCATCCCTCTGCTGTGGCTCCGTCGCTCAAAATATGCGTCACAACCGCCAATGTGTGACACCTGCCGGCACATGGTTTATTGAGCTTTTCAACCCCCGGTAAACCAACCATGGATAAATCCAAGAAAAGAAAAGTTTCAGAAGAAAACAAAACATTTAATGGCATGTGGGCAGATTCATTTGCTTTCACTGCTGATGAGACTGGTTTACCAGTATGTTTAATATGTGGTGAGAAATCGGCAAACAACAAAAAGTTGAATGTTGCAAGACATTTCCAGAATAAACACACAGCTTTTGCTGAAAAATATCCGGATGGAGATGAGAGAAAAAAAGCCATTTCAGAACTGATATGGAAGGTTGATCTGAGCAAAAATCATTTCAAAAAGTGGATTAAGTCTGCAAATTCAACTACATATGCTAGTTTTGTGGCTGCTCAGGAAATAGTCAGGCATGGGAAGCTGTTCACAGATGGAGATTATATAAAAGAATCTTTCATTGATTTCATAAATGCAACACACTATAGTTTTTTTATACATAGCATTAAGGTAAAAAACGATATAGGCAGTGTTATCTTCATTTTAGATGTCAAAAGGGGTTTGCGGCTCCCAGTGTTTTCTTTTCTGTGGGAAACGGGTCCAAATGGCTCTTTGAGTGTTTAAGGTTGCCGGCCCCTGCCCTAGGACATGAGTCCCACCGTACCACCCCACCCATTTTCCAGAGCAGCTAGAGCACATGGTGCCCCTGGAGCCATCAAGACAATTAGTCACTGACAGCCGGCTACTAGTCCAATTCCCTTTTAAAAGCAGCCGATTTGGTGGCCATCACTAAACCCCACGGAAGGGGATTCCAGGCTTTAAATGTTGCGTGGCGTGAAGAAGCCCTTCCTCTGGATCTCCTGTGATCCCCGGCTTGGTTTGGCCCTGGTTTCTATTATTACAGGAAGGAGAAAAATCGCTCTACCCACACAAAATTTCAGGTACCTCTATCCTGTCTCTCTTCAGTCACCTGTTTTCTAAGCAAAACAGCCCAGTGGCTGCAGCGGCTCCATGCGGGGAACTGTTTCAGCCCTCTGATCATTTTACTTGCCCTTCTCTGCACTTGTTCCAACTCAATAATATTCTTTTTCAGGTGTGGCAACCAGAATGGTACAAATAATTCTGAGTATGGTCACACCAACGCTTGTTACAAAGGGAATATGATCTTGGCAGTTTGATTTTTGCATGTCGTGAGCGGAGCCGGCTGGTGCCGGGGGTCAGACTAGATGGCCTGGGAGGCCCCTTCTGACTCGCTCTGTTTCTATGTTTCTATGAATATGATCTTGGCAGTTTTATTGTCGGTTCTTTTCCAATTATGCTCAACATGGAGTTTGCCTTTTCACAGCAGCAACGGACTGGGTCACCGCTTTCATTGAGCTGCCCCCTATGAGCCCAAGGGCTGCTTCTTGGTCCCCTACTGCCAGTTCAGACATTTGGGGGAATTATGTATTCATACACACCGCTGGCTTAATTTTAAGAGGATGGTAGAAGATTTTTCTCTGCTCTGGATTAAAGAAAGAGTCTTCGCACAAAGATGGCTCACCTGAGTAAGTGTTTCTGAGGGAACCAGCAGATACACTTTGGTAAGAGGAGGAAAGCTTGGCATTCAGAGGGCTGCAGAGATATTCCCAGCTGATTGAACAAAAACTTTCCTGAGCCAGAATTCAGCTTTGGGCCTCAGGCATGTTCAGGAAAATCCACAGGGCATACCTATCAATGCTGTTTTAACTTACAAAGCAAGGAAACTTCAGGTCCATTAGCTCAACATACAGAGTGCCTTGGTGGAAGAGAGAATCTTTGTGCTTTATGCATTTATCAGGCATGTAAGAATAAGTTACGATGCAAGCAAAAGTCTTGGTCTCACCCTCTGCTTCTCAGCCCCAACAAAGACTAATTAGCTGTACTTCACATTATAATAGCCCAATGCAACTTTTAAAAATCTCATCACATCACATCCATGATCTCGATACCCCTTTACAACAGCTCTGCGGAGCGGGACAGTGTTGTCCCCATATAACCAGTGGGTCAGGGTGGTGTGGTGTGGTGGTTAGAGTGTTGGATTGGGAACCCAGGAGATCTGGGCTTTAGTCCCCGCTCAGCCACAAAACTCAGAATGACTGTCAGCCTAACCTACCTCACAGGGTTGTTGTTGTGAGGATAAAACAGAGCTATTTAAGCTGGCTTGGGTTCCTCCCAAGAGGAAGAAAAACGGGATAAAGCATTGTAATAAACCACCACCAACACAGAATTGGAAGGGTGCTCGAGCAGAAAGAAAAGAAAATTTGCTAGCAGCCTCATCGCGAGTACCCAGCTAATGTAGCATCTCTCAGCCTTCCCTCGTGAACACCCCTGTAAACCGGCTCTTACATCAAGATCAGTTGGCACCCCTCTTCTTGCTGTCACCTCAAACTCAAAATGCACCTCTTTAGGCTCTCCAACAAAATGGTCCATTTTAGAGAAGTACAAGAAACTGGTTTGTTTTCAACCAGAATTTGCTCTGCTCACACCCTGCAGACTTTGAGCAGAATCTGCAGTCAAAGCTCCCATATTTCTGCGCTTGCAAGTCAATCCCTGGAACAAAACATGCATGTGAAAAAAATGGACACATTTCAAAACTGTGTGTGGAAAGAAGGTGCGCGTTTCAAAAATATGCACAAGCTTGCTTTAAAGAGTGCCAGAAGAATATAGATATTTGGGGGGGAAATGTGCTAAGTGTTTGGAATGCATGCCAAAATATGCATGAATTTTGGGGCAAAAGGATTTTGGGGCATCCTCATTTATATCCTGTTGCAGATATAAATGAGGATGACATTTGAGGTGGTATTCAGAAACTCTGACACGCTCATGTCTGCTGATTCTCCCCTTTCCTGGCGGATGAGGGATATATTTTAGGAAATATTTTAGGCTTAGAGACATGCAAAGGGAGAAGTCAGGTGATCATAACGCATCACTCAGTGAGCACTGCTGTGCATTGCCTAAGCACATTCCTTCGCGGAGATAAGCAGCAAGAAGCCGCCTGCCCCTCAGCACACACGATTAGGGAAACTTTTCACCTCTCGCGCTGTGGGGGAGAAGCGCAGCTCACGCCGGGGTGCGTTACAGCCTCTTCCTCTGGGCCTAGAGAAAGATCTCAAGAGGCGGGGATTGCTCTTCTTGAAAGACGGGCTTGCCATAAAGAGCACCGTGGATGGCGCTCGCATCGCTGCAGCCAAGCCAAGCCAAGCCCGGCCTTTCATTTTAGAGAGTGCGTTTCCCATAAATGCTCAGAGCATTTTGCACGCCCCACCTCGGCGATGCTTGCAACACTTAGGAAGGGGCTCATCTTCTGCGGGCGCAGCATGGACAGTCATGGGAATCCCGACGTGAGCTGCGAGAAGCCAAGAATGGCTTCTTTAAACCATCCAAGTGAATTTCTCGCCGGATTTAATTTTCGGGCCAGGACTTCAGGGCTCACAGATCAGGCCTTCTGCGGCCACAGACAAAGGCGCCCACCTGTCAATGGCGCTGCATCACATGCCCAGTCGGCCTTCCCCAACCAGTTGCCCTCCCATCGGCTCTTCCAGCTCGGCAATGGTCAAGAACCCTCCGAGGTGCCGCTCGGCCCGACCACAAGGCATCAGGCTGGGGGACAAAGGGTTAAAACCTCCAGGATGGAGAAACGCACCCGGAGCGTCCAATGCCAGTGCAGCCAACTTGCAGCGCTTGCAAGGGCTTTCCCAGCTTCCTCAAAGCTAAGGCTCCTGCAGGGTCTTCAGTCCCCTCCCCTGAGAAACAGGTCCTGGGATGTTGCTGCAACACTCTGAAATCTAAAATGCCTGCATGCTGCGGCCATGTGTGGTCGCCGGTCTTGTGGCAGCGCCATTGTGGTTTTGCCCGGGACTCGATCCGCTTTATCACCAGTGGAGCTGCCCGACATGACACCTACATGGTCCATTTGCAGCTCACCTGAAGGTGCGGGAGAGCGAGGAAAGCAGCAACCGAGCAGCCCAGAATCGTACAGGATGCGGAGAAAGTTTGCAAGCAGGCATCTTGCTGCTTTTCTCACAATAAAAAAGGTAAAGGTAAAGGTTTCCCCTTGACGTTACGTCCAGCCATGCCTGACTCTAGGGGGCGGTGCTCATCTCCGTGTCCTGGCCGAGGGAGCCAGCGTTTGTCCGCAGACAGTCTCCGTGGGCATGTGGCCGGCATGACCAAACACCGAAGTGCATGGAACGCTGTTACCTGCCCACCGAAGTGGTACCTTTTTATCTACTTGCATTTGCATGCTTTCGAACTGCAAGGTTGGCAGGAGCTGTGACGGCGCACGGGAGCTCACCCCGTGTGCAGATTCGAACCGGCGACCTTTCGCTCAACCAGCCCAGCAGCACAGCGGTTTAACCCACTGCGCCACCTGCAGTCCCTTTCTCACAATACTAGAACCCACAGGGGTCATCCTGCAAAGCAGATGCAGGAAATTTGGGACAGATTAAAGAAAGAGTTCTTCATTCCGCGCGTCAGTGATGGGATCCTTGTTCCCGTGAGGCCACTGACGGCTCCGTGCTCTGCGACGGTTCCGCGATCGCAATTTCGCTTTAAAGGGAACCCGTTGGGCGACTTGCTGTGGAGCAGAACGACAGGTTTCGCCACGACATTTGAGCAACACGGTGGGCTCGGTGGGGGGATCCGAGAGCTGGGGGGCTGCGCTCGGGGTATGGAAGTGCCACCACTGCTTTTTGCACCCACCCGCTTGCACACCCTTGGCACGCCCGCCCGGCTCTCACGCCTTCCTTCACTGTGTGTGTCCCGCCCTTGAGCTGTATTGCCACGTCCACCCACTGGAAATTAGATTTAATTAGATTAAATTAGAAAAATTGCATCCATATCCCACCTTTGTCTCTCCTGCAAGGAACCCAAAGGTGCTTACATGGATCTCCTCTCGATTTTATCATCACAACAACCCTGTGAGGTAGGTTAGGCTGAGACGGAGGGGCCAACCCAGGCGACAGCTGCACTGGAAAGCAGATGGCACAGCTGGAGGGTGGAGAATGGTCCTATGGAGCCCCTGCTGAAGGGGCCACAATTTGCCACTCTTCCTGCACTGTGGCCTGAGGAAGGGGCGGCCCCTCATCTTACGGGAGGGCTGGCCCCGGTCCACAGGGCAGCCAGGTGTAGAAGCCAAACCCCTGGACATTAGCCAGCCATGATGGCCAGTTAGGGAATGGGCTTCCTATCCGTGCAGATTGCGTGAGACACGCCTCAGTCAAGGCCTGGACCTGGAGACGCAGTGCCCTTCCCTTGTTAAGGTTGCCCAGCTGTTTCCAACAGCTGGCTAAGGAAGTGGCCAGCGACCGGAATTCTGGAACGGAGTGAGGCTGGCGGGCTCTGCCTTCCCTCCCTCGCCTTGGAGTTGGGCTGTGAAGTCACACTGAGACCTTTCTTGGACTGTACATGGCCAACACCCCAGTGTGACATCAGCATCAATGCACGACCCACAGCGCTACCCATAGACCAAATGCGTCAACTCAAGAGAGGGAGCTAGTGTAGTGTAGTGGCTAAGTGTGTGGGTCTGGGACTCAGGCAATCCAGGTTCTAGTCCTCACTGAGCCATGGAACCCACTGGGTGACTTCGGCCAGCCAAAGAGTCTCAGCACAGCCTGCCTCACAAGGCTGTTGTTGTGAGGATAAGGGTGAGAGAAAGAGGAGAATGATGTGAGCCCACTCAAGTTCCTTGGAAGGTAAAAGGCAGGATAGAAGCTAATAAGCTAATAATGATGACATAATGACCTATAAGGCCCTAAACGGCTTGGGTCCTGGATACCTGAAGGGGCGCCTTCCTCCCTTTGTGCCTGCCCATCCCTTGAGATCTGAGGTGGAGGCCCTGCTCCAGAAGCCCCTTTGAAGCAAATCGGGAGGGGAGCTACTCCGGGAAGGGCCTTTTCAGTGGTGGCGCCCCGACTGTGGAACACGCTCCCCAGGGAGGTTCGCCTGGCGCCGTTGCTTTATTCTTTTCAGCGTCAGGTGAAGACCTTTTCATTTTCCCAATATTTTAACAGTTGATTGATTTTGTCCTTGTTTTTATCACCATTAATTGGATGCAGTATGCTGTGCATTGTCTGTCGTATATGGTTGCTTTGTTTTTTTGTTTTTGTTTTTTGTAAGCTGTCCAGAGACTTTTAGTATTGGGATGGCATATAAAAACTTTAAATACATACATACATACATACATAAATGACATTGTGGCACCCATGAAAGCCGTCCCCACTCCTAACAGCATCTTGGGACCGCTCTGTGGAAAGTCCGTGCACAGATGACAAAACAGTTTTAACAGAGGCTCTTGGATAAAGCAAACCAACACGCACTGATGGAACCAATGCAAAAATGAGCAGCACCGTCTGGCCAGAGTTTCCCGGCCCAGCTGACTTGGGGGGGCCCCAGTGGGGCACCCCCAAGTGAGGCTGTCCCTTCTGCTAGGAGAGTGGCACAGCCAGGAGTTCTGCTCGCCACGCCAGACGACAAACAACAGCCTGGCTCCACTTGATCTCCCTTTCTGGCACCCGGGAAATACAAGGCGACAAGAGCACCAGGTGCGGGTTCAGAACGTGAAGACAACGTTGGCTTTGTTTTACAGTGATTGCTGACTAATTCCAACCTTCTCCCTCTCCTGGGGAAGGAACGCTGCAGCTCACAGGTGTACCGACTGGAAAAGACAAGACCAGTTTGGGTACCATCTTGGTAGAAAGTAAGAATCATCTTAGGAATTCCTAAGGAACATTTTCACTTCTGCTCATCTGCATACGGAAACCCCAAAGATACAAGTCACCCTGCAGCAGAAGCAGAGTAGTTTAAGAGAGTGTCCTATGCTGAGCAACTCTATAGCCCTTTCCTGCAAGTACAGAGCGCCTGTGGATCACTACCTCTTGCCTGATCAGCAAGATCGACTACAGCAGCCTTTCTTCAGTTCCTTCTGCCTTCATCAGCAGGTGGCAGAGCCTTCACAGTGATGGCTCCCCAACTTACGAACCCACCCCCTCACTGCAGAGGCTTTCCGGGCCTCAGGTCAGAAGTCCTTCCTGTGCCAGGAAAGGGCTCATTCAAGCCAGGCTGATTCTGGCAGGATGTGGCCATGGCCAAAACGAGAGGCAATGGGAGTTGGAAGCTGCAATATGGCTTTGCTCCTTACAGGGGCAGGAAAACTTGGGAGAGGAAGAATCACATCACGTGGTCTGCAATTACAACCAAGGGAAAAAGGCCAGGAGAAAGGAAGATGTTATAGAACGGCGGTTTGGGGAGGCATCTTTGCAACACTTCTCCCATCTTGCTGTGGACCTCCAGGCTGAGCAAGAGTTTTGACACAGCATCTCCCACGTGCAAACTGCAACCACATCCGTCACAGCAGCGCTCGGGATGAAACCAGGCTGATACAAAACAGATATTTTAAAATGTTGTGGAATAACACTTCAACACACAGCTCCAGAAGCTAATTCATCAAGTCTTTCAGCAGGAATGCAATTTCTCTCCCAAACATGGCAGACTTAATTGCTCCAGCCAAATCTGGTCCAATTACACCATGGTAAGACCTGATCTGTAGCAAGGGCAATATGGCACGCTAAATCATGGGAATTAAAGCAGAAACCCAGGAATATTTCAAAATCCTCATTTACACAAGACAGTTCCGGGACTTCACCCAGGGGGTTTGCAAAACTAAGCACAGAGCATTTTCTTGCTGCTTGAAATGGGCTGCTGGGGGATGAGCAGAAGAACTACTGTAGCAAATGAGATTTTTAGAATTTTTGTGCAATTTGGACAGCTTATTTTTGTTCTCAGTTTTGTTATGCAAGATAAGGCTTAACAGTTACTTTGAAGAAATTCCCAGGGTAAGGACCGAATGCAGAGCCGTTTGCTTTCTTCTGTTCTTTGTATTTCTCCTTCACTCTTCTTCTGGCGAGGTTTCTAAGCCACCCTTCACCAACCTGGTGCCCTTTGGATATGATGGGTCACAACTCCAAGCATTTTCCCATCCAGCATGTAAACACTCACCAGTTGGAAATACCTATGCTTCATAGCGAGGGCTCATCAGCGGTCTGACTTTTGTCCATTCCTGGGACCTAATTAGTGCTGGTTTTAACTTTTAAACCTCTCAAAAACTTGGGGCCAGGTTACCTGAAAGGTGGCATTCCTCCACGCACTCGTACCCAAAACAATTATCTTTTTCGAAGATCCTGCTCCGCAAGCCCCTCCTAAATGAGAGAAGCAGCCTTCTTGGTGTTGGCATCCAGCAGTCGCACGACTTCCCCAGACACTCTCACTTGGCACCATCTTTACGGCCTTTTCAGTGCCTAATCAAGTCCTTTTTCTTCTCCACGGCTTTGTATGCAATGAGTGTATCGAACACACACAATCTAGGTTTCCGCTGTGTGAGGGATGCTTTCGTTTGTGAACGGAACAGCTCAATGGTTGTATATTGAGCAAGGAGGGGAGGAATTTTATGCTGCACTTCAGCGTGTGATTTTTCAGGCATTATTCTGTATGCTCGTTTTGCTTTTGAAATTCGGCTTTGTAAGCCGCTCAGGGAACTGGTGCAGAGTGGAACTCATCCAGATGAACACCCTCTTCGTCCTGTTCCATGCCTGGGGAACTAAAGAGGAGTCCCACCGGATGGGACCAAGGGCCCTTTCCGCACAATGGGAAAAAACTGCAAGCGGGGAGCGACAGCCCTTCCCAAACATGCTCCCAGAAACATGTGCCTGCAGGTAAAGTGCTTCTGATACCGCAGGGACCACAAAGCCATCATGACGCGCAGCCTCCAAGCGCCGCCGTGAATCTGCCAAATTGGTGGCCATCTTGCATTCCCTAATTATGTGCGGTGTGAAGTTGTTCGGCCTTGTCTCTGTCCATAATCCCCTACCAATCAGCTCCCTGGGATGACTCTAAGATGGGTCATCCCGGGGAGTTGAGGGCTGGAGGAGATCATGCCTCCTTTTCGCCTTCCTGGATACCTCTGCCTTGTCTCGCCTTTTCCTGCAGCTCAGAATGGCCATTTTCCCTGGTTAGGAGAACTGCTCTAGCCCCTTGATTATTTTAATGCATTAATCGAGAGTCTTGTTTAAAAACATTGAGTTCGAATGTATTTACCTGTGCCATGGTTACATTTCATGAACCCTAATGCTTGGGATGCAGATGGGAGTAGGTCAGGCTGAGAGTCTGTGACGGGCTCAAAGTCACCCATCTTTGTAGAACCCAGACAGCCTGAGTCCCAGTCCGGTGCTCTCAACCACAACCCCACACTGGCTGTCCATGCCAAGTACTGGGAACATGGGGCAGCCCTAAACCACTCTGCCAAGAGATGCAGAGCTCAGCAAAACGGGCTAGAAGCACCTGCTGGATGTCCATAACCTGAAGATACTACCTGCCAGATGGCTGAACTGGGCAGGAAGACAAGATGGAAGGCCCTTTTAGGTCTAAATGGCCAGGACTGGGAAGGTTGAAGGTTTCCTGAAACAAAGACCAAGGCCATGAGTCCTTGACCTTCACACTGCACAATTTCAAAATGTGGACAGGAAGCAGTGCCCCACGAATCTCAGCTTTTACTGGTTTGTTTGGTTTTTTTTAAAGTCAAGGTTCTAGCCGTTAAGATGAGGACGAAAATGTGCAGGGCAGATTTCCAGTGTAGAGAGTGAGGTGTTTCCTCATCCCACCCCCTTTTAACTTTGTTGGTTACAGGGGAAAAGACAACATAGAGAACCAGTCTGGAGAATCACGGCGGTGGAGAAAGAGATCGAAGGGAGACTGTGCAGAACCTATGAATTCCTAACCGCTCTGGGAAGGCTTACAGACAGCAGGGGAGTCGCACGTAAACAACCCCTGCAGGAAGCTTTCTACTGAATTCTACTGAATCGCTCTAACATCTCCAGCAGCTGAGGCAGGAGGGAGAAGAGAGAAAGTGACAGGCCGGGAAAAACAAGCAAGAACGCAAACATAAACCTAACCTACTTACAAGATGCAAAGTAGGTTTCTGGGACCCAAACAGCCACAGCGTGTGCTTCTGTCCAATCACCTGCGCGAGGCTTGTGTACACAGTGGCAGAGCGATGGGTATCCTGGAAACGGACAGAGGCTCCCAAGGTGTTGAGCTCTGTCTGCGGTGCATTCGGAGCCGTCAAGGTCTCCCAGAGAATGCAGGGAGCTGCACATTTTCATGGTGAGAGCAGCCTTCCCCAACCTGTTGCCCTCCAGGTGCTGGCTAGGAAAGGTGGGAATCGCAGTGCCACACATCCAGAAGGCGGCTGGCTGGGGAAGAACGGCTTACGGAGGTACTTATCCCAAGGGAAAAAATGCAGTGGAGTCAAGAGCCCTCTAGTTAACAGTGGCCTCCTGTATGCTTTGGAACTTGCACCTGTTATGGGTTCTTCCGTCCTATCCCACTCCCTCTTGTAAGCAATGGGGGGGGGGCTTAAGCAGCCCTCCCCCGCTCCATTTCATCCTCACAACAACTCCCTGGAGTAGATTAGGCTGAAAATCCATGACCGTGGCTGAGCGGAGATCTAGAACCTGGATCTCCCGTTCCCAGCCCAACCCTGCATCACACTAGCTCTTAACTGTTGCCCACCCAGAAACAAAACCCCCCTCTCTCCTTGTTTAAGTCAATATACCAAGTGCTCCTTGAGCCGATAAGCAATGGCTTTGGGCCAAGGCTCTCCTGCCTTCTCGCAGTCCCTACGGTCCGGCGACAATTCACATCCAGGGCTGCTGGTCCTTTGGAACAGAGACGGCACGAGAACGGCCAGCTCGTTAACCATTCTAGTGGACTGAAGAGAGGGAAAGTATGAGGAGCAGTGTCTTCTCAAGGTTAAGCGATAGGAGTGAGGGAGGGCTTGGCTTCTGGCCATCCGGGAAAACTGAGTGCAAGCACAGAAGACTCACAGTGCCAAATGCTGCACATAACGCACATCACAAAGACCGCAACATAATGCAAGAACCCGACTGCAGTCATCAAGCCGAGCCCAAAGCACGTGCTACTCCATATCAGTTACTATTAATGAATTAATGGATAAAGCATTGAAGTCAACTGCCCAGGGATATTTAGCATGTTTCCCCGAAAATAAGACCTGACCGGAAAATATGCCCTAGCATGATTTTCAGGATGCTTGTAATATAAGCCCTACCCCCAAAATAAGCCCTAGTTAAGATCATCAGCCAGACAAATGGGGAAACACTGTAGTACTTCCATTGCAACACACGACAGATGTATTGATGTAAAATAATAATGTTAATATATAATTAAATATAAATAAATAATATGATTGACATTAATACTTAAAATAAATGAGAATATGCATTATAATTAAGTATTTGTAAATACCGAAGTGGGTGCCTTTGGACAAGAGGTAAACGCCTATGCAAACAGATGAACGCGAGACTTATTGCCAAATGACCCATCAGAGTAAAGACACAAGACACGAATAACGTCAATACGTAACAGACGTACTTAATGCGTACAAGCAAAATACGAGATGGGAGCAAAAAGAAAGAGCTGCTCCATCGAGTACAAGAAAGGAATCATGGAGGACTCTCAGGGCGAGAATCTTACGGCTTTTGTAAGGAAAAATAAGGCATCACCTGAAAATAAGCCCTAATGCACTTTTGGGGCAAAAATGAATATAAGACCTGGTCTTATTTTTGGGGAAACAAGGTACAGATGCCTTCCTCAATCCCAGGCCAATCACCATGCCATTTCCCCTCTTTGAGACATCTGTACAAACACACCGACACACACAAGATGGCATGCTCTCACACAACATGATTCGCACCCAGGTCTGCATCCCCGCCTGTGAGGAGCTGCGGCATAAAGGGCTATTTCTCATCCCTGAAGAAGAGATTCATTCAATACTTGGAAAGTAGCTGCTCCATTTCGCCCCCGCTGCCTTCCCGGAGGAACCTCACCAGTCTCCAGGAGAGAAAAGCTACCTCATTTTCAGGGACACACAAGCAACGACAGGACAGGCCATGTGTCCTTTCAAAGGCAGCCTCTGATCTTGGAGGCTAGCTAAAAAAAAGACTCCGGGAGCATCACTTGCTAAGGAGGGAACGATAACACACCTGTGAGTGCTGGGGCTGACCCAGCAAGACGCTGTGCACATAGCTGGCTTTTTTCCTCTGCTGTTCTGCTCCCAGATGTTTGATGTACAGGCCAACACCAGGAAAGGCGCGTGAGAACATGGCTTGCGGAGCAGAACGTGCAGGTACTGCATCCGTCCGGTGCGTGTGTATGGCTGCATCTGAGAGCTCAAAGTCATTTAACTGTGCAGGGCGAGGACCACCATGCAGAGAAAGGGGTGGCTGGAGATCAGCTGCACTCTCCCTCAACCCCCTTCCCCAAAACCTCAGACTGCATCTAGGGGTTGCTCTGGAACAGTATTAATCAGAGCATCAGGTTGGCTCTGAGCACCATTTTGGGAAGAAAGGTGGAATGTAGATTAAATAGGTAGGCTTGTCCCCAATGTGCATAGGAAATGTGCCAGCCTTAGCCACCTATTCACTCCTTGGAAAAGCTCTCGCAGAGAACTCCAAGATGTGGCAGTGGGAATGTAACCTTTAGATGCTGAACTAGATTGGCTGCTGGCCTGGTGTGGCAAGTTCTCCTACCATCTGTACCAGCCCTAGGCAATAAAAGCCCAACCTCAAGACCTTCTCTCAAGAAACCCACTGGTGCTTCAGAGAACTGAGTTTTAGACTGTGTAAGCCCAGGCAGTGGAGAAGCAGCAGCCTTCCAGACATGGCTGGATGACAACCCCCATCATCCATGCCCACAGAGTGCTCCAAAGCCATTCACGCACACACACGCAGGCTGTTCGCCTTCACAGCCACCGTCTGCACCAGCCCACTCCTTCGGAGTGCAAAACACTATCCTTTTAGAACAGAGGAACTGCTCGTGTCGGACCAGCCCGGTGACTGGCTGCCTGCATCTGGTACTCTTTACTGGACCAACAGTGATTCTTCCGGGACAGCCTTTCTCAAGTAGGGGTCCTCAAGGAGGTTTGGACTGCAATTCCTGACCTTCTTGACACAATTCAAGCCAGCCTGAGAACAACAGGATGGGAGGCGCTTGGAGGGATAACTCCAGAGGGATAACCCCGGCTTCCCACCCCTGGCATCACACAGTTCAAGAAAGCGTTTGGGAGTTGGCTCCTGCCAGGAGTGTTGAACTGGCCTCCAAAGGCCAAGCTCAAGTTGTGGTGTGCCTTTGAGCTCAACAGCACACCACCCATCTTGGCCTGGCTCTTCATAACAGGTCTGGGAGTTATCCTTATGAAATGCACAGAATGATCCAAGGTTGTTCCCTTCAGCTTTTAAGATAAGGATATTACTGACTACCAACATCTTGGATGAGTGACATATCCACATTTATCCCAGAGTAAAGCGCACACACACAAGAGCACACCTTGCAGGTTGTACTTCTGTTGGGAATCATTTAGAGCAAAGATTGGGGTGGGGGGAAGTACTCAAACGTAGAATCAAGTCAGAAGCAGCTCACCCTAAGCAAGCCCTGCACCAGAACAAAGTGGGAGGAACAGAAATATTCAACAACAACACAATGATGTGTTCCCCATTTTTTGTAGGAATGTTTGGAAACTTTAAGGGTGGATTTGCTTAGCTTCTCCAAGCCTTCACATCTCTAGTATCCCCCCCTACGAAATTATTCTCACCTGACAGTTAGGACCCCGAGGGTGTGGAATGGGCTTCCACGAGAGGTGGCCCCGTTGGTGAGGGTGTTCAAAGATAGGCTGGACATGCACATGGTGGGCATGTCTTGAGTGGAGCCGGCTGGAGCCGGGGGTCAGACTAGATGGCCTGGGAGACCCCTTTTGACTTGTCCTATGTTTGCAGACCCCCAAACCTCAGGTGCTGCTTCTGGAGATCTTTGACATGGAAATGCCAAGGTCTGCACCCAGGACGTTCTGGATGTTGTTGGCAACACTGAGCTATGGGCAACCCTGTACCCAGGAAGAGGTGCACTCTGTGTACATTTGTACAACCCCCCTGTACAACAGACTGCAAACCCATCAGCAGGGATCTACACATGGTAGGCATGACATGAGCAGAGCTGGCTGGAGCCAGGGGTCAGACTAGATGGCTTGGGAGACCCCTTCTGACTTGCCCTATGTTTCTGCACTGCTTCCGCCTGTGCCCAAAAGTGGGCTCGGCCAGGTGCTCAGCATAAGCTTCACGTTCTGCCTGTCTGCAGAAAAGCAATTCCACCTCTTTCACAATTCATCTCCAGGAGTTCCTTCTGACAGTCTCAGCCACCACCCAGGGCTTGTACACCCCCGGCATTTAAGGTCTTGTGCAAGAACAAAGCGATTAAAATAAGCAGCCTGTCCTTCGCAACAAGTGCTGATGAGCCACTTTGTCAGCGAGGAGTCAGCACGGAAAAAGAGGAGGGGAGCGGGAAACACCCTCTGGGATTAGTGGGTTTGATGCCTGCCTACACACCTTCCCTTCCCAGAGACAATCCAAGAAGGAACAGGTACCCAAACCCGAAGGCTTCCTTCCTCACACTCGCAGGGAACCCCCCCACAGCCGCTGCTAGGAAAGCCGTCAGCCCCCTTGGCACAAAGCCCCGTCAACTCCCTTTCCTCCAATTCTGCCCTTCCAGATGTCCACCTCCAACCCTCCGCGAACACTCCTCAATGGGGAAGACGAAGACGAAACCGAAGCCGACTGGCAAGGGTAGCCAGCCCACGATGAGAAAATAAAAGGCAGCAAGAGGACCTCCATCGCACAGGGACGGATCTGACTCCCGTCTTCGGAGCAATTGGAAAATGAGCCACCACCAACCACACCCTCCCAGTTACCAGGCAAAGGTTGGTGGTGGTGCAAAGCCAGCTCTGCTAGCAAAAAGCAAAAAACCAGCCATAATTCCAACAGCATGAGTAACCATAGCAACAGGGTTGCCAATGCCTCTTCCTTCTCCTGTTGCAGACCTTCCAAACCCCTCAACTACGAGGGGATTTTATGACTGCTGCAAAAGCACAGAATGCCATGCACGTCGCCTCTGACACCCAGGAGAAAAAGAAAGAGAACTACATGCATAGGAGAGCCGGTCCTCGCCCAGATGGAGAGCATTCACTTTCGCCCACGTCACAGGAGCCATTGTGCAAAGGCGGCCAGTCTCTCATCCCCCGAAAGCGCAGGCACGGGCCACCCGGTGGATGCATGGCCACGTTCGGCAGGCATGAAAAGAGGCATGCCCCCAAATTCTCGGGCTGGGGAGAAAGATGGGGACCAGGTGCCCGGAAGAACCACCTTCCTTTCTGCATCCTCTGCAGAGGAAGCCTGGGTCAGCCGGCATTTTCCCCTGGGAACACAGGTTTCCAGAGCGGATCAGCTGAATTGGTTGCTGCCCTTTGCCAAAGCGCGGGCCCAGCGGGAGGCGCTGAGCCCCTCCCGCCTGGCAAATATATAACCAGATTTTGGGGGTTGGTTTTTTCTGAGTGGGCAGACGGCACACTCGGATCGCTCCTAAGAGACGCGGGAGCCTCGCCGCCGTTTGTGAATGGTGCTGAGAGGTGCATTTAAAGGCGCAGGCTCCGCCTCGCGGCTGGGCACCCCGAAGGGCGCATCGCCTTCGGCTCCCGCAGCTGCCCGGGACGCGCGTCTCAGACCTGGGAGGGCGCAAATGACCCGGGCAGGCGGCAATGCGGTGCCGCTTGCAAGAAGACGGCTGAACTTTCACGGGGAGGAAGGAGGGCCCCGATCCCGGAGAAGAGCCGCGTCCATGCGCGTGTCACTGCGGTATTGTTCGCCCCCTGGGTGCTCGCGCACGCCTGCTGTTCAGGAGCCTTCCCTCTTAGCCGGCTGAGCCAGACTTGCTCTTCCCTGCTCTTTCCCGGGGCACCTTTGACGGGGCGGGGGGCATTTTAACGCCCCCCCC
>JAIXND010000624.1:23347534-23390659 GCA_023646645.1 Varanus salvator macromaculatus | reverse complement strand
CCCCCCCCCCCTCCGCGCACACCTTCCTCCCTCTTTCTCTCTGCAAGCCAAGCCCCGGCCCCTGGGCCCCCACCCGGGCACACCGCGAGCAGTTCGGTTCCACCCCGAGAGGCTCCCGTGCCCGCCGCCCTCCATCCAGGGGATCCCCCTCCAGCAACAAAAATGAGCAAGCCAGCCGGACGTTTACCTATCCCTCCTCCCCCTCCGGAAGGTAACTTCGCTTCCTCCACCATCGCGCGCCGAACAATCGCGGCGCAGCGCAGCCCGGCCGAGCCCGCAGCGGGGAGGCGGCCCGCTCCCTCCCCGCCTCGGGTTCCGCACCGATCGCCGCTCCCCGGGCGCGGGCGAGGCGCGGGCAGCCTTACCTGCAGCCTCCGCGCATCCTGCAGCCGCCGCCGCCAGCTTCCCCGCAGCCTCGCGCGGCCGTCCCAGCGCCCGGGTCCTCGCGCCGTCCGTGCCGGCGGCGGCGGCGGCGGCGGCGGCGGCGGCGACTCGCTCCAGCCAGGCTGCCGTGCTGCCGCCCGCCCGCTCGCTCGCTCGCCTGCCTGCCTTACGAGCCCGCAGGTGACATCATCCCCTTTTGGCCTGATAGGATGGGAGGCGCGGCCGGGACGACGTCAGGGAGGCTCGCGCTGATAAAGCTCCCCGGGCCAGCCGCCGCCCGGCGCGCCGCTGGGACATGGAGTCCGGGCCGGGAGTCTCGCCGCGGCAGCGCTCCCGAAAGGACTACGTTTCCCAGGAAGCTCGGCGCGCCGCCGCGCTCCCCCTCCCCTCCGCTCCCCTCCCCCTCCCCGCTTTCCTCCAAGGCACCGGCTGCCGCGCGCTGGCTTGCCCCGCGCGGCTGAGCGGAGCGCGGCGTGCGCGGGGAACGGCGCGGGCCGGTGCTCTTGCGGGGTTCCTGCCCCTGCCTGCGGAGCGAGCGAGGCCCAGAGCGGCGGGGAGAGCCACCTGGGCGCAGAGGGGCAGCGCGATCCTTCAGCCGCCCCGCACCCGCGGACTCGAGGGCAGTCGCTTCCTTCCGAGGCAACGCACTCGGGATCGGGCCGCGTGCCTTGGAAACGGTGCTCTGCTTCAGGGCGGAAGCATGATCCAGCTGTGGACTTTTGTGATGGAGCTGCGTCAGTGCGATTATATTCTATTTATAGCTCCCTTCTTCCTCTTGTAAGGAACCCAGGATGATTTATGCAGTCCTCCGTGCCATCTGTCTTCACAACAGCCCTGTGAGGTAGGTCAGGCTGAGAGCCAGAGAGGGGCCCAAAGTCACCCAGGGAGCCCAGACTAGAATCCTGATCTCCAAGCTCCCCAGGCAAGCACTCTACACAGCACTGTCTCTCACTCTTCATTTATCATTATTTTTTATTTCCTATTTGATTAAAGGCATTATTTTCAAAATAACAGTTCTTTCACAGCATAAAACTGGATTGCTGAGGACCCACAAGCCTAGCAGCACAACGCAGTAACATTTAAAATGAGGCCAAACATTTCACTGTGTCAGAGTTCAACCACGGCCAGATTTATTTATGCATTCAGCTTATGAGGCTCCCCCCTTAGGCAAAGCTCTGCCCACCTCTACAAAAATAGAAAATAACATGCAAATACAATGCAGTGGAATGCAATCAGAATTGAAGAATAGCTACTGTTCCATGCACTTTTATTTATTTATTTACCTACCTACCTACCATTATTTATTGCTTTTATCTACTGTCTTAGCCCAAAGGGCTTTCTGGGCAATTTACTGTAATAAAATACAGTAAGGTAAACAGTTGGACCATAAGGAACACCGAGCACAAAAGGATTGAGCCTTTGAATTGTGGTGCTGGAGGAGACTCCTGCGAGTCCCTTGGACTGCAAGGCGATCAAACCAGTCAGTCCTAGCAGAAATCAACCCTGACTGCTCTTTAGAAGGCCAGATCCTGAAGATGAAACTCCAATTCTTTGGCCACCTAATGAGAAGGAAGGACTCCCTGGAGAAGAGCCTGATGCTGGGAAGGATTGAGGGCAAAAGCAGAAGGGATGGAAGAGGTTGAGGTGGCTGGATGGGTCACTGGAGAGGTGGGTGTGGGCTTGGGTGGAGGACAGGAAGGCCTGGAGG
The DNA here is from genome assembly GCA_023646645.1 of Varanus salvator macromaculatus. Taxonomy (NCBI): domain Eukaryota; kingdom Metazoa; phylum Chordata; class Lepidosauria; order Squamata; family Varanidae; genus Varanus; species Varanus salvator. Next base: position 23,388,567 of record JAIXND010000624.1, on the reverse strand, counting down.
AATGTTGTCCATGGGGTCGCGATGAGACAGGCACGACTTTGCGACTAACAACAAAACAAAACAAAAACCAAGGTAAAGAGTACATCAATAAAACAGTAAGTCCCTATAGATGTGCTTGCCCCCACCAAAGGGCCAGCCTGCAGAACCCATGTTGAGCCAATGCCAAATGGGCGATGTCCTTTGGAACCACTCTTTGGCATTGCCCAAAGAGGCTGCCCTGTGCCAACTGAATAATAATAGAAATAATAATAATATACCACGGAGACTGTCTGCGGACAAACGCTGGCTCCCTCGGCCAGGAAACGGAGATGAGCACCGCCCCCTAGAGTCAGGCATGACTGGACTTAATGTCAAGGGGAAACCTTTACCTTTACTGTAAAATAATATACAACCGTTGCAATGTAGCAACGGCCTCCCAACATGTCCTGCTTTTTCTTTTTTTCAGTGCAAGGGAATCTGGAGGGTGGCGTCAGCAGATGATTGGCGCAGGAGGCAGGCAGTGGTCCCGCGTGGTATGATGCTGCCAGGGTAACGGGCAGTGCTGGTGCTGGTCCATACATGGTTACCACCACCCTCTGCCATGCCCCCTGCCCCTCCGAATCCCCAGCTTCCTCCAAGCTTAGCTGCAATCCTCACAGTGGCTGGAGGAAAATTAATCCCCATAGAAAGTATATTCTCATCCAAGCATTTTGGCTTGGTCCGGAATGGATGTTCCAAACAACTTTCTTTACTTGCTCTTAGTGGAGGCTGTGATTGCTGGCACCGGTTCGCTGGTCTTGATCCACATGGCTGCCTGGACTGTCCTTAGTGGCACAACTGGGAGGGCTGTCATGATGAGCGCCTGCCACTCACGACATCGCTTCGAGTTTGGAGAAGGCTCCCTGAGCTGTCCCCGTTCCTGCAAGCTCCAGGGAATGGGACAGTTGCTTGGTTCTTGCTGCTGGGAGTCAGAATCCTGTGCTGACCAGTCACCCCGGGGGCCAGAGCTCTGCAAACACTCTTTCGGTGGATTTATGGTTATGAAAGGAAGCACTTGGCCCATGGGGACGCTCCCCTAGTGTAGGGTGCGAAGCAGCACACAATAAACTATCCACCTAAAGCCTGGAGACAGATCAAACCGCAGTGTGGGTCATGAAGCTAATCAGGCAGAATAACAGAATCATTCACTAGAAATAACACAGGGAATCCCACGGGCTTTGCAGATTCTCATGCCAAGAAGAGGGGCCAGTCAGCTGCTGTAGAAATAATGCCATTCTTAATCATACACATGCAACCACTCCCCTTTATTTGCCTTTTAATTGCTGGCAAGGTCCTCAAATTTGCATCTCTGTGGTCATAGGCAACACATCTTCTAGGGCACCTCCCACCAGAGATCTCTGCTTTTGCTGCAGACAAAAGCTGGTGTTGCTAACAAAGAACGTTTGGACCCTCCCGAAACATCTTTTTGCGCTATAAAAGTCAGCTGTTGACTTTCGAGCAAGAGTGGAATGGAAATGGGATGTGATTTCTGTGTGTTTGGGATAGGAGAGAGCTTCTGAGGAAGGGAGCAGAGTCTGGAATTGTAATGGACAACCTGGTTGCAGGAGCTGCCGAAAGGTCAGCAGTGCAATTCCAACAACAGCAACAAGGTGGACTTGGACAGGTCTCTGTTCATGCTTACCAGTGAGTAATAAGACTGGGCAAAGGCTACTCTGTGCAGAAGGGAAAGAAGGCACTGTGTGGGTGTTCCAGGCAGGGGTGTCATGGGGCACTTGCTAGGGTCCATGTGCCTGTAGGGGGCCCACTGCTGATCTGCGGGCCTTCCCCAGTCCCCTTCCCTGTCCTCAGCATGGGCAAACTGTGAGAGTAGTAACAAGAAGCAGCAATGGAGCCACTAATGCTGGGAGTAGTGGGGAGTGGAGGGGGTTGCACCTTTAGTAACTCCATGCAGCGGCTTGGATCCTGGCCAAGAATTCTGCATAATTTGGGGGAGGTAGTTCTGATGACATCCATACTACCCCCTCCCACAACCCCAAATGTATATTGGTTATCAGCATGTTGACCAAAGTATCGAAACGCAATTTTGTTATAACCATGATCGTCATTTTATCCTGCCTTTTCTCCTGCAAGAAGAAATGGGCCCCGTCTTCATTTTATCCTCACAGTTTTATCCCAGTGTGGTAGCTCAGCCTAGGAGTCAGTGGCTGGCCCAAAGTCACCCAGTGAGTTTCATGGCCAACTGGGAACCAGGCCCTAGATCACTGGAGTCCTAGTCCGATATTCTAACCACGACATCCCACTGGTTCTCTGAACTGTTTTCTCCTTAAATGGCTCTTTGCCACTTCGTACCTTGCAAAGTGCTCTCGCCCAGAGTTGCAAGGAGCTAAAGTCAGTGCTCTCGCCTCGTTTCCCTGTCTACCTGCACCCCTCCCCCCCAGCCCTAATGCTTGGAGTGTAAACAGTAATAAACTCTTGGGATAAGATAAGGTTCTGTGGACTTGACACTTCAGACCTGCAGGAAAATTAATGGCCTCTTTTGAGAGCATATCAAACTTTGGCGTACCAACCCAGTCTGGAATGCTGCATCAGTGCAACTCCTGAGGGATGCTGGTACAGCCCTGATTGGAATTTGGGTCTGCTGCCGTACCGCTTGGTGTGGGAGCCTTGTGTGCTGGGGTGGTGAGCCAGGAAAGTCCTTCCCTTCTAGCATTACTGCCTTTTCTTCCCCAAGTATCTCACATTACTTTATTTTGAGGAAATCTGCCAGGACCCAGGGCTGTTGTACCCTTCATATCAGCAAAAAGTTTGTAATTAATATAGTTGCTGTTGTTTCAAATTGATATGTTGTAACTGTAAGTAAAAAGCCCAAGAGTGGGATTAAAAGGCAATGGAATTATAAAATGAGCAGACAGTGTATAGAGATTTACATTCAAAACTTGAAAGTTACAATGAATTCAAGTAAAAATGTCACAGATCACATAGAAAACTTTTTTTGTTTAGTCGCAAAGTAGTGTCCGACCCATCACGACCCCATGGACAACATTGCTCCAGGCCTTCCTGTCCTCCACCATCCCCTGGAGTCCACCCAACCCCACACCAACTGCCCCAGTGACCCCATCCAGCCACCTCATTCTCTGCCGTCCCCTTCTCCTTTTGCCCTTAATTGTTCCCAGCATTAGACTCTTCTCCAGGGAGTCCTTCCTTCTCATTAGGTGGCCAAAGTATTTGAGTTTCATCTTCAGGATCCGACCTTCTAAAGAGCAGTCAGGGTTGATCTCCTCTAGGACTGACCGGTTTGATCGCCTTGCGGTCCAAGGGACTCGCAGGAGTCTTCTCCAGCACCACAACTCAAAGGCCTCAATCCTTTGGCGCTCAGCCTTCCTTATGGTCCAGCTTTCACAATCATACATTGCAACTACATTACGTTAATTAATACATTTGTTCTTTTAATTTATTAATAATTGAATAACTTTAACACATTGGCATCGGTGCTTTTCCTGCCATTATTCAATTTGTTTTGCATACCCCGAAATGTCCTGGCTCAAACATTTGGGGATACGTGTACCCCAGGTTGGGACTCACTGCTCTAAGGTGGAAAGGGGCTGCTTGACCCACAGACAGCATCCTTCAGAGAGCTGGGCTTGGCCAGGGGGCATCTGCTGCTGATCCTGCTCCAAAAGTGATCCTGCTCCAATAAACTGAAGCTCAATCCAAACAAGACGGAGGTCGTGTTGGTGGGCGGTTCGGGCCTTGGAATGGGGGACTTGGGCCTTGTCCTGGATGGGGTTGCACTCCATCTAAAGGACAAGGTCCGCAGCTTGGGAGTGCTCCTTGACCCGGAGCTGTCATTACATGCTCAGGTGGCGGCGGCGGCGAGGAGTGCTTTCCTACAGCTTCGGCTGATACATCAGCTGCGTCCGTTCCTGGACTATGACTGCCTGGCGACAGTGACACACGCGCTGGTGACTTCCCGGCTAGACTTCTGCAATGCCCTCTACGTGGGGCTGCCCTGGAAGACAGTCCGGATACTTCAATTGGTGCAGAATAGAGCTGCCAGGATGCTGACGGGGACTGGGCATTATTCTCACATAACCCCAGTTCTCCGTCAGCTCCACTGGCTCCCGATTGAAGTCCGGGCCCAATTCAAGGTGTTGGTTCTTACCTATAAAGCCCTTAACGGCTTGGGGCCTGGTTACCTAATGGCGTGCCTACACCCATATATGCCCTCCCGCCCCTTGAGATCAGCAACAGAGGCCCTCCTCCGGGAACCCTCAGTGAATGAGATTAAGAGGGTGAGCACCCGGAGGAGGGCTTTCTCTGCGGTGGCGCCCCATCTATGGAATGCGCTCCCCAGAGAGGTCCGCCTGGTGCTGTCGTTATTTGTTTTTCGGCACCAGGTGAAGACCTTTTTATTTAAATCATATTTTAATTGTTAATTGGTTTAATATTTATATTTGTTAATTTAGATTGTATTTTTAAGGGGTTTTGCCAAGATGCACGGGGGGGCGGGGGTTTAATTGAAGCTATTTGTTCAAATTTTTACTGTTGTGAGCCGCCCCGAGGTTTTGTTGCGATGGGGCGGCATAGAAATATTTTAATTAATTAATAAATAATAAATAAAAAGTGGACCCAGTGATCACTAGATTTTGTCCCGAATCTCTGAGAAACAACCTCATACAAAATCAGACAAATGGGGGGACTTGTACCTAGACTTGAAATTGGACTCATCGCTTATATCTGAAACCCTGGAGCCTCATGTCACTGGAGGTTCAGGAGGCCCCGGTGGCACGGAGCGCCTTCCGCCAACTTTGACTGGGATGAGCAGGCTTCGGTTGCTTGTGTGCTAGTAAGCTCCTGGTTTGTGTTTTCATAACTCCCGTTCTGGAAGGGCCTGCCTTTGAAAGCTGTTCAGAAGCTGCAGCTTCCGCAACAGTCAGATTAACATCAGGAAAAGAAGGTCCAAAGCATGTAATGCTGATTTTGGCCTGATTGCATTAACTGCCCGCATGTTTCTGAGTCCAATCCAAGGTACTGACTTCAGTCTATATCTATTACATGGCGCAGGACCACAATACCTGATGGGGCAGCTCTGTGGCACGAACTTACATTTGATTATATTTTTTTTTTTTATACTGCCCATAGCCAAAGCTCTCTGGACAGTTTACAACAATAATCATGGAATCATACACTCAAGTCACCCATCCCAGTTCAGACCAGGTCTGACCCTGCTTAGCTTCCAAGATTAGGCAGGATCAGGCACTTCAGGCTATATGGAAGCAGTGTCCATATACCAGGTGCCTCCTCCAAAGGAAGCTTGGATGGTGGCGACAAAGGAGAGCACCTTCCTGGTGGTGCCCCCCCCCCCCCGAGTGATGGAAACATCTGCCCAACAGACCAGTAAATTAAGAGACCTTCTTTCAACCTTTGGCACTGTATGAGATCACTAAGCTGTCCAAGACTTTTAAGTACGGGACCGTTCAAGACTTTTAAGTATGGGACGGTATAGAAAAGATTTAAAAAACAAACAAACAAGCCAGCCAGCCAGCCTTGGAGAGGCATTTCAACCTTTCAGAAGGGGGACAAATTGCACAAAAACTGGGATACCACCCAACGGTCATTGGTTGGGGGAAAGAGGGTAGGGCCAAAGGAGGGGGTGCAACCATCTTGAGAACCTCTGGGGGGTGGATTCCACCCTCAGGTCTGAGCTTTCCCACCTCTGTTTTAAACCTTCACCTAGGCTTAAGAGCTGTGCGTATACCACCTGTGTATTTTGCGTTGTGGAACTGACACAGGGGTAGACTTGCAATGTTCCACTGCCCAGGAAATAATTGCACAGAATACACCCATGTTTCCAGATTTTAGCCTGCTACAGCCGTCCTTCAGTGCCTGGGAGGGGAGAATAGAGCATCCTTCGCCTCCAGCCATGTGACTCTTTGGTGTTGCCCCACCCAATGTAACCTGTTGAAATCCTTTTATCGACACAGTGAGCCAGAGATGTGGGGGTGGCTTCTTTTCCTGGGACACAGGGAAAAGTATGGCAGGCCCTTGGGACAGACAGAGCAGCCTGTTCCCCAGTCTGTATGAAGGTGCATGGGTAAGCCCATTCTGTCCCCATTCCTACCTAGCCTGCAATTTTTGTAAAAACAATCAACGTGCAAGAAAATTCATATCCAAATACATATTGTAGGTATATTTTTAATCCCCTCAAACACCTTTAAATATATTTTTATCCTGAAATACATATACAGATATGTATTTTGGGAGGTTCTTTTGATCCAAGAACTGCAGCCATGAAGTTTGGAGAAGGATGAAATCCAGATGATTCTGTTCCTGAACACACAGGTTTGTGAGATGTGAGCCAGGCTGGCTTGTTTCAAACTAATCAAAGCAAACTCCTCAAGGATCCCTCCTTGCAGCTTTGCAAGACCCACTGGTGCATCTATTCATCTTTCTGTTTCCGCTTGCCCCTGCTTAACCTCTGAAGCAGGTATAAGCAAAGCAGAGGCTGCGTCCCTTAAACAAGCAGCGCGTCTTGATGGATTGCTCTCTTTCCCCCCTGTTATCTGGCACGGTCGTTAGACTACATGCTCCCTTTCACGTCAGCTCTCTGAGCTTCATCCCTGCCAGCAATTCCGTCCTGCCCATGAGCAAACGGGAATGGGTCTGTCAGAAAGCTAAGATTCTGCTCAAAGGTAGTTGTGCAAGATGGTTGTTTGCCACCAAAATTCAGTGGGTGTACTCCTCTTCCTCTTCCTCTCCACTGCAACCTGCTCATTTGCTTGCATCCCACTCCGGTCCAGAAATTATGGGGCAAGAAGCACCGGCTCTGCAGTCACGGGCTCTTTGCCTGTCCAGGTGGCATCAGTGCTGAGAAAGGGGATGAACAGCTGATGGGAATGGCATGGAGAAGGTCGACTCCTGGAAAGAAGAGCCTATGCAGGGCTCTCTCCTTCCCAAAAACCACGGCTTGAAGTATCTTGCTATGAAATTTGTACACAGATGTTGGTGAGGTTTGCACACTACAAACCTTTCTGCTTTTACTCCAGTGGTTTTCAGATTTTGTAGGCACAGAGAAACTTGTCCCCATCAATTGATATGCTGGAAAAGCTTCCACCCATTTACATCTTTTTAGGATTCTTTTTAACATTTAGCCTGTATGCTGTGGCCCTTTTAATTGTTTTTATAGATGTTTAATTCATTATGCTTTCATTGGTTTTTAATATGTTTTTATTTGTTAGCGTGTTTTTATGCATTGTAAGTCACCTAGGAAGGCCTTGGCAATTATAGGCAGCCTATAAATACAGACAGACAGACAGATCTGCAATGAGAGGCCTACGGCTGCCTTCCCCACCCAGTACCCTCCTGATGTTTTGGACTGCAGCTCTCTGCATTCTGGACCAAGGCCCCAAACATCTACCACGTTGGGGAAAGCTAACTTCTGTGTTGCAAGGAATTCTGGGAAGTGTTCAAGGGCAGGGAGGATCTGCTAGGGTGGATCTGAAGTGGATCGGCCAGGTTGTACTTCCAGTTGCTTAACCATGGCACAGCAATTGTCCCTCTTAAGGATGAAGAAAGTAAGAACATGAGAGAGGCAGTTTTCCTTATCATATTCAAGCACATAGACAGTATCTTACTCTCCCTGCCTCGCTTATCTTCCCTGAATCTGTTTTCCTCGTTGCTGCGTTTCTGTAGTCCACAATATTTGGGCTCACGGGACCCTAGTTAGGCTTCTACAAGGACTTGGTGGGCCTTTCAAAGGACAACGTCAAGCGGGAAAAGGTGGAGAAAACAAGAACCCAACAAGCAAGCGACTGGGGCACAGAACCAGGGAACATTCACCCAAGGAAAAGGGTGCATGGGGGCAACATGATGGAACTCTGAAAACACGCAGGGTGAAGAGAAAGTGGAGATATTTTTCTCATAATACTAGGACCCAAAGGGTTGATTGGAGGGACAATCAGGACAGCTCAAAGGAAGAACATCTTCACCCAGCAAATAGTTAAACTATGGACTTTCTTGCTGCAAGGAGTAGTGATGACCAGCTTAAATGGTTTTGACGGGAGATGGGGTGAATCTCGGAGGTGGTGGTGAGCCGTGGGTACCCATCTGGAAAGAGGCAGGGTACCTATGAGGACTACATGAAGGTGGGTGCAACAGTCCTCACACAGGATGCGTGGATCTCCCACACGAAACTGGTTGGTCACTGTGTGAACAGAATTATGCCGTTGGCCTGATTTAGCAAGACACTTCTTAAGTACTTACGGTCTTCTGCCAGGATGTCTTGGGAGGAATACAGGCAAATTTAACGTTTGCTGACCAAACAGTCAAGGATGCCCCTTTCTTGACCCCAAAGGCCAGCACTCAAGCAGGAGAAAGCATTTTCTGAAAATGTTTGCATGTTCTTAAATATGTGCCCCCATTCAAAAAACCACAAATTTCAGCCAATTGAAATTGCACGCTCGAAAAACTGCACCATGTCACACTCTGGTTTACAGGGGAAAGTTACACGGCTTTGAAAAACGTTCCACACTTTCGCACAGTTCTCCCATTGGAGTGCATTCTATTTGTGCCATTGCCTGTTTGCACAAATGCAGCTGCGATCACAGGGGCCTGCAAAAAGGGGAGGAGAAATGAGCAACCCGCTGATGGTTGTAGAATCGGAGTGAGCACAAACATCACTTCTTGCGATCCTCATCCACGGGGCGCTGCTCAGAGCAAGAGTCTGCTAATGATACAGTGAGGGAGATTAAGTGGGTAAGTACCCGGAGAAGGGCTTTTTCGGCAGTGGCGCCCCAATTGTGGCTTGCGCTCCCTGGAGAGGTTCGCCTGGCGCCATCGTTATTTGCTTTTCGGCGCCAGGCGAAGACCTTTTTATTCAAGTCTTATTTTAAATGTTAGTTTGTCTTTGGTTTTATAGTTTATTATTATGTATTTATGTTTTTGTGTATTGTTTGTTTAGGTAAATTGTGATGATTGATTTAAATTGTGTGGTTTATGTTTTTGTATTTAAGTTGGGTATCTATTTAATTTGCCGAGATGCACTGGGGGGGGGGGAGGGATAAATAGTGAGGGTTAATGATTTTATTGTTATTTTAATATGTTGTGAGCTGCCCCGAGGCTTTGTTGCGATGGGGCAGCATATAAATGTTTTAATAAATAAATAAATAAAATAATACACGATCCGGCTGTTGTTAGAGCCCCATCCATGGCACAGTATTCTGCATCTCAGATGTCAAGCTCTTGCCCGGGCCAATATGGAGGCAGGACTAAGAAAGGCCAGGGGTAAAGCCATACAACATTTGGAGCAAAAGGTCAAATATCAGAGATAAAGGGAACAGGGTGGTCAGGGTAATTCTCTGGGACTCCTGATCCCTTTTGCATTTCTCGGCAACTACGCATCTTCCTCGTGTTGTAAATCCAGGCACCACATTTGACGTAAAGAACTTTGGGGAGGCTGACCGGAACGTGCACGCTGTCTGTTCACCATGGGCCTGGCCTATCGGGCAATCATTTTTATGGCTTCCTTTGTGTAAACAGTTTGAACCTGCAGAGACCAAATGAGTCAGAGGAGCGATAATGGGATGTACAGAGTTCCTGCCTTGCTAATGACATTGGAAGACGTTCCTATTCATTCATTCATTCATTCATTCATTCATTTGTAGCTTTTATAGACCTTTCTTAAGCAAAAACCTCCATCTTCACCTCCCAACCATCTCTTGCCTTTGCAAAGCTCTTCTGGCTGCTTGTCTTTGCATTCCTTCCTGGCCAATAGGTTCAGGGTGTTCTTCGCCGCAAAATAAACTGTGGTTTTACTGTAGCGCTTCCTGTTTCAGGGTGGAAGCTTTCACGGGCTTGCTCCTATTTCGTGAAAAGGCCTGCTTCCCTGAAGGAGACTTTGATGTGCAGCAGAATGAGAGAGAACAACACCTGTTCCATATAATTTGGCCCAAGCTGTTTACTGTTTTGGGGCATAGCTTTCTGCAACTTAGAGCCCTCCAAACGTGCTGGGCTGCAATTCCTAGCATCCCCAGCCTGCATGTTGACAGGGGTGAAAATCCAGCACATGCAGAGCATCCCCAGGTTGGGGAGCATGGCTTTAGTGGGATGGCATTCCCTGTCCCCATGGGAAAACTAAGCTGTCTCTGCTAAGGAATCGCCCTCTGGGACCAGTTTCAGGGCCAGCAGGGTGCTGTACCCAACCTGGTCTTTAGGCTAAACTTTCAAGGAGCGACCCAGGCAGTTCAGCACCATGGATAACTCCTTAAAAGTTCCTCCCACCCTGTCATATTGAAGCCACAACCCTCCTTTGGTCTCTGCAGGAGTAGCTGGATGCTACATTTATCAGATGGAGGGGAATCATTGCAATGACCAGCGCTTTTTTTGTAAGAAAAAAGGTGCCGGAACTCATGAAATTATTTACCTTTGGCACATAGTCAATCACTGTACACACACCCACACATGTCAGTTGTGTAACAAAACATAATGGTCGCCGCATGTAGTAACCACTCAGCACCATCACAACCAGCAGCACCATCACAACCAGCGCAGATGAAGTGCGCATGCACCGGATTCAACACACAAGCAGCCCGCATGCACCGTTTTAATGATTTTGCCGCCGACCTGCTACACAACAGGGCGATTCAAATCCACATGGACCAAACATCAAATTTTCAAATGTTATTTTTAAAACTTGGAAAATCTGTCAAAAAAAGGTGCCGGAACTCCGTTCCAGTGCGTTCTATGACAAAAAAAGCACTGGCAATGACCCTATGCAGATCCCTAGATGGGCTTGAACTGCAGGGCTATGCGCACCTGGGACCCAGTGAGAGGCACTTTGGCCACCTTGGCCACCCCCTCCCACAGAGGGGCATGTGGGTTCCACCACTCCTCCGCAACCGTTGCCCGGGGTGGCCCGGACAGAAGCAGCTGCTGCGTTCAGCTCCATCCTCTGTCCAGACTGCTAATTTTGTGTGACTATGTGCTGTGGGTAGATAACATCGTCCACAAGAAACGAAAACGTTCAGACACACTCTTCCATGAGCACAGATTGCAAAATAGGTGCTGGAGGCAAGCCAGGGCTTCTGGTCGCAGCAACAAAGACTGGCAAGTACCCGTGTTTTCAAAGGGAGAGGGACCGAATAATCACCTTTTCTGCAGGCACAAAGCCATTTTCAGTATTTGTCTCACAAAGAGAGAAACGGCCTGGGGGAAGATGTCTTTTTGACATCCACTTAACTGCAGCCAGGGCTCCCGTGCAAGGAAAGGTTAGAGCAGCATTCAGGAAGGCTGATGGTTTTCTAGGTGTGATTTTAAAATACACCCCTATCGGGCCTATTTTTCATCAGGGAAGCTGCTGCCGACACACAACCAACCAGAGATGTCCTCAAGTCCCATAAATACACTCGAATTACCATCGGAGGAGAACAAGCCCCCTCGGACTCGCTTGTGCAAGGCTCAGCAGGGGTCTCCAAAGTGCCTTTCAATCACGGTTTGAAAGACTCGAGTGGAGTGCTCGAAGCCCCTGGCGACAGTGCTTGAAGCCACGGCCACCTTCTCTCGCCACATCCCTCTGCCCTTCCTGTTTGCATCGTCCTTAACATGGGCAGCAGTGAGCAAAAAGCCTGGAGCATAAGAGGAAGCGCTAGGGATTTTGTCAGAGAACAAACTGTGATCTTTTGGTGCCAGGACTTTTTGTGCACTCGGGACATGTGAATAATTCACATCCTTGGGACTTTCTGTTGCAACATCTGTGTTTAACCCTGGGGGTTACCGTGAACTTTGTTGTCCGTTGTTGCACTTATGACTGATTTCACGGGAAGCCCCCGTGTTAGTGGGATGCGCTGCTCGTAGTCCCAGAAACAGAAGGAAAAGAGCGGAGATGCATATTTCTAAAATAATGCAGATCACAGAGGGGAAACTAGGGGCTTCGGCCCATCTGGAGACCCATCTGGGGAAGCCCAGGTACCTGTTGGGGTCACTCCCTTCGTGCGAATTCTCACTCTGCTAGCAGTGGGCCCCACAGGTGCCAAGGAATAGAAGGGGGGGCAGTGGCTGTAAACAAATACTACCCGATGTTTTTGCTTAATTTGAAGCTCAGTTTTGCACAATCTTTTCTATTTCATAAGCTAAGCCTTTATAAAATGGAGGGATGATAGACTGAGATTACTACGAAAGATGAGACACTATGTGCCGTTAAAGTTATTATTATTATTTTCCTCTTATGGGAAATCCACGGTCTTGAATTTAGAACAGCTAAGCAGGGCTGTCATGGATAGGGTATTTTGGAGGGTTACCCTTCATAGGGTTGCCATAGGTTGGAGATGGCTTAACAGCACATAACAGCAGCAACAATAACACGAGGAACCCAAGATGGCTTAAAGTGCCCCATTTTATCCTCACAACAACCCTGTGAGAAAGTTCAGGCCCAACATCAACCAGGGAACTTCATGGCTGAGCGGGGACTTGAACCCAGATCTCCCAGTCCAGCACTCAAACCACCACACTGAACTGGTTCTGAAGTATTGTAATACCCTGGTCGGAAAATATCCCCACATTGCAAACATGCTTTTTACTCCCAAGAAAGATCCCCTTCCTGGTATTACTCCTGCTTGTCCTTTCAGTGATGTCCTATATAATCTGTCCTCTTTCTGGGCATAGATTGCAGGTGGCCTGGGGTCCCACAACAGTTGTGAAGTCCTTAAGCTCAGTAAAGGTCTCATGAACTTTCTCCTAAGCTGAAGGAGGATTTTTCTTCAAGGCGTTCTTATATTCCTCTCTTGTAAGTGGCCCAGATAATGTTCTTCCCACCTTACTTACTTACTTACTTACTTACTTACTTACTTACTTACTTAGAAGGCTTCTATGCCACCCCATTCACTGAAGCCTCGGGGCGGCTCACAATATATTTATTTATATATTGCCACAACCACTGCACTTTTACCAACTTCTCCCAGGTTCCTCCCAGTCTTCCCCCCGCCTGCCTTTCCCGAAAGGCCTTGTGCTCTGCTCTGGCACATTCTTTCGTCCAGGGTTGCCTTGGTGGGGACGAATGCGCAAGGCTGCAGTTGCTGAGGTTCCCCAAGTTTCACTCTGAAGCTTGGTCCATCTCAATCCCATTCCCAATCAGAAGTTTTCTCCTACTTTCAAACAGGAGAGTTTGATATCTTTGGATACACAGTTTTTGAAAGTGTGTACTGAAAAATCATTGACCAAGGGCACAATCCTATTGCGACACTCATAATCCTCCAAAGTTCGAGGTTATGAGATGCTATGCAACTTCATGCTCAGAAACTCAGCTGAACTAACTGCTGCTTCAAAGGAGGAGTTGGAGGTGCTGGCTGGATGACTTGTATCTTGTGGCACCCATCTCCTCCCCGCCTGCCTCCTGAAGGCCTCCAGACCCCATTCTCTGAGGCTGGTTTTGCAACCTCGGAGAAGCAGCCAGAACAGTTCTTTCCCTGCCAACCGTGAGCAGGGGAAGACTGCTCTGAATGCAGTCCCAGCTCCAACATTGGAGCTGTTTTCCACCAGTGGATTTAGGACTCTCCAAACTTCTGCTGCTTGTCCCTTCCCTCCTTCCCCCAGATTCCAAACCCCAAAACAGTCCTTTGAAATACAGTTGTTATCGAGACTCCCCAGGTAACAGAACAGTTTGAGCTCTAAGGAGCCTTCTACCAAAGCTCTGCTCATGTATAGAGTTCAGTCCAAAGTACAAACTTCCCCTAGGTCCCTCCTTTCCCATAAGACTCCTGGCTCCACCCCCAGAGTCGCCTCTGCGGGTGCAAAGTACACGGTCATAAATGGCAAAGCACCTCCAATGCAGCGGCTCATTTCTCCCAGTGCCTCCTCACTGGGATGAGGACTGGGTCTCGCACACGCCTCCCCTCCCCTCCTGGAAACCCCCCCTCCCTCCCCAAGCAGCCTGATTCTCACTCTTGGCCAGAGAGACTTCAGCAGGTGCATTGGAAGGAGCTTCAGAATCTCCCCCCCACCAGTCCCTCCTCCTGCTCTGAATCCGGCCATGACGACTCGCACTGAACCGCTTGCAACATGTGTGAGTCGGGCCCACCACACCCACAGTGCTCCAGCATCTAGGGCCACTTAACCACTCCATTAAGCACTATTTTTTTCCTGTAAAATGAGCTTGGATTTGGAGGTGGGAGCAAGGGGCCTGCTCGTCTCGTCTCGACTGAATGGAACTGGAATTCTTGTGCCTTCCCGGGAGTCCTGGGCTGCAGTGCAAGCAGAGCTCTGAGGTGCAGTCCATGCTGAGAGGGTACACAAAGACCTGGCGTGGTACTTAGTGCAACAGGCCTCTCAGGATGGGAACACACAAAGCACAGCAAAGCGCAGTGTGGCCGCCATCAAAGACGGTGGAGCGCCGTTCAGGTCCCCCTTTTCCCTGCGCTGCGTTAGGGATGTGCTGAAGTGCTGAGGAATCTGGCCCTCTGGCGCTCACTGACTTGCTCTCTGCTTAGAAAGTGAGTTGAGCCAGGAAGGGGTCCACAGAGTGAAGACTGCGCAAGTGAGGGCTGTGGCCGTGATGTGGAGGAGGGAAGCTATGTGCTCAGTGCTTGCGCAGACCTCGGTCCTGAGTCCGTGGAGCTGAGCCAAGGAACTCTGGTGGATCTGCACCCCCAGACAGGTTCCTCACACATCGCTACATGACATCGCACTGCACACGCCCCGTGGCACAATGCTGCCACCCGAGTGGTGGCCAGAAGAGAGAAGAGACACAGCTACCTACCATCTGGACACTTGGGGAAAAATATTGAATGATACAAGCACCAGCCAGACTTCACCCGGAGTCTTGTGTCCAGTTCTGCGTGCCTAAGTTTTAAAAGATGCAGACAAGCCAGAAGGGGTACAGAGAAGGACAACAAGGACGATCTGGGGACTGGAGGCAAAGCCCCGTGAAGAGAGATTGAGAGAACTGGGCATGTTCGGCCTCAGAAAGAGAAGAGGGAGGAGATATATGACAGCCCTCTACAAGGACCTGAAAGGTTGTCACAAAGAGGACGGACAGGATCTTTTCTCATTCATTCCAGAGTGCAGGACACGGAAAAACCAACTTAATTTAACCAACTTTTAAAACCAATTTAAAAGAAACCAGATTTAGACTAGACACCAGGAAGAATTTTCGCACTGTCAAAGCAGTACAACAACCTTTTACCTGGGGAAGTTGTGGGCTCTTTCTCACTGGAGACATTCAAAAAGAAACTGGGCAGCCATCTGAGCGGATGGTGTAATTTAGTGTCCTGCAGTAGCAGGGGTAGGATCCGACGGCCTTCTGGCCCCTTCCAGCTTGACTGTTCTATGATTCTAAGAGATCGCAGCTCTCATAGTGTCCTCATTTTCAGTGGCAGCGGTACTTCCAGGCCTTCTGAGATTATCTTTGGCCTGAGGGAGCATCTAATTCTAGAGTGGAGGCCAAATCTACCACTCCCGGGTTCTCCAGAAGGCAAGGAGCCCTTCTGTTGATTTATCAACGTTCTCTCCACCACTGATCACTTTGTGGCTTCCCAGCCTTAATGCAGTCCCTCCCTCCTTGCAGAAGGCAGAAAGAAGCCTGAATGAGTGACGAGAAGAATGTTCAGCTACAGGTTCCCAACCTTTCAAACCCCTGTTGTATTTTTGGCTCTGTAGCTCCCTAGAGCTTGTCCTCAATTGACTTTGGCTCTCAGACTGGAAGAAGTTCGACAGCCCTGCTTTAACAGAACTCTCCGCAAACTGCCTTTCGAAGAGCAGAGGGACTGTACCACGTGGTTCTTTGGAAGCTTTGCATCTGCTTGCAGCAAATCCATACATATACATGAAGCATCATGCATAACTCATGATGTATAAATGCCGTAAATATGCATTGCCTGCAAAATGGCCTTAATCACCCCCGAGAGCTGCCTATTCTCAGAGTGTTGATTATTCTAATATTATTCATGATCTCCGTGGTGCTGTGCACGCAATTACCATTCTGACCTCCTCTACCCGTGCTTGGGAGGCAAGGTGGGCTGAGAGACGGGCTAGAATCCTGTGCCCACTGACTTCACTGAGTCGGCCCCCCTGAAGTCTGCAGACAGACCCTGCTGCAGCTCCGAGGGATTCCTCCCCCCACCCCGCCCCCCGGTACGGCTGAGGCTCCTCTTGAAGCCCAGGTCACTCTGTGGAAAATGGAGATGGTTCCCGCACTAGACTGGATCATGCCCAAGCACCCTCTCCCTCTGCCCAGCTCCTCGGTATCCACTGGAGCAGAAGCCAGGTGGGGAAGGCAGGTAGAGGAACCCTTGGGCCCAGCCTGAGCGAAGGCGATTTCAGCTCCTTATGGAGGCGTCCAGCCTGTTCCGGGTGGGGTGCGTGCTCCCCCTTGGCAGGATTTGGGCCTGCTCTCGTTGTTGCCGTTATTGCCACAGGAACAGGCAGCCTTGGGGGTCTGGTGCCCCTCTTATCCGCTTAAACCGATATGCCGGCTGCCCCCTAATCTGAGCAGAGAGAGCCTAGAACCAGTCATCCGTGCTCTGGTGACCTCTTGGCCAGATGACTGCAATGCGTTCCGTGTGGGCCTGCCTTTGAAAACAGCCTAGAAGCATCAACGGGTCCAAAGCAGCACAGCAAGATTCTTCATGGGACCAGCCTGCAGGATCACTGTACACCGGTCCTTGATGCTCGTCTGCACTGGCTGCTAGACCATGTCCAGGCCCTGTCTGTAGTGCTGGTTTTTGCATTCACATGCTTAAATGGCTTGGGTCCTCTCCTCCCATGCAGACCTGCCTGGCACCTAAGACCATTTGCAGCGGGCCTTCTCTCAGAGCCCTGCCGAAGGAAGCGAGGTCAGTGGCTAGGAAGGAGAGGGTCTTCGCTTTGGCACCCCAGTCGTGAAATGAGCTTCCCTGGCACTGCCTTTGTGCTCTGCCTTGCACCAGGTGGTCCTTCTTTTCCCAGGAATTTTAATCATTCAATCTCTGTAATTTTAAACCCTTTCCTGTGTTTTAAATCTTTGCACTGTTGCTCGCTTTTACTCTGGCTTTTCCTTCAATTTTGCACTGTGCTTTTGAAGTTTTAAATTTTTGCATTGTGCATTATGACCTTCATTGCTGTGAATCACCCGGAGAATATGGCTTCGGGGTGGTAGAGAAATATAATCGATAAATGAAAAACATGTCATTTTATGGACTCTTACTTCATGGCATGGTCTTTGGTTATCTTCAACAATGGCTATTACTGATTAACAGGGCAAAATGCTTCCTGTGTGCATTTCTCTATTGTTCCAGCAGCAAAAGAGGCAAATACTTGCTTTCTTAAAATGAAATCTGAACATGAATGAACATGAACATGACTGTCAAAACCCACTGCAAGATGATTCCAATGGTCATTTGGGGTTTATCGGAAGCTCTTTAAGGCTACTTGCTGCCGGCTGAACAGGTTCTGTTTCTTGTGTTCTTGAAAATAACGTTTAGGGGCCTGCCGGGCACAGTTACCACCAGTTCAGGAAGCTCAGGTCTGTCCAAGTGCCACAGATGTTTTACAGAAGCACGTTGGAAGTCCAGATCTTGCCAAAGCTTGTGGCAAAATTCCCATTCTCCAAGCGTGGGGAGCAGATTTCAGTTGTTAATCTTCTTTCTTCTGTCTGGGGAGGCCGGTTGGAACAGCTGGATGGATTAGGCTAACCTGAGGAATGTTGGCCCATTAAATACCTCAGGGAATTAATGATCAGTAGGTCAATCTGAGCAACCAGCTAAACATTTCCCTCTTTGCGAGATAGCCGGTCACATAAGCTGCCCCCTGACCAGGGCTCGGTCACTGGGGAATCCCCAATTAATCCCACTTCTGCATTCCCATGTCCTCCAGGGTGTCTCCCATCCCCTGCTCAGCAGGCTGTGCTGTGAGGTCACTGTACCTTGAAATGCAGGGAGGCCTTGCAGTTTGAAGCTCCCTCTTCCTCCCGTGGAGTAAGGGAACCGGGACTTGTAGGGCCAAAGTCCCAGGACCTTTTGCTTGCAGGGTTGCTAATGCTCACTGGGGAGAAGAGGGGAGAAGCAAATGATTCCAGCGACAATATTTTGTTTTCTATAGAAATGCAAAGTGTTTGAGTGTCTCCTGGTCTTGAATGGTCCATCAAGACCCTTTCGCTTTCGTTTATGAAAGACCTGCCCCGGGAGAGAGAATGACCAGCTCTGCGACACGTGATCTCCTTGGTTGTAAGTATTGAGCTGACAGTTCTCAGTTCCCATCTCACATGTTTTCAACACTTCCCCAATTCCTCTGCTATTCCAGAAAGGGAACTGACTATTTCCCCCACTTTATGTTGCTCTTATCTCTGCCGTCACAGAGAGTACCTGAGAGTTAAACACACAGCAAAATCAAAAATGCACACCAGTTTCATCACTGGGAAGGAAACAGAACACCGATTTGAGCTTCCACACTTGTCAGATAGCCCTTGCAAAAGAGCAATATTGCTAAAAAAAAAATAAGGGCTGAATATTAATAAAAATCTCCCATTGTGCTCTTTTGAGGCTTTGAAAAAAGGGTGGAAAATGAAAGAAGTGGTACCGTATTTTTTGCTCTATAAGATGCACTTTCCCCCCCTCAAAAGTAAGGGGAAATGTCTGTGCATCTTATAGAGCGAATATGTGTATGCAGTAAGTCTGTCAGATGTGCAGCCCACGGGGAAGTGATGGGGAATGTGCCTGTGATGATGTGCCCATTTGATTCAGAATATTTTTTTTCTTGTTTTCCTCCTCTAAAAACTAGGTGTGTCTTATGGTCAGGCGCGTCTTATAGAGCGAAAAATACGGTAATTGGAGTTTTTTTCCCCCTTTTTATTTTTATTTTTTAACTACAGAAGCAAAGAACAAAAACCCCATAAATACAACACAATACAATAATAATATAACATACCAAAACTCAATCATTAGAAAAGAAAATGATAAAGTGCCCCCACCACCCTTGAGACCAATACTACTGCCACTTAATTCACAAATTATAACCATTAATAATACATAATATACTTCAGTTATATCCATGTCCCCTCCAGAAATTCATGTAGTCTTGATTATGTTTGCATCCTTTGCCTTCTATCAGTAGCGTTTTTACAAAATCTTCCCAATTTTCCTTATATTTATTTGCTTTCGTTAACTCTTTTTAAATGTTTATTTCTGTCATCAGTTTATCATTAATTACCACATTCCATATTTCATCATACCATTCATGCCTTTGCAAAGCCCAATTCTGTGTCCAATATTTAACTATCACTAGCCTAGCAGCCATTATCAAACTTAGGATAAATTCTTTCTTAACTTCATTTATATCTTGTTTTTCAGTCAAGAGTAATAACACAATTCTCAGCGATGTGTCTAAGTCTATATCTAAAATTTCTCCAATTTCCTTAAATGTTGCTGCTAGTTGTGAAGTTGTGTCCAACCCATCACGACCCCGTGGACAACATTCCTCCAGGCCTTCCTGTCCTCCACCATCTCCTGGAGTCCCCTCATGCTCACACCAACTGCTTCAGGGACTCCATCCAGCCCCCTCAACCTCTGCCGTCCCCTCCTTTTGCCATCTATTGTTCTCAGCATTAGGCTCTTCTCCAGGGAGTCCTTCCTTCTCATTAGGTGGCCAAAGTATTTGAGTTTCATCTCCAGTACCTGGCCTTCTAAAGAGCAGTCAGGGTTGATCTCCTCTAGGACTGACTGGTTTGATCGCCTTGCAGTCCAAGGGAATGGCAGGAGTCTCCTCCAGCACCACAGCTCAACGGTCTCAATTCTATACCATAATCCAAATATTTTGTATATTATCACAATCCCACCACATATGTTTGTAAGTTCCAGTCTCTTTACCTGAGGTGGTAATTGGATTGAGGTGGGGAGGGCAAAATAACCGGAATGGCAGTGGAACACATGCCAGAGCTGACTGGAGCACTGGGCCGGAAGTAAGAGGAAAAGAACCCACAGGAAGCCTGATCGTCTGCCAGCTGCATCATGGACTACCAGCCCATGTGCCATATCCACAAGGGCGGGATGCAAAGCTGTCCAGAGGCTGCGTCAATGGACAAATGCGTACAGCCAACGCATGCTATGCTCTGGCATACCTTCTCTAGAAGAAGGCAGATTAGAAAGCGTGGTTACAAGACACACAAAAGGCTTGCACAACTCAAAGTGGAGGTTGTCTCCGGTCGCTCTGGCACATGACTGCCCCATTCCAGGGCCGTTTGACTCAGCAGTGGCTCTCATCTCCGCCCTGACCTCTCTGGAAAGCTGCGCCAGCAAAAATAGAAATGAGTCTGATATTTCAGACCATAACCTGCTTACTATCGTGTTTCCCCAAAAACGAGACCAGGTCTTATATTGATTTTTGCTCCAAAAGACCCATTAGTGCTTATTTTCAGGTGATGTCTATAATCTATCATCTATGGAATGCGCGCCCCAGAGAGGTCCGCCTGGCGCCGTCGTTATTTGTTTTTCGATGCCAGGCAAAGACCTTTTTATTCAAACGTTATTTTAATTGTTAGCATTATTTATTTATTTTATTTTTCGGGCCAGGTCGACTCAAATTATATTATATTGCTTTATACTGTGTTTATTTATTTATTATTGTGAGGCGCCCCGAGGCTTCGGCAAAT
This sequence comes from Varanus salvator macromaculatus, assembly GCA_023646645.1. Lineage (NCBI taxonomy): Eukaryota > Metazoa > Chordata > Lepidosauria > Squamata > Varanidae > Varanus > Varanus salvator. Next base: position 23,367,980 of record JAIXND010000624.1, on the reverse strand, counting down.
GGGATGGCATAGAAGCCTTCTAAATAAATAAATAAATGCATTATATTTCATGTACAACAATCTATATTTATTCATGTACAAAAATCTACATTTATTCAAATATAGTCATGTCATCTTCTTTGGGAACATTGTCATAACTCTCCAAACCCCGAATTGTGTTGCAATGGACATACCAAATGTGTCCGTCTGGCTGACGATCTTAATTGGGGTTTATTTTAGGGGTAGGGCTTATATTACGAGCATCCTGAAAAACCATGCTAGGGCTTCTTTTCCGGTTAGGTCTTAATTTTGGGGAAATAGGGTATACCAGTGACCATTCTGGTTAGAGCTTATGGGAGTTGTAGTCCAAAAGATCTGCTGTGTGCCGGATTGCCTGTCTCTGAGATAAGCAGAGAAATGAACTGTGAAGAGCAAAGGTCCCTTGACCGTTCATCATTAACCCTTTGAAAAGACATAAAGGAATCATTTGCAAGGAAATGGGTTTAGAGAGGAGACCAAACCATAGATCGGCATTATGTCTGGGCCAACATCATATGGCAAAGATAGATTCAAAAACCCAGTCTGACATTGGTTTGCAACACTCCTAGCTTTTACAAACTGTTTGTTGTTGTGACTGTAAAGACCACAGTCTGGGTCCTTCTACCCAGAGGGTGGATGTTTGGGATGACATCCAAATGATCTAGGGAAAGATCATGGCTTGTTGTAACATCCAGAATACAAATCATGGTTTGGTGTCCAACTAGACTTACATCAAATCCTTGTTAGGCTTTTGCACCAAATGGGTCAATGCCCAAGATCTGCTTCTCCATTCCCCTTTTGCGGTTGCCTTCAATGCTACCAAAATTTGCAGCTGCTACTCTGCTAAGCTCTAACTTTCCAGTGCAAATGTGTTATTCTGTGCACAGATACAGCTCTCATTGCTTATCTACCAACATGATCATGGCCAAAAATTTTGAACCCAAAGCCCACAAAACAGATTCTCCATTGTTGTTGTTCTAAAATCTGCATATTATTAGTTCTTTGTGTGTGGGGAGGGGGGAGTCTAAGGAGATGGAAAAGACATATTCTTGCAGCTTAATTACTGAAAAGGATCATCTTTGGCCGTGGGACATCAGGTTAAATTTTAAATCTAAGAAAGCTCAGAGTCCAATAAAGAGAGACTCGAGGCCAAGAAATAGATGTAGAGCTAGGAAACTTCTTTAATGATAATGCCAACCCCTCAAGCTGTGCTCCGACCCCACATGCTTTTCCTCCCCTATCTGCAGACCTAGATAGAGGCTCCTACCTTCAGCACTCAGTTTAAAAGGAAATTTTGGGACCATTGCAACATTTTTTTTTTTCAACAGAAAGAGGGACTCTGCCCTTACAGCTCAGTTTTTGGTCTTCCAGTTCTGGAGACATTTAGCTGCTTATGTTGGAAAAAAGTTCCAATAGATTCTTGCCCTGATTTAGCAGGGCTTATACTACAATCCCAGCTCCCAGCTCTGTTAGCGCATGTGGGCATTCATGCATTCCGAAATCCATTAAACCTATAGAAAATTCCACAGGCAAGCTCCTTGCTAGCAGAAGGCCCCAAATGTTTCTTGCAGGGTCAGAATAGCTAGCTCCAAAGCCCCTCCGTTTTCCAGGATTCAGGAATGGAGAAAAGACTGATCCATCAGCATGTTGCAGCAGATGGTTAAGAAAAATCACTATTTCTCAGCCTGGTATAACTCACTGTAATTGCTGTGAGAGTAAAATGATACATGCTGGTATATATACAAAATGCCTCTGATATTGCTGGCAAGAGGTAACCATTGAGACTAGTAGCCCTCGGCAGCCCCGCCTTGCAAAATTTCCCCATTCCCAGTTACGCTAATGATGAAAGTGAAAGAAGAAAGTGCAAAAAGTTGGGCTGCAGCGGAACTTTAAGAAAATAAACATTCCACCCATGCGAGAATCACAGAACGTCACCATCAGCCATGAAGAAATTGAAATTGTGAAAGGTTTTCCATGTCATGGCTCAGTCATCAGGTCAAATGATGATGCAGCCAAGCAATCCGAAGAAGAGTGAGACTTGGCAGGGCAGCAGTGAAGGAACCAGAAAGATCATAAAGAGTAAGGATGTTTCACTGGAGACCAAAGCCAAGATCAGCTGTACTCTTATATTCCTGATCGCAACAGAAATCGGCAGGTGGACACTTGGAAACGCACGGGCAGCAAAATGATTGCTTTCCCTTTACCTGCACACCTGTGCAGCCCTTTCTTGTCAAGAGCACACGGCCCCAGCTTTCCCCAGGCCTTGGGTGCAGACTGTTTTTAAAGCCTTTCAGCAAAAGGAATATTCATGAACGATCTCTGCACCTCCACAGCTGAGCCACTAATTAGCGGAGACTCATTTTACTCTAGTGTAGCCAGAGCTCTTCCCGATGATACTTACGAGTTTTGGGGGCTGCAGACCAAGGCCAAGATCATCGGCACGGCTGCATTCTGATTATGATGTATGGGCGTGGAAGCTGGACAGTGAAGAAAGCTGATGGGAAGAAAAGGGAAGTATTTGTAACATGGTGCTGGAGGAGAGCTTTGCAAACACCCAGAAAGACCTACAGTGGGTCCTAGATAGAAACATAGAACCATAGAAACAGAGTGAGTCAGAAAGGGCCTCTTGGGTCATCTCCAGCACCAGCCGGCTCTGCTCACAACATGCCCGTACTGCACATAGAAACACGCAAACAGAGGCAGAGCGAGGCAGAAGGGGCCTCCCAGGCCATCAAGTCTGACCCCCAGCTCCAGCTGACTCCACTTACGACATGCCCACCATGTGCATGTCCAGCCTGTCTTTGAACACCCTCACCAATGGGGCCTCAACCACCTCCCGTGGAAGCCCATTCCACGCCCTCGGGGTCCTGACTGTCAGGAAGTGCTTCCTGGCATCCAAATGGAACCTGGGTTCCCTGAGCTTTGCTTCGTTGGTGCGCGTCCTGCCTTCCTCTGCAGGGGAGAACAGGCCTCTCCCCACAAGTCAGGATCAAGTCAAGCCGGATCTTTCCCAGGAAGCAAAAATGCGGACACTGAGGCTGTTGTATTTCAGGCAAATTGTGGAAGGCCAGGCCCTCTGGAGAAGGCCATCATGCCAGGGGCAGTAGAAGGCAGAAGAAGAGAAGGAAGCCCAATGTGAGATGGATGGACTCCGTCGAGGAAGCCACAGTCTTGGACTCAGAAGAGCTGAGTGGGGCTGTCACACTTGGACATTTTGGAGGGTTTTCATTCATGGGATGGCCAGAAGTCAGAGATGACTTGACAGCGTGGAACTACAGTGCAAACCAACATTTCCTTATTGTTCATCTGTCATGAGGAGTAGGGCTTTGGAGGGTCTGAGGGGCACCTTTCACCATCCCCCATGGGCTACTCTCCTACTGTTTTGCTATCCAAGACATGTTTTGCTATCAAACTTCAGCAGGAAATGGCTGTGGAGGATTTAAAAGGTCGCATTTAGCTTGTTTTCCAAAACCAGGAGCTTCCAGTTTTACTGTTGCTGTATATGAAGGGGGAGTGGTGTTGCACACCCCGGGTGGAAGGACTTCATTGTTCAATGAATACTCTTCCTAGTTTTACTGCTCTGAATTATTACCTTCCTTCTTCAGTGTCAAGCCCAAAGAACATCACACTGGCTTTCCTACACTTCTTAATATTAAGATTTAATGACTGCCTGGTGATGGTTTGGTGACCATAGAACTTGACCCAGATTTAGTCCCAGTTCTTTGGAACTGGGGCGGAATTGGGACTGAAATATCCCTTCCAAAACAAATCTTTCAGGGTGACCTGGTTCCAACGAGCCAGTCTTCAGTTCAAACGAGCTTGTCTGGTTTCTGATGGAAGTGTAATGATTTTGACCTAGAAATATTTGCGGAATTTAGATAAGCAGCTTAAAATGTTCTGAAACTCTCTCTGTGTGTGTTTGCACACACACATGCGTGCAAAACCATTTCTAATTTGTTATGTCCGGGCATGGAAAAACACATGGGTGAATAAAAACTGTGTTAAGGAGCATGAGAATATTATTACATTAAGCATCAGAGTAACAGCTGGAGATGGTTAATCTCCAAAAGGTTCCGTTTTACTTGCACCTCAAATCTGTTTACGACCAAGAGCGGCACTTACGGCCTACAACTCAACACATGTCGTATCACTGCTGGCTCCAGGGAAGAGAAATCAACGGCTTGTGCATGGACAGACATGTGCTGTTCTCTTCATTAAACACAATGGTTGTGGTATCACAAATGCAATGACAAGGGCATTTAAATGGAGTGCACAAAAGCTATGGATTTGTATTAACAAGGCCAAAGACTTTGAGCAGCAATGCCTAGAACTGGGGACATTGCAAGGTCTCAGCCTATGGAGATCCAGTCTCGAAACAATCTTTCAGAGCTGTGGATCTATCTGCAGACCCCAAGTGTGCATGGGTGAGAATAGAAGGCTATTTTTATCAGCTTAAGTGCCACACGGTTTCAAGGAGCATCACAGCCTGGAAGGGAGGGGTTGATGCTAGTGAGCAGATCTCAAGTAAGTAAGTAAGTAAGTGTCGCTCTCCCAATCAATCAATCAATCAATCAATGGTCGCTCTCCCTTTCCCACTTGCTACAGTACTTCCTAACCCCTCAATCACGGAAAACTTCCCCTAGATGGCAATTTGAGTTAGGAAAAAGTTTTCTACTGGGTAATTTAATTAGATTTATATCCTGCTTTTTTCCAATGAACTCAAAGCAGTTTATTTATTTATTTTTCGATTTATACCCTGCCTTTTTTCCTGCAAAGGGCTCAAGGCAGCTAACATCATTCTCCTCCTCCATCTTATCCCCACAACAACAACCCTGTGAGGTAGGTTGGGCTGAGAGTCTGTGACTGGATGAATTTATTTTATCATTGATGAACTTATTTTATCAGAGATGATTTGGATTAGAAATTGATTGGCTAGCATTGCTCCTGGTGAAATTCAAACAATTTCTCAAAATTATTTCTCATTCACACATATAAATATATATCAGCACATGCACATTTTACCCAGTTCTTGTGATATGGATTGACACGGACCTGGCCTCTGTGTCTTGTAAGGGTCCCGCAACAGCCTGGCAAGGAATTGAAGGACAGGATGTGACCAAGTTCTGGAGATACATCCTCCTCCGCACATTGGCTGGTCCGTTCCAGTTCACTTGCACAATCCCTTTGCCACATGCCACCAGGACAGTGCAAGGAGATGTACTAGACTCGCTGGGCTGGCGCTTATTTCGGCAACACCCCAGAGGCTGCTTTTCAGTTAGAGCTTCTCCTGCCATCGACGGCTTCTTCAGCATTTCTTCGTGCAGCAAGAATGAGTCCCATGGTCCCCGAAGGCCTTACAGATTAGGGCAGCCTTCCAATGGGCATGCTGCCTGGGGAGGATGGGAGTTGTAGTCCAGCACATCTGGAAGCTGTGCTAGACTACAGCACAGTTTCAGAACAGCAGCCATACCTCCTCCCAGATGGAAGCTGTAGTCCAACAGGCCTGGATTGTCCTGGGCTGCAACCAAGCCGTATTAGTGCATAACCCTCTGTGGATTTCAGGCCACCGTATATCAGGGTCCAAACTGACAAAGCCCAGATGCATTTGTTAGGGTCCCAGGGCTCCTGGATATTATCAATAAACATTATCCCCACTCATGCCAGGAGAGTGGCACCGTTTTCCCCAGCCAGTCCCGCATGCAGAATTCTTTGTGTGGGAAGAATAGTGGTCCCGTCGCTCCTTATAGGCTTCCTTGTGTGTCTGTGCCATTTTAAATGCTGTTTGGGATAAGCATATGCTGAGTGATTGATCTGTTTGCTGCACCTGCAGATGGTGTTCCTCACTCAGCGAGAGGCCTATTTTTGGATGTCTGTTTTTCCCGATCTGAGCCATAAGCTCTTAGATGGCAAAAGAGAGAGATATTTTCCATCCTATTGCCCACAGTTGCAAGGGACTGCTGTCCGAGAGCAACAGGAAGGGCTTAGAAGCAAAATGCAAAGAATTCTCCTCCATGATCACCAAATCCAATTGGACCATCCGAGATTCATAACCTGATACTGTAATTGCTAAGCGAATGGCTTCAAATTATTATTTTTAATCAGTTATCTAAGAGACTTCAGGGCAGAGCTCTGTTTCGAGGGATGACTCCCAGCATTTCTGGCTCTTGACTGGCTCCGATGGGAAATCGAAAACATCTGGAGTGAAGAACCCCCTCTGCAGAAGATCTGTGCAGCTTTACCCCCTCGCTGGGCTGGGAAGGCTGCCTGCACATGGCCACCCACATACCTTAGCAATGACTCCGGAGGGCTTCCGCCATTGCACCTTATCTGAAGTTGGTATTTTATTCTCGGTAACCTGGCCATGCCTTGCTCAGTCTGGTGTCCAGGTGTGGCTGACCGGCAACTTCAAGGCCCAGCTCCTTCCTTTGATGGTTTTTTCCCCCAAAATCTCGAAGCTGAACCGGGACTGGGCAGCCCTTCAAAAAGAGGACACCTTCAAGAAAGCACTGCAGAAGAGGACATATGGCCACCTTATGGGGGAGAATAAAGGAGAGAAGTCTACTGAGGTGTCCTAGCATGGTGCCAACATTTCAGGCTCGAGAGAGGGTTGTCACAGGTACGTACTTTTCGAGAAGCGCTTAGTCTACCCTCAATACCAGCTCTGCTGGGTCCTGGAATGTTTTATGGGCAGCACGATCTGGTGTGTCGTTGCCAGGTGGATTGCGGGGTGGGTGGTGGGGGTATCTCAAGAGAAAGGCTTGCTTTTCCTGTGCTGGGGGCCAGGCAGGGACGTGGGTGGCAAGAGACAAGACAGAGGCACCAGGCCCAGGCAACAGAACTTAAAGTGAGGCCAAGTCCAAGGCCCAAAAGCAAAGTTTCATGGCACGTCCAGGTTGGAGTCGCGAAGCAGGCCAGGGACAGGAGCTTCAGGGCAGAAGAAGGATGTTGCCATGAACAGGCCAAGGGTCAATAACAGGAGGTGCAGGGACCCTGAGGCACGATAACTGAGTGAGATGCGTGGCAAAACAGGATGCGTGGCAAGGGAAGGCAAGATGCAGAAGCTGGATCACAGTGAGCGAGCAAACCTGCATTGCTGAGGTGACGCGGCAAGGTGAGGCACATGGCAAGGATCCAGGTGCAGAAAATGGCCAGGCAGGGTGCAAACGCTGGACCACAGCACAGCCAGCAAGAACAAGCAGACCATGTTGCTGAGTGAGACAGTAAGGCAGGATACAAGAGGGAGTCGGTGTCTGCAACAGCCCTTGATGGCCTTTCCAATTCGACTATTCTATGATTCTATGATTTCTAATTAGAGGGCCTGGGAAATGGAACGCCAAATAATCCCATGGCCCCCAGGGCAACATCAGGAGGCCATAGGAACGTTCTGAGCTCCACCTCTGCCCTGGGAAAGTGCGCCAAGATCCAAGGTGGAGCTCCATATGTGACTGGCACCAGGCTAGGGTTTGGGTTCAGGCTGTGGGTTCAGGTGTGTGTGCAGGTGTGTGTTCTGGGGCATGGGGAGGGGAGAAGAGAGGCTCTGCTAGAGTGTGAGGTGTCCCAGCCAGGGTCTCAGTCCCTCCTCCTTGAGAGCAGGACTAAATCAGATCAGGCACAATCCTACACACATTTACATAGAACAAGTCCAAAAATTGCCAGCATGGCTCAGGCAGCGTGGGACACGCCCAGGGAATTAGGCCTGTTCTCTGTCTGAACTGGCGAAGGACAGCACACATTTACTCGGAGATAAATCCAATTAAATTCAGTGTGAGTCCTGAGTAGAGATGCGCAAGCCCGTGCCGTTAAAAACAATTTAACGGGCATAGAATTACAGCCTGCCCAGTTGTGTTTTAAGCAACATGGCTGACTTATTATTTAAAAATGCCCAAGAGGCTAAATAAAGACTTGGCATAATGAGACAGTGATATGGAAATGTCATTAATGTCCTTTCCATCATGCACAAAAACAGCAAAAACACCCCCTCGAGGTTAATCAGTTGACAGATCAAAGCAATCACAGACACTACATTAAACAGGCATTTTCAATCCAGCAAGAAACAACTCTGGTTTGTTTATTTGGGCATGTCGCATGACCTCACATCCAAGAAAAATAGAGACTATTTCCTACTAAAAGAATGAGCACCAGCATAGTGTAGTGGTTAAGAGCACAGGACTGGGACTCAGGCGATCGGGGTTCGAGTCCCCGCTCAGCCATGGCTCCAACTGGGTGGCTTTGGGCCAGTCACAGACTCTCAGCCCAACCTGCCTCACAGGACTGTTGTTGCAAGGATAAGACTGAGAGCAGAAGGCGAATGCGGCAAGCTACCTCGAGCTTCTTGGAAAGAAAAAGGGCAGGATATAACATAATAATAAATAATCCATGTCCCCATTTGGCCATGAAACTCCCTGGGTGACTTTGGGCCAGTCACTCACTCTCAGTCTAACCTACTTCACAGGGTTGTTGTGGGAATATGGAGAGCAGAAGGAATATTACACCAGTTGCCTGGTTTCCTTGCAGTAACACACACATACACACACACACACACACACACACACACACAGAAAGAGAGAGAGAGAGACAGACAGACAGACAGACAGACAGACAGACACTCTACATAGCTTTGGAGCCTATCACACATTTGGCAAAGCTCTGCAAAGAATACATTTTTTCTGGAGTTACAATTCCACAGGCACAAAAGGACACACATATTGGAGCTTTTGTACCTGAAGGAAATAAAATATTACAAATTCTCACAGTAATGTGCATTATATTAAAAAAAACCTTTGGCTATAAGGCAGCCTATGATTCAGGCGGTTTCCACGTCCGTCTTCTAGTCCCACACTCTTTCCACCAACCATTGGTTCTTTGTGGTTGTCTGGATTCTTTCCCAGTTTCCCACCTTTCTTAAAGTTGGGAATGCCTCTCCTAAGTGTTAAGCTTTTGAGGAAAAGCTTCCTCACTGTCAGAGCAAAACAACAGTGGAACCAGCTGCCTGGACAGGTGGGGGGCTCTCCCACACCAGAGACATTCAAAATAGTCTAATATTCTAATAAAAAGAACCTGGACAGCCATCTGAATGGGGTGGTGGAAATGGGTGTCCGGCAACAGCGGGAGGTTGGACCTGGTGGCCTCCTTGGCCCCTTCCAACTCTGCTATTCTATGAGCAGATCATGATTCTATGAGTCCAAGTATAAGCAGGAAGTGCTTATACTTGAAATACGTGAACATTTTGGCCACGCCCCTTCAGTCTCTGGCCACACCCCTTTCGCTTCAGCCCCGCCCACCAGTGGAATGAAGCTGCTGAGATCTTCTCCGGAATCGAATTTGGCCATTGGGTTGAAAGGCCTATAGAAGAGGTGAGGGGGATATCCGTGAGTAATAAGTAGTCATGCTACTGAGGGGGCACAGTGGGCAAACGACAACCTAGATGACAAGTTGACGATTGCACTTATTCAGGCTGTTAAATACGATGTTCTGCAATTCCAGCACTGAGGGCTGGATGCTTTGTGCTCATAAGGCAGGTTCAGCTGGAAGCACTCCCACGGCATCTTAATTATCTTTTGCAAGGAGTGTGGCAGAAAACCGGTTTGGTGTTATTCATTCTTTCCCATCCATATCCCTCCTACAGCCTGAACAGCTGGACAAGTTTCCTTTCATCCCCTGAGATTCCAGTTTTATGTGAAAATTCTCTCCCTTTCGCGTAGAGAGAGTCCCCTTGCCTGTGATGCTGGTATTGTTGCTGCTGGATCACACTAAAAATATGTTTGGTACAGCAAGTTGTTCTCAGGCAGGGTTGGCAAAAGGCACCTGCCTCTCCCCACATGCTAATGGCCCAAGTTATTTATTTATATTGCATTTCTATCCTACCTATCCTCCCACAAGGAATCCGAGGAAGCTTACATAATCCTCTTTTTCTCTATTTTAACCTCACAACAATCTTGTGAGGTAGGCTGGGCTGAGAATCATTGGCTGGTCCAAAGTTACCCAGTGAGCTCCATGGCTGACTAGAGACTTGAGCCCGGGTCTTCTGAGCTCCAGTCCAACGCTCTAACCACTAGGCAACACTGGCTCTTGCAGTATAGTTTCACAGTCCGTCTCCTGCATCCACCTTGTTTCCTTCTGTCCTTCCTTCCTACCTTCCTCTAAGTTTCCCTCCATTCCCGGCTTCTTGTGCCAAGAAGCCCAGTGAGCATTTTGTGGAGTTGTGGCAGAATCCTTGTTAAAGCAAGTTAGACCACAGATGTACAGCATTGCCTTCCTTGTAATAATAAACACAAACACATCAGGAGACTTCTGTCCATGGGGCTCAATGGGGCCTTTTGCATGGTGCCCACAGGCAACCTTTGTGCTCTGGGTGCCTGCCAGGCTCACTGCCCCCTAGATTTTTAAATTTCTCAACAATGCAGGCACTCTGGCAAGCTGCCAAGATAAGGGCTTGCCTCCATTGCCATCTTTATTGGGGTCCAACGGAATGGTCCGGGCTGCTTTGCCCTTCAGACTCCACCTCTGCCTTGGACAGAAGCGCGTGGGCAAGTTCCACTGCCTTTCATCTCTCGCAACTTGTGTTCTGCGATTAGCCCTGCCTGCCTGCAAGAGAACCCCCAAGGGCTGGGTGTGCTAGGAATGGGGACCGGGAGGTACTCACATACAACGCCGGTCCTCTGTCGCTTACACTGGCTACCAATTGAAGTCCGGGCCCAATTTAAGCTGCTGGTGACGACCTATAAGGCCCTAAATGGCTTGGGTCCTGGATACCTGAAGGAGCCCCCCCCACCTGGCCCTTGAGATCTGAGGCAGAGGCCCTCCTCTGGGAGCCCTCCTTGAAGGAGATTAGGAGAGTGACTACCCAGAGAAGGGCCTTCTCTGTGGTGGCGCCCCGACTGGGGAACACGCTCCCCAGAGAGGTTCGCCTGGCCCCAAAGCTTCTTTCCTTTCAGCGTCAGGCAAAACCCTTTTTCTTCTCCCAATATTTTAATTGTTAACTTGTTTTAATTGGTGGTTTTATACTTAATATCGGATGCTGTGCCACCCCGACTCTTATTTCTATTTTTATTCTATTTTATTAATCCGTTGTAAAGCATCCCGAGGCGTCTGTGAAGGGACGGTATAGAAAAGTTTTAAATGAACAAACAAATTTGCACAGCATAGTGTCCGACCACTAACGGTGGCAAGCTGAGCGTGGCTCCCCTTTGTGTGGGATGCTCACACGCTGTCCCCAGACGTTCTCGTCTTCTCATTGCGAAGGTCCGGCAGCTGCAGCTGTGCATTCCCTGGGGTGTCTCTCTCACTGCACGGTGCGCCAGACGGGCCTGCAACAGGGAGCGCATGATCACGCCATTCTCTGTCTTTCACTGCCCAAGAGAAGATGCAGCCACCTGCATGGGATGCAGTGGCGTTACGGGTCTTGTGTCCAGGCCGGCTCTGCCGGCTCCAGGCTGGGCCGGCCACAGCGGGTTAGAGCAGAAAAGAGCCAGGAAGGCTCGGCTGGGGGACGCTGCTGTGGCGTGATCCTGCCACGGCTCCTCACGGCAACCGGTCTTTCTTTCAGACTTCCTGCAACAAGCGTGGGAGCTGGCCAGGCCTGCTTCTTTCAGCGCACAGTCCTCTGTGCCCCCGAAAATTCAGCTGATGTGGCGGCTAATCATGCAACCCGTGTATGAATGCAGGATTGCAGAAGGCCTCTTGCCCACGGTGTTACACTACACAAGGGCAGCAGCTGCTCCTGAGGAAAAAGAAGGGTGTGTTAGGTCTCCTATTGCAAGTACTCAGCGTCTCCACACTCTTTCTAGTTAAATGCTGCCGCCTGCTGTTGAATCCAGGGACTGCACATTTCCCACCTATATTTTTAACCGAACTTTTAACGGTGCAATCTGGCGCATGTTTAGGCGGAAAAAGGAACTTGCTGGGAATGCGTAGAGCAGCCTTTCCAAGCTGGGGTCCTTCAGAGGCATTTGGACTGCAGCTCCCAAAATTTCCATCCAGCCGGGCCACTGACTGGGAATTCTGGGTGTTGCAGTCCAAGGCGGCTGTAGAATTTATCTATCTATCTATCTATCTATCTATCTATCTATCTATCTATCGATTTATATCCTGCCTTTTTCCTACAAAGGACTCAAGGCAGTTTACATCCTTCTCCTCCTCCATCTTATCCCCACAACAACAACCCTGTGAGGTAGGTTGGGCTGAGAGTCTGTGACTGGCCCAGAGTCACCCAGTTGGCTCCGTGGCTGAGCAGGGACTCGAACCCGGATCCTCTGAGTCCCAGTCCCAGGCTCTAACCACTATGCCACACTGGCTCTCCAATATATCTAATCATGCATTGGGTTGTGAAATGAAAATAAAATCTTTTTGATGGAGCTGTGTCTCATCGTCAGTCAGAAATCTTGGCTGTACCAGAGATGGAGAAGCAGAAACCTCAGGGGACGTTGTTTAGGATTCCACAGAGAAGCTGAGCATTCATTTAAAAAGGGGAGTATGGCTCAAACAAAATGTGAGGTTGTGAGCCAGGAAGTGCACACTCCGACACAGAGAAATCACACGATGGGCTTTGTTTGGCATCAGACTTGGTGGTCTTGAAGATGGCGAACAAAGTAAGAACTGTACTCCACCTTGCATGTTAAAAAGATAACCAGAAATTTAATTTGCGGGGAAACTCATCCCGGAAGATTCATCCCTTGGTGAATCTGTTACATTGAGGGCATGAGGAATCTTGTAGCATGTCTCTGAACCCGCTTTGATCTTCACCTGAGCTGCTTCTCCCTGTGCCTCTTCCAAGGGAGATACAGAAAGAAAGAAGTCAGCTATGGAGAGGGCCTTCTTGGCACAGGCTCCTCGACTTTGGAACGACTGCCTGAGTGAGGCTGCCTGGTGCCAGATTTGTGGGGGCAACACAGGAAAAAGCCACTTCAGGCATTCCCCATGAGCAAGTCTCTGCAGCTTGTGGCGTCCTCCATAAGGCTTCTCTTTCCAATCTTACTTACCTGCTTGGACAGGTTTGTAGGGGTATAGTGAGGTAGACAGCTGCTTAAATAGCTACACTGTTTTCTGGGGAATATGGGTGGAGGAGTGCTGTACTGCTTGCCAGTCTTGTGTGAGTAGAATGCTGGATAGATGGACCCATGGTCTGATCCAGACGCAGCACTTCAGACATTCTAGGTGCAGTGCTAAGTCTCTTGGAGCTTTGAAGTCTAAGACCGAATGTGGAATCAAGCCGGGAAAGAGACTGGCAACCAGGACAGGTCACACTTTCTCACAGAGCGATCCTACAGTCCCAGGACTCTGAAATCCAAGGTCAGAAACACAGCCCTGGCCTTGGAGCTGAGGACCCAAGCGCAGATCCTGCTCCAACCTCTTGCACCTGACAGGGAAAGAACCGCGACGGCTGAAATCATGAAACCTGCTGGGAACCCGTCCCATACTTGGTTATGTGCAGGTGTTTATTATGTGCTGTTGCTTGTGCTGCATCTGGTAGAATCTGCAGTGGAAGGTGTTTTATACTGAGAGGGAAAAGGTTTGTTTACTCACAAACAATTCATACGCAACTTGCATGAAGGAGAGATGTTGGTATCTTTGCGCAGGATATTTTGGTTGAAAAGGAAGGTCTGCTGTTACCTGATTAGCCTGGAAGAGAAGAAATAGGGCTTGTTTGTTTATTTATTAGGGAATTTCTATCCCATCCATTATGGTTCGTCTCTGGATGGCTTACAATGGCTTACAATATAAATACTTATTTACCCAATAAATACATCATGATAACACACGGCTGAGGATAAAAAGAAAATTAAAATATTTAAACTTTAAAATATCAGGTAAATAAAAAGGTCTTGACCTGGTGCCGAAAAGCAATTGAATGTCAGTGCCGGGCAAACCTCTCTGGGGAGCGCATTCTGCAGCTGGGGTGCCACCGCAGAGAAGGCCCTCCTCCATGTGTTCTCTCTCCTAACCTCCTTCAAGGAGGGTTCCTGGAACCGGCAGATCTTAAGGGATGGGAGGGCATATAGGGGAAAAAACAGTCCTTCAGGTATCCTGGTCCCAAGCCATTTAGGGCTTTATAGGTCAATACCAGCACCTTAAATTGGGCCTGGACTTCAATGGGGAGCCAATGAAGCTGATAGAGGACCGGTGTTATATGAGAATAGTGACTGGTTCTTTTGTGCAGGTAAGAGAGAGGGGAGGGGAGGGGGAAACTGTTCAGGTGTCCCTTTTGCCTTTCCGGGTGAGGTGGGATAAGAAAAGAGGCAGGAAAGACACAGATCAAGCAGAGAGGTCAGCCTCATCATAGCCTTTCCCTCCCACTCTGGTTATTAGACAGGGCCATACAGTGTCAATGCAGACAATGTTACCTATGTGTTCCAAAAAGTGATCTCGAGGAAGAGGTAAGGAGAGAGTTCGGGGCACAGGGCATGGGGGAGAGTGGGGCTGCCAGAACGCAAGCCCCTGGCGGGGCTCCGGCCCCTTCCACTCTCTGGCCGAAGCACTGCAGCTCGACGCTGAAGCCGGCTGCCTGGCTGCTTGGAGGGCACAGGGGAGGGGTGTCGGGAATCGCTTCCGTTGCTTCCTCAGCTCCACAGGAGACACCTCCAAGGCCCTGAATTTGGAGGCTGTGCAACTGAGCAGACTGCACCTTCGGGTAGCTCCTTGCAAATATTGCAAAGTCCGCTTTGACCTTTACATCTTGCTTTGTCCCACTGAGGTTGCTTTTACGGAGGCGGGGGGTCTTGAATGCCTGTGATCAAGCAAACCAGCCACACAGGGACGGCATATCTCCTGGATGCTCCTTGGATGGGCCTCAGTGACAGACACCCTGTCCAGGCAAGCGTTCCAGGTTGTCTGATGCCACAATATACGATTCAAAATCCCCTTGCTAAACGGTGGCGTAGCTTGGCCATTTTAGGCCCCCAACTTATTCCAGCTAGGTGGTGGCTGGGCATCGCCACAGGGACACCTCTGCTTGTGAACCACACCACTAACCTTCCTCTTCCTCCCCACCCCGGTGCGCTCCTTCCACGCTGCTTCTCCACTCCTGCTGTACTGCAGCCAAGCAACAAGCTCAAAACTGTTCTGCAGCTCTGAGGAAAAAGAAGCAAAGGCTCTCAAGCACCTGCGGCTTTTGGGCTCACTTGAAATCCTAGCATGAATGTGACCGCCAGAAAAAATGGAATCTCTCTGCTGTCCTGACATGAAATGCTTTTAATTCGGAATAAGCCGTTTCCTTCAGGAAAAGGCCATAATTATTAAAAGTAAGATAACACAGCCATGGCCATGCTCAGTTGGGCACCCAAATTAGATTTTTTCAGTAAAGAGGAACAAAGAATACTGCAAAGCTTTTTCTCAGCCTCAGTGTGCCTGTGCCAAGCCAGAATCTGCCACTGCCCCATCACCACCGCCTTCCGGAGTTTCATTTCGGGGCTCTTTGGGCTGTGGGGTCTTAAACTTCTGCCCCAAGGCCCAATCCTGGCTGCACCACTTGCAGAAGATGAAAGGGGGGGAGTGTCTCATCGATAGGGCCTATCCTAGGGCAGAAGCAAGGAAATATCCCAATGCTTTTCTTACAAGATTCTGGGATTTCGTCCTGCCACTTGCTCACACCTAGCGGTTGTAAGCAGCCCAGCTTGTACACAGAGGTGACCTCACAGAAGCCCAGCTGGACAAGCAAGCAAGCCCACCCCAGGGGCAATGCCCCCATGACCTCATAGAGACCCTGGGGTACATAAACTGCCCCTATCAAACAGTCACACAGTCAAAGAGGGCTGCCAAGTTTCTCTGTAGGCATGGAAAGTTGGAGAGCAGGGATTCAGGCAGCAAAGGAGACAGTCAGGATGGGTGGGGCAGAACTAGAGAATCGTAGAAGAGTAGAGCTGGAAGGGACCTACAAGGCCATGGAGTCCACCCCACTGCTCAAGGTAGGGCTCCAAGTCAAAGCATCCAGCTGCCTGCCCAACTGCCTCCTGAATGCCCCCAGTGTGGGAGAGCCCACAACTCCCCTAGGTCGTTGTGGGCTCTAGGAATCATCAAGGTTTTCCTGATAACCATCCCGAATCTGGCTTCTGGTAATCTGAGGTCAACCAACAAGACATCCTGGGCTTCCTCCGTGGGACAGCCTTTCGAATTCTTGAACAGTGCTACCCTATCTCCCGAAGAGCTGAAGAACAGGGCAGGCTGGCTCCTATGAGGGAAAGCAGCCTTTCGGGAGCAAAATGCCCGGACACTCTACGGGTGTGTCTGCATGAAATGAGCAAAAGCCCTGCCATAATGCAGACAAGAGCAGTTTTAGTCTTAAGATGGAATCCCTGTTCTGATCAGGAATCCATGTTACAAGTCTTACTTCCCCCCTACACCTTAGATATGCTAAGTTCCCTGTCCGGAAGGTTCTTCCTTTTGTGTTGTGTTGCCCTTAACCCATTCAACCCTATTGTTTTACTGGCCTGTCCCTATAGCAAACTGCCTAGTGATTCCCCAACCTGCCTCCAAAGTGTATTTAACTGATAACAGCATCTTGTACAGACTCCATCTTTGTAGTTCCCTTGGGGGCTGCCAACATGACGCATGTATTCCCTGTAGGTCCGAATAAACTGCAAACATTTTCCTTATCAGGTGCAATCCTATGCATGTGTACACAGAAAAGTTCTCTGCCGGTCCTGTTGCAAATTGTAGGACTCTTCTCTGCCTAAAGATGCCTTGTTTCTTGACTCTCCTATAAAGCCAGTGAAACAGAGTTTTGCACTAGGTGGGAAGTCTCTGAATTGCAAATAACGCTCCAGCTGGTGATGTTATTTCAAGAAACTTCCTTACAAACATCTATGAGAATTAATTACGTCCCTGTGAAATCCCAGAGGAAAAGGAAGCAGCCTTGCTCCGACTGCGGTGTGAGCCCGGCCTCAGGGGAAATGACAAATAAGGACTTGTTTACCAGCCAGCCTCAACCCTCTCCCACTTTTGCTCTCATTCCTGCACAGACGGCCATGATCCACAGCCGCCTGCAGAACGGCTTCCTGATAGTCGGTTACCTTGCTTACCTCCTGCTGGGTGCGCTCATCTTCCGGGTATTGGAGAACGATGCTGAACAGAAACACCGTGGCGCCATCTTTAGAATGAAGGAGGACTTCCTGAAGAACTTCACCTCCCTCAGCCCGGCTGAGGTGAAGGCCTTTCTGGAGGTACGTCACCGTTTCATCACGGATGGAACGGATGTCGCCCCTTGCCTGGGTGGTGGTTGAATCTTCTAGTTCTGATTCTTGGCCTGGGAAATCTGCATCCCACTAGTCAATAATGAAGCCACCCAAACCACCCAGATCTAAGGTGGACCTGCAGAGATGGGCACTGGAGAACCTCAGTGCAGAACCTCGCTCCTCCAGGAGTCCTTGTCCTGCCTTCCAGCGTTCCCCACAAGGGCCACCCCGCTCTTCCCGCTCCACCCCTTTCCCATCATTTGCTGGTTTCCTAACTTCTGCATGGCTTTCCCCCTGTTCTAATGCTTCTCCTAGGGCATAGTTATGGGAAGTCACTGCTTTAAGCTAAAATATGCTAGGTGGGGTATTTTGGCCCTGCCCTCTTGGCTTTTGGCCCCTCACCACTGGGATGAAACCCCAGAAAATTGCTCTGGAAGTGAATTGAGTAAATAAAAACCAAACAAAGCCCTTCTCCAACCTGCAGCCTTCTCCAGCTTGCCACTGGCCAAGCTAGGTGGAAACGATGGAGCTGCCGGTTGGGAGCATCTGAGTCAGGGGAATATCGTTAATATTCAGTCAACTGAACGTTGCCTTTAATTGCAGAATTTGATGGAAGCTGTTAGGACGGGGATCTATTCAAAAGGGAACGAGTCTCCTGATGGACACAGCAACTGGGGTTTCAGTAACTCTTTCTTCTTCGCGGGCTCTATGTTAGCCACAATAGGTAAACTCTTTCTGCTTCTCCCAGACAATAAAAATAGAAATCAGTGCATACTCTGATAAATTGTGTCACATGCAGCTTCAGCCTTGACTATTGCCAACAAGGAAGCGGTCCACATCTCACCCTCCCGCATCTTGCCCTCCCTTTTGCTGTCCACAGAAAAGTCTTTTGGATTGCTGGTGACCGTGATAACAAATATGATTTTCCTTGATCAAACAAACACTACATCATTCCCACAACTGTTGCTAGTACAAGATAATGTGTATTTGTTCAAACTCTGCCCCGCTAAAGGGAAATGATTGCAACTGTGTCTCTTATAATTCATGAAAGGAGGGAGCAGCTTCGCCTTCTGAAAAGGGAAATGGAGAACAGAGCATCAAACCAGAGTAGCTAATATCAAGTCAGAAGAAAGGCCTACAATTCCCAGCATGCTCCAGTTTTGCTAGAAGTTCTAGGATAGGTCTCACTCTTATTTATTCTCACAACAGAATTAAAACTCATTACTTTATTCTCATGTTGCCCAATTTTCTCAGATAGTGAAAATAAAAGATGTTGTCAGTCTAGGTTTTAAAATGCTCCTTTTTATAAGGAATGCCAAATCCTCACATCCAGAAACTTTTAATAGATTTGCACACTGAAGTTGAAATATCTCTCAAGAAAGCTCTCGGCTCATTCCCCACGGAGTTTCCAGGAGCATATACATGGTTTTCTGTGAAGTAAGCAGGACTAGAGAAACTCGAATTTAAATCCTTGCTCAGCTTTATGTGAACAGATGCCAAGGCAGAACTTTCAGTCCAACACTCTTAGGACAATCTTATGCATTCAAGTGGGTCTTACTCTCTGGTAAGCCTGTAGCTGCTGAGTAATATAGTTCAGCAGCCATTCTTTTGAAGAATGCATAATAACCATGCATCTTTCTACCCTAGGCAAGCTTTCTCTGCACATATGCATGGGCTGAGCAGGAGAATCCATCCCTTTCCCATGGCTGGGTAGTTCTGACGACAGAAAACAAAGGGGTATGCTAGAGAAAACAAACTACACTAAGACCCCAAGTAAGTGCCATAAATGAGAGACCCATGAACAGGCCTTGTCTGGTTCTCACATTGATAAAACAGCCTTTGGACCTGCTCAGTCCCCAGTGACTCTTTGTCTTGGCTGTCAAATGTCATATTTGGAACGGTTCCATAGTACTTTTTCTGCTTGGTGGTCTGATTATTCTGGAGTGCCGTGTTCAATCTTTGTGGGATTTGAGCCCAAAGCAACACTGTTTAGCCCTGAAACTATGTAGGACATTTGCTCATTTCAGTGATGAATGTCCCTTTGGGGAAAAGTGTGACAGCATCTTCAGGGGTACTGGGAATCCTCCAGCATGAGAAATGGAGTCTCCAAACGCATCTCTTCTTGCTAAACTTCCATGGATTATAGCCCACTTCATCAGATGCATGAAGATTTATTGAAAGGTTCATGTTTTCAGACGTTTGCATCGATTCCCTTCCACCCAAAAAGCCCAAGATGATTTATCTGATCTTGCCCTTTTCCACTTTAGCCTCACAGTCGTCTAGACCAAGCATCAGTGACTGGCCCAAAGTGAACTTCATGGCCATGTGGGAAGCCAGGTCTCACCCGTCGCTAACCTCTACACTGCACTGCACTGCACTGGCTCATAGGTACAAGTGTAGCAGCTGAGATTTGTGAATGGGGGTCAAAGGAAAATTATTTATTTTATTTATTTTACAAATTTGTATGCCGCCTCGGGGCGGCTAACAGCATATAAACAATACAATATAAAACAATTACATAATAATATAAATACACAGTTTGACACACAATTAAAGTACTGACTGTGGATACTCAGAGTGCCTGTTGTCAACACAGTTGCTACACAAACATTCAGACACTTGTTGTTGTGAAATCACGACCCCATGGACAACATGGAGAGCCAGTGTGGTGTAGTGGTTAAGACCCTGGGGCTGGGATTCAGACGACCTGGGTTCTAGTCCCCGCTCAGCCTTGGAGCCAACTGGGTGACTTTGGGCCAGTCACAGACTCTCGGCCCAACCTACCTCACAGAGTTGTTGTTGTGGGGATATGATGGAGGCGGAGAGATGATGTAAGCTGCCTTGAGCCCTTTATAGGAAAAAGGCAGGATATAAATCGCAATATAAACAAACAAACAAACATTCCTCCAGGCCTTCTTGTCCTCCACCATCCCCTGGAGTCCACCTGAGCTCACGCCACTGGCATTGACACTGGTGGTCAGCAAATAAATCTATCTGGTATAGTAAACACCTTGATATGACAAACCTCTCTCAGTGACTCGCCATGCTAGATTGTCAGATTGTGTGAACCTGGACTGTTTCTTGCAGGGCAGCTTGTTTGTGGGCAGCAAAGCGCTTTGACAATGTAGGGCTTATTTTACACACAACCTGGTTGGCCAGTTCAATTGTGTGTACTGGAAAATGGCAAACATTCTTTGCTGGAGTGCCTCTTAATGGCTTCATTTGCACTCATGTCCCTGTCAACCCCCCCCCCCCCCCCCCCC
>JAIXND010000624.1:23286420-23341714 GCA_023646645.1 Varanus salvator macromaculatus | reverse complement strand
CTTTCCCACGAATGGGAATTACACCCTCGGATATACAGCCAACTTTTTCGTCTCTGGGGGTCCCCGGACGTGGACTTGTTCGCTACCCAGCACAACAGGGTATGCAACCTTTTCTGTTCGAGGGCAGGGATCGGCATCGGATCCCTAGGGGACGCCTTCATGATTTCTTGGAACCGTCTCCACGTCTATGCCTTCCCGCCAATTCCACTGATAACAAAAGTTGTAGCGAAGATAACCTGTGACACTCCATTGGGAATCCTAATCACCCCTTGGTGGCCACGCCAACCCTGGTTCGCCACGCTTCTATCTATTTCCCGCGGAGAATTCCGTCGCCTTCCGCTGCTTCCGGATCTCATAACTCAGCAGGAGGGAACAGTACGCCATCCAGACCTGCTCACGCTGAATCTGACGGCCTGGCGGATTCGATAGCTCCTGTGTCCTCATCGGTACTGTCAGCACCTTTGTCTTTACCGGCCTCAACTACCTCTTCGGCGTCGGTCCGTAATTTGTCGAATCCGACAGACTTGGATCCGTCCATCCAGTTTATCCTGGATTCATCATTAAAGCCTTGCACACGAAGGTATTATTCAGCCAAATGGAATCGTTTTTCCACCTTCGCCGATTCGCACTCTTTCTCTCCACTGGAATCGTCTGTACCCCAGATCCTGCAATTTCTGCTAGAACTTCATCGCTCTGGGCTTAAGCCATCTTCGATTAAGGTTTACACCGCGGCGATTTCCCACCATCGAGGGATGATTGAGGGACTTCCAGTATTCTCTCAACCGCTCATTAAAAGATTTCTTAAAGGACTTCACAATATCCCTCCTGTCATAAGACCACTGATGCCGACTTGGAGTCTCTCGGTAGTTCTTCAGGCCTTGACTAGAGCCCCGTTTGAACCTTTGGCTACAATTGACCTCAGACTAGTGTCTTGGAAGACTGCATTTCTGGTGGCAGTCACCTCAGCGAGGAGAGCTAGTGAGCTCTGTGCGCTTCGTATCGACCCAACATACTTGACCTTTCACAAGGAGAAAGTTGTCTTGAGGCTTGACCCTGCCTTTCTACCGAAAGTTTCAACTTCTTTCCATTTGGGACAAGACATCGTTCTGCCAGCCTTTTTTCCGTCGCCTACAACCCCTCTTGAGCGATCACTGCATTCTCTCGATGTTCGGCGTTCCCTGGCCTTCTATCGATCCAGAACAGAATCCATTCGGCATACGAACAGACTTTTTGTTAAATATTCCACAGTGAATCAGGGAACCCCTGTTTCTTCACAGCGATTAGCGAAATGGATAGTAAATACTATCACTTTGTCATATCAACTCGCCAAACTCGATTTGCCTGTGGCTCCTTGAAGCCACTCGACCCGGGCAGTTGCTGCTTCTTCTGCATTCGCATCAGGGGTGTCCCTCGAGGACGTCTGTAAGGCTGCTACGTGGGCGACTCCTTGCACCTTTGCAAGACATTACCGCCTTGATGTCCGAGCCAGACGAGACTGCTCCTTTGGAAGAGCTGTTCTTTCATCGGTCTTGCAGTAAGGACACCTTTCCCACCTCCTTTCTGGTAAGCTTGGTATTCTACCCATGTGTGTGACTGCACAGATGGCCACTCGAAGAACATCGGTTACAGGTGAGCAACCTACCTTTCTTCGTCGTGGCCTCTGTGCATCACACAACCCGCCCGCCGGCCCCACTCGGTGTCGGTAGGTGGAGCTCGTCGGTACCGACCTTTTTTTCATCTGTTCACCAGGTTAATTTCTTGTCAGGGAACGTACGTTCGGTCGCAATAGACTGAACAAAATGGCGGACGCTCAGCTCTTTTATAGGTCTAGGGGGGAGGGGAGCGGAGCTTTCCCGCCTAAAAAAACCGTTAGCTTGCAATCTCCGGCCAGAGGCACTGCGCAGGCGCAGCACCCCATGTGTGTGACTGCACAGATGGCCACTCGAAGAACATCGGTTACAGGTGAGCAACCTACCTTTGCATAACACGGGTCTTGTACCATCTGCCGTGGCCACCAATTGAAGTCTGGGCCCAATTCAAGGTGCTAACAATGATATATAAAGCCCTAAATGGTTTAGGGCCTGAGTACCTGAAGGAGCATCTCCTTCCATAAACACCTGCCTGACCCCTAAGATCTTTGTCTGAGGTCCTTTTTCGGGAGCCCTCCTTGAAGGAGATCTAAAGAGTGACTACCTGGAGAAGGGCTTTCTCTGTGGTGGCACCCCAGCTATGGAACCTGCGCCCAAGAGAGATGTGCCTGGTGCTGACACATTATTCATTTTGGCAGCAGGTCAAAACTTTATTTTCACTATATTTTAAGGTTTAATGTTGTTTTAATGATTGGCTTTTATTGTATGTCTGTACAATAGACATGTTGCTGCTTATTGTATTGCCATCCTGGGACCCTTGATATTGAATGGGATATACATGTAAAAATAGTTTAAGCCTCCACAGTAAAAGAGATTCAACGAATCTGCTGAACACTGATTCAAAACAGGAAAGCATCCACCAAAAGGAGAGTTTAACCATGGCACCTTCTCAAACTGGGGAAAGGTTGAGTGGCAGAGCACAGTGCTCAGTCCAGCAAGCGGCACGAAGCCGGATTCTCACTGAACATCAGGAAAAACTCCCTTAAGATTTATTTCCTGTTCTATGATTTATATCATTTCTATACCATCCATCAGCAAAAAAGAAAAGAAAAAAAGGGCTCTCTGGCCAGTTCACATTGTTAAAATGTACAAGAAAGACAATAACGGACAATATATGAAATCAGTAACATACAAAATCAGACAAATATAATACTTCAAATAAAGTGGAAACGATAAGCCTACAGCAGCTGCAATCAGATCAGGTATAACAGAAGTACAAGATAAAATGCAATGTAAAAAATAAGAAAAAATGTAAATGTTAAAATACTGGGTAAATAAGGTTTATACCTGGTGCTGAAAGGAGTAAAGAGTTAGGTGCCAAGTGCAGCTCTTTGGAGAGTGGGATCCATAATCAGGGTGCCACCACCAAAGAGGCCATTCCCCCAATAGCCTTTGCTTCCTTTAGAGGGGGCTCTCTGAGAAGAACCTCAGATGATGACCTCAAGGCCCAGGCGGGAGTGGAATAGGACATCGGACTGCCAGTACAAATCTACCATGCGACAACAGCCGAGGCTCTTCAGCTCAGGAAAGAGCAAGTGAGGGGAGACATGACAGGTGTTTAAAATAACGCCTGGTGTGGAAAAAGTGGAAAGAGTCATTTTTCTCTCTCCCTTAACACTCAAACCTGGGTCATCCCAGGAAGCTGACTAGTGGGAGGTTTTGGACAGGTGAAAGGAAGGCCTTCTTCACACAATGTAGAGTTAAACTATGAAATTCACTGTCTTGGGAGGGGGTGATGGCCACCAGTCTGGGCGGCTTTAAACAGGAACTGGACATATTCATGAGGGAGGAGGCTCTCCATGGCTTCTAGCCTTGCCTGCCATGTGCTCCCTGCTTCACCAGAGCTGGCCTGGCTGCATACCACCAGTTGCTGAGGAGCTGGGCAGGAGGAGGTCTTGCACGCATCCTGCTGGAGGGATCCTGTGGGCAGCTGGTTTGGCACCGTGTGAACAGAGTGCTAGACTGGATGGACCTCGGATCTGACCCAGCAGGGCTCTTCTTAAGATCTAGTGTAATAATCTCCTTCATGGATCACTGCCTTGCTGTGGCGAAGGGGCTTGCGTAGCTCAATGAAGCTATGAGCTACGCCGTGCAGGGTCACCCAAAACGGACAGGTCATAGCAGAGAGCTCTGACAAAACGTGATCCACTGGAGAAGGAAATGGCAACCCACTCCAGTATCTTTGCCATGAAAACCCCATGGACAGTACCAAAAGGCAAAAAGATATGACACCGGAAGATGAGCCCCTCAGGTCGGAAGGTGTCCAATATGCTACTGGGGAAGAGCGGAGGGCTAGTACTAGTAGCGCCAGAAAGAATGAAGCGACTGGGTCAAAGCCGAAAGGACACTCAGTTGCCGATGTATCTGGTGGTGAAAGGAGAGTCCGATGCTGCAAAGATTTATACTCCATAGGAACCTGGAATGTAAGATCCATGAATCAAGGCAAGCTGGATGTGGTCAAACAAGAGATGACAAGACTGAACATCGACATCTTAGGAATCAGTGAACTAAAATGGACAGGCATGGGTGAATTTAGTTCAGATGACCATCAGGTATACTACTGCAGGCAAGAATCCCTCAGAAGAAATGGAGTAGTCTTCATAGACAATAAAAGAGTAGGGAAAGCAGTACTGGGATACAATCTCCAAAATGACAGAATGATCTCAGTTCGAATCCAAGGCAAACCATTCAACATCACAATAGTCCAAGTCTATGCCCCAACCACTGGTGCTGAAGAGGCTGAAGTTGACCGGTTCTATGAAGGCCTACAACACCTTCTAGAATTAACTCCAAAAAATGATGTCCTTATCATCATGGGGGATTGGAATGCTAAAGTAGGAAGCCAAAAGATAAACGGAAT
Organism: Varanus salvator macromaculatus; assembly: GCA_023646645.1. Lineage (NCBI taxonomy): Eukaryota > Metazoa > Chordata > Lepidosauria > Squamata > Varanidae > Varanus > Varanus salvator. Next base: position 23,337,205 of record JAIXND010000624.1, on the reverse strand, counting down.
AACAGGCAAGTTTGGCCTTGGAATACAAAATGAAGTGGGGCACAGGCTGGTAGAATTTTGTCAAGAGAATACGATGGTCATAGCAAACATTCTTTTCCAACAACCCAAGAGACGACTCTACACATGGACATCACCAGACGGTCAACACAGAAATCAGACTGATTATGTGCTCTGCAGCCAAAGATGGAGAAGCTCTATACAGTCAGTAAAAACTAGACCAGGAGCTGACTGTGGCTCAGATCATGAGCTTCTGGTGGCAAAATTTAGGCTTAAGTTGAAGAAAGTAGGGAAAAGCACTAGGCCACTCAGGTATGACCTAAATCATAACCCTGATGAATATACAGTGGAGGTAACAAATAGATTTAAGGAATTAGATCCGATAGAGTGCCTAAAGAACTATGGATGGAGGTTCGCAACATTGTACAAGAGGCAGCAACTAAAACCATCCCAGAGGAAAAAAAAATGCAAGAAAGCAAAATGGCTGACTGAGGAAGCTTTACAAATAGTTGAGGAAAGAAGGGAAGCAAAAGGCAAGGGAGAAAGATACACACAATTGAATGCAGAATTGCAGAGAATAGCTAGAAGAGATAAGAATGCCTTCTTAAATGAACAGTGCAAAGAAATAGAAGAAAACAATAGAATAGGGAGGACCAGAGATCTCTTCAAGAAAATTAGAGATATGAAGGGAACATTTCATGCAAAGATAGGCATGATAAAGGACCAAAATGGCAGGGACCTAACAGGCAGAAGAGATTAAGAAGAGGAGGCAAGATTACACAGAAGAACTATACAAGAAAGAGCTTAATGTCCCTGATAACCACGATGGGGTGGTCACTGACCTCGAGCCAGACATCCTGGAATGTGAAGTCAAATGGGCCTTAGGAAGTCTGAGCAACAACAAAGCTAGTGGAGGTGACAGCATTCAAAATTCTGAAAGACGATGCAGTTAAAGTGCTACACTCAATATGCCAACAAATTTGGAAAACTCAACAGTAGCCACAGGATTGGAAAAGGTCAGTTTACATTCCGATCCCAAAGAATGCCAAAGAATGTTCAAACTACCACACCATTGCACTCATTTCACATGCTAGCAAAGTGATGCTCAAAATCCTACAAGCTAGGCTCCTGCACTATGTGGACCGAGAACTACCAGAAGTACAGGCAGGATTTCAAAGAGGGAGAGGAACTAGAGATCAAATTGTCAACATACGCTGGATCATGGAGAAAGCTAGGGAGTTCCAGAAAAACATCTACTTCTGCTTCATTGACTATGCTAAAGCCTTTGATTGTGTAGATCACAACACATTGTGGCAAGTTCTTAAAGAGATGGGAGTACCAGACCATCTTATTTGTCTCTTGAGAAACCTATATGCAGGTCAAGAAGCAACAGTGAGAACTGGACACGGAACCACTGATTGGTTCAAAATTGAGAAAGGAGTTTGGCAAGGCTGTATACTGTCACCCTGTCTATTTAACTTATATGCAGAGCACATCATGAGAAAGGCGGGGCTAGATGAATCACCAGTTGGAATCAAGATTGCTGGGAGAAATATCAACAACCTCAGATATGCAGATGATACCACTCCAATGGGAAAAAGTGAAGAGGAACTAAAGAGCCTCTTGATGCAGGTGAAGGAGGAGAGTGCAAAAGTTGGCTTGAAACTCAACATTAAGAAAACTAAGATCATGGCATCTGGTCCTCTCACTTCCTGGCAAATAGATGGGGAAGAAATGGAGGTAGTGACAGATTTTATTTTCCTGGGCTCCAGGATCACCGCAGACGGGGACTGCAGCCAAGAAATTAAAAGACGCTTGCTCCTGGGGAGGAAAGCTATGGCAAATCTAGACAGCATAGTAAAAAGTAGAGACATCACCCTGCCAACAAAAGTGTGTATAGTCAAGACTATGGTTTTCCCAGTTGCAATGTATGGCTGTGAAAGCTGGACCATAAGAAAGGCTGAGCGCAAAAGGATTGAGGCCTTTGAATTGTGGTGCTGGAGGAGACTCCTGCAAGTCCCTTGGACCACAAGGCGATCAAACCGGTCAGTGCTAGAGGAAATCAACCCTGACTGCTCTTTAGAAGGCCAGATAGTGAAGATGAAACTCAAATACTTTGGCCACCTAATGAGAAGGAAGGACTCCCTGGAGAAGAGCCTAATGGTGGGAACAATAGATGGCAAAAGAAGAAGGGGACGGCAGAGATTGAGGTGGCTGGATGAGGTCACTGGGGTGGTAGGTGAGGGCTTGGGAGGACTCCGGGGGATGGTGGAAGACAGGAAGTCCTGGAGGAGTGTTGTCCATGGGGTTGCGATGGGTCGGACACAACTTTGTGACTAACAACAGCAACAACAAAGTGTAATAATGGCTTATAATAATACATGGCATAATTTAATCAGTTTGAATGTAACCACAAAACCCTGCTTTGCCAAAAAATGGCAAAGTCAAGAGCAACCCAAAGGGAGGAGGTTCCAATGCACAGACAAGTTCCTCATAGAAATTGCACATTTTTAAGAGTTCTCTCTTAACAGATATTATGTTTCTTTCCCCTGTGTGCTCAGGGAGACAACATGATAAGAACTATTTTCCAGGCTACAGGATTTTGGTAGCAATTTGGATTATTTTTGGACTCGCTTGGATAGCTCTGCTGTTTAATCTACTGACCACATTACTGGAAGAGCCAGAAGAAAAACCCATAGAAAAGTACCTACAGGTCAAAAGAGTTATAAGAAAGAAGAAAAAGCAAAATCCACAAGGGGATCTGCCTTCTACATTTCCCCTGGAAAATGATTTATCTTTACACCCAAAGGAAAATGAACAGAAAAATCAGTTATAACAGCAAGGGGACCGTTTTTTGCAATTATATGTCATGGCTGGCTTCCTGAAAATTGGCCAGTGATCTTTCTGTTATGTACTAAAATAAGAATTTACAGGAATTTTGCATGGAATGCTCACATCTCCTCTTTGCAGAGCATACATCCTAGTTTCATAATACAACGGATCTTCAAAAAGTTTCTGCACTTTATATTTTATAAATATATTTTATATTTTTTTGCTGATAGCATGTAAAAGTTTGGGAAAAATGCATCAAAAAGGAAGGTGACTATGCAGAAAAGTGATGAAATTTGTTTTTGAAATTTTATTTAATACAGCTAAAAAAGTGTGGAAACTTTTTGAAAACCCCTGCTATATTCTCAATTTTTAGCCCACCAAGAGTTCCAGGTTGGACTCTCTTAGAATTCAAGTTCTGCCCTTTCAGAATGCATATTGTAATAGTTTTGTCCTTCTTTAAGATACTACAAGACCCTGTGATTTCATATTTTGAAATTCAAAATGTAGAGTTCAAGATTCACTTTGGAACTTATAGCATTACAATGCCTTTTAAAAAAAACTTTTGCAGTAGTTCTCAACCTCTAACAAGGGAGCATCTATTTCCCATTTGGACTTGGCTTGCACCTGGCTATGTGCCAACCCTGCATTAGGCTTTAAATACAGGTGGTTACTCACAGAGAATCCATGGTTTGTTCATGTGTTGTGAACTCTGGAGTGCTTGGGGTAAACAACCCAAATTAAACCACAGTGGAGTGCTTGCATGCAACAACAGCTGACAATTCAAGGAAACCCCATGATTCAACCCATACTCAGTTGTGACTTGTGTAAACCAGGTCTGTGATTAAACTTCTTGAGGCCCTAGGAAGGGAGCTGAAACTGGAGCAGGGTCAGCTCTGGCAACGTAGACCATAAATTTTAACATGGACCAAGTGCATAAAGAGCCTCACGGCCTTGAGCTTAACAAGAGCTGCACAAGGCTGCCAAGGAATTTTGAGTTACGGACATGAGCTGTCAGGACTTGGTACACTCCACCCAATTAAGCACATCAAACCCAGGAGGAGCAAAACTATGTTTTATACTTGAGAATAAGTTCAATCACAGCAAAATGGCAATCATACGGGAGCACATGGCTGAGTCCCCTTTTATACCTCTGCTGACGTGGTAGTGATGACAGATGCCCAAAAGATTGAAATTCCCACCACCGGTGCTGATTGGTACATTTGAATGCAGGTGGTTCTCACCCTCACCTGGGAGACTGGGCCACCTGGGAGTTGGGCTGGGAGCTCTGGCAGGAGGTTGTTCACTCTCTGGCCATGTGGAATGCTCCTATTTACCTTGAGGATGCTTGGGGATGTGAACAGCCTATCTGGGGTTAATGTCAGCCAGCCAGATATGTCCTACAGTCATGTGTCCTTAACTCAGAGAAGATGTGACAGTCCATAGCAGCAACAAACTAGAAAAATGCATAGTATATAATCATTAAAATTTATTACTACATTTTCTTTTAAACCTTGAAAATAGATTTTTGCAACAGCCTCAGCCACTGAAGAACGAGGTGTTCAACTCTTCTTGCCCATGTCATTCTCCCAACTGAAACGCTTCCTTCCATGCTTCCTCATGCAGAAACGTCACACAGAAATCCAGATGTCAAAAGACTTCTCCCTGATCTGCTAGCTTTCTAGCTGCAGTGATTTCCTTTCCAGGGAGGTACATCCTATGATGCTGCATGGCTTTAGCATCTCTGTGAAATGCAGGTCACCCACTTATGACCATTTGCTTGCAATCAGATTCTTAGAGAGGACAAAAATGTTGTGTGTGCGCCACTTCATGCAATCTGATTTTTTTTCTGCAAACCAGAGGAGGGGAAAAACCTACAGAAACAAAGATCTTAACCAAAAAAAAAAAAAGCTTAGTAGCGTTAGACCTGCTTACTCTAGAGAGCTGCACGTGGTTCTTGAATCCCTCTGCTGCTCAAAATGCGCGCCAGCACAGCCGCCTAGGCTGGTTAAGTACATTGCTGTATTCCTCTACTATTGTGCAGGGAAAGAGTGGAACAAGCTTCCTGCAGGCTCTCACGTTACTCAAACCTTGCTGAAAAGACTCTTTGTCCAAATGTAATCTCCTTCCTCTGAATGATAAAAGCTTGGGACCTGTCACAATTCACAGCACTGGACTGTTTTATCTGCTAATCAGTCACTAAACACACCTTTATCTCCAATCTGGGACCTGCTGAGCTTCCCCTCCACCCCTCACCCCCGGTAGGCCAACCATGGATAAAACTGAAGAAAAGTTTCTGAGGAAAACCGAACGCTTAATGGTACGTGGGTAGATTCATTTGCTTTTATTGCTGACAAACTTAAGGGGTTTGCTGTTTAATACATGCAGCCCTTTAGGCACTGACTTTTGACTCTGCAGGAAACTGTTGTCCTATTCAAAATATATGAAAGGAATCCTACTAGTTTATAATGTAAGATTAAAAATAACAGTTTTTAGTGACTGAACAAAAGTGCAGCTAACTCTTAATGAAGATATAGATCTACTTCCTTGTTTTTTTAGTTCAAAATGTTTTTGTTGCATGCAGAAATAAAAATTTGTTTTCTCTGTAGCAGTTCATTTATTTCATAAATGCAACACACTACAGTTTTTTATACATGGCATAAAGGTAAAAAACGATATATGCAGTGTTATCTTCATTTTAGTTGTCAAAAGGGTTTTGCGGCTCCTGGTGTTTTCTTTTCTGTGGGAAATGGGTCCAAATGGCTCTTTGAGTGCTTAAGGTTGCCAACCGGTTCTGGGTATTTCCCCCTCTCTTACCTTGCCCAATATCGGAGCAGGAATTGCTTCCTAGCAATCAACAGGTCCTTTCTCCAACAGAGAAGGCAGTTTATCCTCTTTGCAAAGCCAACGTTGTTTTCGCTTACATGCAACCAGGCTCCTGCTGCAAATCGAAGCACACGCAGCAGCGCAAAGGGGGAAAAAATCCAATCTACCCGGGCAGGCAAAAAAGCTAACAACCCAGAAAGAAAAGCCGCTACAATCTGGCCAGTTTGAGCAAGTCTTTGCTGCTTTCAATAATCCAGAAGAAATTATGCTGAGGGCTCCGGAGGGTGAGCAGGGCTTCGAGGTTTGCGTGCATGCCTGAATGTCATTTCTTCAGCGTGCACCAAACTGACCTGCAAGCAAATCGCGCCTGCTCCAAGCAAAAGCAACCAAGACTTGGCAGATCCTGCAGCAGGAAGCTCAACACCCAGGAGGGAAGCTCAGACCTTTGCAAAGGCGCGGGCTTTCTTGGCAAATCCAAAGATGTGCAGGTTACCATGGGAAGAGCGGGAAGAGGCGGGCTTGTCCGTGTATGGGAGCTGGCTTAAAATAAGCACTAAGCCTGACTTGCTTCCCTGCAGGAGCCCTAAACCCACGTCTTGTTGGGCTCAGTCAGGGCACGATACTGAGTCATTTTAGTGCTTTTGGCAGGCTTTTAAAGCCTCTTTCTCTTCCTAATTTATATATAGTTCGCGGTCCTACTTCATGGTGGGTGGGGCACTTCTAGAAACAACGCACACCATGCATTTTTTTTCCAAATACCGGTCATCTCTCCCCTTCCTAGCCTTTTTCCTAAGCTGAAAAGTCCCCGCTGTGGTACCTGCTCCTCAAAGGGGAGCCCCCCCAGCCCCGTGATCATTTTCATTGCCCTCTGCATATTTCCAGCTCAATAATACCCTTTCTCAGTGAAAGCAGAGCTGCACAAAATATTGTAAGTGCACCCATAGTTTGTTTGCATCTATGGAAGCAGGAAGGCCCTCATTATTTCTGACTTGGGCTAATTTATGGGTGCTTGTCCTTTTTTGGTGGCTTCACTATCTTTTTATCGCTTTCATATAGTGCGCTTTTTGCTGGCTGCTATTTTGCAGTAATAAAGCAAACTACAAAAGTTCAAATGTGTAATAGTTGCAATTATCAAGTGCTTCAAAGGAATAGCAGCAAGCACTTAGTTAATACACTAAAATGTCATATTTGTCTAACTGGCTGTCTTGGAGAAAGCTCTCATTGGCCCAACACCCCCCCAAGAATGTGACAAAGAAAGCAGGCTGTAATTAAGCCTTCTGCACCGGCCAGGGCCAGCCGCAGAAGATGCTAGAAAGTTTCCCTTATTTGGTAAGAAGATACTAGAAGGCGCTCAGCAGTTGGTATTCTGCGTTTTGATTGGCTATGCTCATGTAGCGTGGAACATGCTGATTGGTTGCTGTGCCCATATGGGTGGTACCTCATACTTGGTATAAATACTATTTTCCACTGTATTTTTTTAGGGAGATATTTTGTTCCTTTGGTGTAAAGCATTAGAGTTTTTCCTCATAAATTATTTTGTTATGGAGTCTTTTGTTTCCTTGGGCCTCTGGATCTTTGAACCAGATAAAGTGGATGGTTGTTTCCAAGGATTTTCTTTTCCTCCAACAGCAGTTTTAGGGTAGAACTATATAATTGTGAGATAAGAAAGTGGAGGCCAAAATCTTACTGTTCCAAGTCCTCCTTTAATGAGCTCAGGTCCTTATTTTAAGCAAAGCCTTTGACCAGAAGAAAGCTATAGTTCTAGACCTTTAAAGCTAATTTTGAGAGGGTTTTTAAAATTTATTAATAAAATTGGTATGCCATCCAATTACTAACATCCCTATTTTTAAGACATTGTATTGTTAGGAGACCTAGAAATTCTTGGATTTTTGTTGTAGTTTTAGAGCTTTAAATGTAATTATGAGAAGATCTTTCTGAATGTTTCTCTTCCAAGTGGAGTTTATATTCAAGACATTAAATTGGTAAGGGAGCCAGGTATTTATTAGTGAATTTGTTATAGGTTGGTTAAAATGCTATCTTGAAAAATAAATTTACTCAATTTTGTATTCAGTAGAGTATTATGTAGTTGCTGTGGTTGAATTGATAGGACTTGTTTGTAATTTAGAAGTAGGATTTAAAAGGAAATGAGAACAAAATATTTCAGCTGCTGGACTTGTTTGGAAATGGATAGGAACATTGTAAAAAGTTAGAAAAACTAAGATGAAGTATTTTGAATTTATTTAACTATAGAAGTGGTTAGAAATCTATTTAAGGTGGAATTGAAACTATCAGAAGACAGGTTTGGATTTTAAAAAATTGAAATTCGGAGCAGATTTTGGAGATTAGAGGATTAATGGAGGAGCACGATAAGGGGATTGCAAATACATTAGAGAGGTTAAATTGAAGAAAATGGAAATATATGACAATTTTAAGGTGGTGGTGTGCAATTGAGTAGTTTAGTTCAAAGAGAATGATTTTGAAAAAAGGTTAGCCTGTCCAGAGTCAAATAAGGAACCATTTTATGACTGTAAGAGGGTGGGAATCTCAGGTGCTTTAGCAGAAGTGAAGACATTTGCAGCTGCTAAAAATGCCCCAAAAGTACCTGTGCTAAGAGCAAATATTTCTTGCTCTTGTTTAAGAGCCGGTGAGAGGTGCAGTGGTTAAGAGTGCAGGACCCCCAAGGCTTGGGGAGTTTGGGTTCTAGTCCGCGCTCAGCCATGGAGCCAACTGGGTGGCTTTGGGCCAGTCACAGACACTCAGCCCAACCCACCTCACAGGGTGGTTGTTGTGGAAATAAGATTTGAGAGCAGGAGGGGGAGAATGATATAAGCTGCTTTTGAGCTTGTAAGGAAAAAGCAGGATATACATCTAATCCAGATAAGTTGACGCACCATTTTCGCATAACCCTGCTAGCTAGCTAATACTGCTCACAAGTTCATGCAGATCAGAAGTGGCAGCATGAAAAAAATACAGGAAGATCAAATTGGTGAGGGTGTTCAAGGATAGGCTGGACATCATGAGTGGAGCCGGCTGGAGCTGAGGGTCAGACTAGATGGTCCAAGAGGTCCCTTCTGACTTGCTGTTTCTGTGTTTCTATATTTTCTAAGAAGCCAGAGAGTCTCTAGCTGTGGAGCAGCATACAAGTGTGATGAATAAATTATTCAGATAGGTATGCATTACCAGAGGCCTATAAAAATAATTTATGGCATGTACTTGATAAAGCTACTAGTCCAGTTGTGTGAGATGGTATACCACACACAAGGGGAAAGCTTGTGCAGGGGTCTGTGCCAGAGGAATGAAGTGAGAAAACCCCCACAAGATGCTTTCAGAGTGTTTAGCTCCATACAAGTCCTTTTCTTCCACATAACTGAAGTGGCTTACTGAAACCGTGGCTTAGGGCTGTAAAATTGGTCCCCAAATCCCCCAGGGCACAGGCCTCCTCCCCTTGGAGGAGTCTTTTGCTCCTGACTCATTTGCTCATGTAGCCCATGATTTTGGGAAAACAGCTTAACGAGGGTTACATTTACTCAAAGTGTTGCGGAGTAACTTAATTTTATGGGACATTTTCGTCCACTGAGTTGTTTTAGGCTTTGCTGCAACTCCAAAGTATTTGTAGTCTTTTTTTTTTCTATTCTGAATCTGTTTATATGCCTATACACAAATGTTAAAATGTTTTGTTTCTAATGTTTCTAAAGCTTCAATACTGTCTAGGGAATAACTACTTCATGGTCTTTGTGCATTATGCTTATGTGTCTGTGTTGAGCCCGTTGCTGGGAAGATTCTGTCTCTGAACTCAGGCCTTTTCTCAGCCCTTTTGGCATTTTTTCCCAGACTTTGGAAAAGCCTAGTATTTGCTGCCCCAGTGGTTGACTGTCCAAGTACCATGAAAGCCTGATTCTCCATGTAGCAAGAGAGTCTGAGCAAAGAAAATGATATGAGGACAAGGACGATGGCAAGGGGAATGGTGCACAGTATTTGAAATCTGGATGGTAAGATTGGTTAATCCAATCCCCAGTTAGGCCTCATTTCCTGTATAATGTGCACCCATTATGTTTGCATTTAGTAAGTGCTTTGCTATAGAATGCTCTGGTCTATCTGCTATAATTAGGGGTTCTTTATGAGAACCCATGTGGTGTGGTGGCTGTTTGTTGGATTGGGAGGCTGGGAGACCTGGGCTCTACTCCCCACTCAGCCATGGAGCTACATGGGTAACTTCGGACTGGTCGCACACTCTCAATTCACCCACCTCACAGGGTGGTTGTTGGGAAGATAAAGCTGTGTAAGCCCACCTTGGGTTCCCCCAAGTAGGGGTGGGTGGGATATAAATGCAGTGTAATGATAAGCTCATGATCTGCTTCAAGAATGTAGGGAACCGTGTATCAAAAAGAATGGAAATAGAACTGTTAATTTATGGCCAAACCTTTTGAGAAAGCCCTTAAATATTCAGGAATGTTTAGGATGGATTAAATTGAATTGCCCAATCAAAATAAATATGGCCAGCCTGCATTTCAATTCAATTCAAAAATTTGGATCTGATAATCTGCAGTCTTAGTGTATTGTAGAAGGGTGTTTGCCTGGACTGTGTGGACAAGAAAAAAAATTGCTTTTGTCATTGCTTTGTTTTTATCGTATCTGAAGCTGTGATAATATCAGTCTTTTGGTCAACTTCCACAGGAGACTCACGCAGTGTCCTGAAGACAGATGCTGCAAAGCTAGAAACATAAAAATCTGGATTGATTTAGAGCAGTTACAACAGAAAGAAAACAGCATGTGAAGCAAATGTTTCGTGCCACAGGCTGCAGCTAGTTTGCACAGCGGTTTGCAAAGACTCTGGAAAGGAAGAATGAATGTAGCCTGGAATCCATGTTACACATTGGCATTCATGCCTGGCAGATTGAAGCATTGTTAACATACTGCACAAGCTTGTTGGAATCCAAAGAGTTAATTGCACGTTGGCATCATCAGTGTTTGTAGTTTGTCAGAGCCAAAGTCATTGGAAGTGGAAATAACCTGCCTTCCACCATTGTTGCTATACAAGTCCAAATGGTCACTTCCAGACACCATGTGGAAGCCCTCTTTTCCCCCCTAGAAATGGACCAGTTCCAGGGCCTCGCCCACCAAGGCCAGCTTGCGTTCCTGACTGGCCCCTTCAAGCTGCCTGCGAGCTGCTTGGCTTCTGTAGCAGCAGCCCTGCAGCTGAGATTCACCCTTCTGCCTTGTCTTGCCCACCCTGCCCCAGCCTGTTGGCTCAGACGAGGGTCCATGTGACCAGGGATCCATGCCTAGTGCTGCACAACTTCCATTGAGCTACAGTTTTGGCATTCTGCGCTCTTGTGAACTACTGAGAGAGCTTCAGCCTACTGAGCAGTATGGAAATTTAAGCAAGTATTTAAATGAGGCCACTGATGACTAGGGGATGGTATAGGGCTGACAGTAACAATGTTTATTTAAAGTTTCATTTACTTATTTAAGTAAATAGGGAAGGAGTCACTCCTTCAGGTATCCAGGATCCAAGTCATTTAGGGCCTTGTAGGTTATTATCGACACCTTAAATTAAACCTGGACTTCAGTTGGCAACCAGTTAAGCAATATAGGACCAGTGTGATATGTGAATATCTGCCAGCCCCGTTCATAATCTGGTAGCTCTATTCTGGACCAACTGCAGTATCTGGATGGTCTTCAAGGGTAGTCCCACGTAGAGCACATTGCAGTAGTCCAAACGGGAGGTTGCCACAGCACGGTTCACCATTGCCAAGCACTGCTCATCCAGGTAGGAACGCAGCTGAAGAAAAGGGTTCCTTGCCACTGCCAGTACCTGATGCTCTAGGACAGGGGTTGGCAGCCTTAAACACTCAAAGAGCCATTTGGACTCATTTCCCACAGAAAAGAAAACACCAGGAGCCACAAAACCCTTTTGACATCTAAAATGAAGATACTGCATTGTCGGGAGTCCTGCTCCCACTTAGCAGCGACGAAACAAAAGAGACGGACGATCGTGAACAGTACAAAAGGCGTACAGGAGAGCTCTGCCCGCGCTCCTGCCCCCTCCTTTTATTGTTTTCTTCCGCCTCCCTACATCCAATCAGACATCGTACTTATTCTGCCTAGCAACATTTACACGCATGCACAGTATATATTTCCTTGCCTACCATACTAATGGACATGCGCAGATGTCCTTTCTCTAGACTCTAGCGACCCCAAGTGGGACTACGTGGCCCTACATCCGAATACGACCCCGTTTGCTGCCACAGCGGACGGTTTGTATCCCAACACTGCATTTATTGCTTTTTACCTTTATGCTATGTATAAAAAAACTATAGTGTGTTGTATTTATGAAATCAATGAACTTCTGCAGAGAAAACAAATTTTTATTTCTGCATGCAACAAAAACACATTAAGCGTACTGGTAAACCAGTCTTGTTAGCAGTGAAAGCAAATGAATCTGTCCACGAACCATTAAATGTTCTGTTTTCTTCTGAAACTTTTCTTGGATTTATCCATGGTTGGCCTACCAGGGGTTGAAAAGCTCAATCGCGTGCCAGCGGGTGTTGCACATTGGTGGTTGTGACGCATATTTTGAGTGACAGGGAGCCGCAGCAGAGGGATGAAAGAGCCACATGCGACTCCAGAGCTGCAGGTTGCTGACCTCTGCTTTAGGAACAAGATAGGGTCAAGGAGCACTCCCAAGCTGCGTGCCCTGTCCTTTAGGGGGAGTGCAACCCTGTCCAGAATGGGGCCAAAATCACTCATTGGGAAGCCTGAACCACCTACCAACAGGAACTTCGTCTTGTCTGGATGAAGCCTCAATTTACTGGCTCTCATCCAGTCCAATACCTTAGCCAGACACCAATTAAGGACCAACACCACCTCACCTGGATTGGATATTTTACTTATTTAAAACCTTTGTATGCCATCACCACATGCCTTGGAATCCTGGGACGGCTCACAATACAAACAATTAAAAACAATGAAATGATCTTTATGAATACAAAAAAAGATTACATAAGGACAAAAAAACAAAAACAAAAAGCGACTGTTCGACAATAAAATACTAGTTTTTAAAATAGTAATTCAATAAAAAGGTTTTAACCTGATGCCGGAAAGAAAATAAACTCTGTGCTAGGCACACCTCTCCAATAAGAGCATTCCACAATCTGAGCGCCACCGCAGAGAAGGCCCTGCTCTGGCTGGATATTCTTATCGCCTTCAAAATGTAAAAGAGAGGTAGAGCTGGGTGTCATCAGCATACTGATGACTGCGTAGACCAAAACTTTGGATGATCTCTCCCAGTGGTTTTATGTAGATGTTAAAGAACTTGGGGGACAAAATAGAGCCCTGTGGAACCCCATGGCAAAGCTGCCATGGTGATAGTCCCCCAGCACCACCTTCTGGACTCAGCCAGTCAGGTAGGAGTGGAAACACTGCAAAGCAGTGCCTCCAACTCCCAACCCGGCCAGCCTATCCAGAAGGTTGTATTAGATGGTATCAAAAGCTGCTGAGAGGTCCAGGAAAACCAAGAGGGACACACTCCCCTGTTTCTGTCCCTACACAGGTCATCATACAGGGCAAAGGCAGTCTCTGTTCCATAGATGGGCCTGAAACCAGATTGAAATGGGTCTAGATCAGGGGTCCTCAAACTTTTTAAATGGGGCCAGTTCACTGTCCCTCAGACTGTGGGGGGGGGGCGGGGGCTGGACTATAGTTTGAAAAAAATATGTACGAATTCCTATGCACACTGCACGTATCTTATTTGTGCAAAATAAAAAATACAATATTTAAAATGGATAGTTTAATCAATATAAACTTTTATTTCAATGGGAAGTATGGGCCTGCATTGGCTAATGAGATGGTCAATGTCCAGTTCCATATTTGTCACCACTAGTCATAACAAGGGATGCAAGTGTGCATCAGTTACTCTGGATCTGGTTGGAGATTTGAGAGGTTTCATTTGGGAAAAAGTCTGTTCACAGACATAGGTGCTGCCAAAGATGGTTGCCATTTTGAGTGCATGGTTCCTGAGATTAAGGTATGTCTCAGAGGGTAGAAATGCATAGAAATTAGGAAGGCTGCTTGATTTGAATGAGTCAGAGAGTCATAATTCTGTAGTTCGGTCAGTTCCATTTGGTAAATCGGATCAACAATTTCAATGTCAACAGAAAAGGGGTTCTGGAAAAACTATATCCTGTTCATGGAGATGAAGCTCTTTAAATCTAATTTGAAACTCCTTTTGCAACATTTCCAGTGAATCCACACATGCTTTGTTTGGGAATCCAACTGCTGGTTTTTCTGCCAACAGGTTTTGAGTTGTGGGGAGATGGCAGAAGTTTTCCTCCTTCACTTGTTTTATTTATTTATTTACAGATTTATATTCCGCCCCCTGCAATAAGCCTCGGGGCAGCTCACAATTTCAAACAGACAACCAAATAATAATAGAAAGCAGCTTAAATTTTAAAACATTATTAAAAACTAGCCCATCTCTCAGTCAAAACTAAAAACAACAACATATCTAAAATACAATCAAACCAAACTATAAAGTTAACAATTAAAATATTTCCTGAATAAAAAAGTCTTCGCCTGGCGCTGAAAAGCAAATAAAGACAGCGCCAGGCGAGCCTCTCTGGGGAGCGCATTCCACAGGTGGGGCACCACCGCAGAGAAAGCCCTCCTCCGGGTACTCACCCTCTGCACTTCTTTCACAGAGGGTTCCCGGAGGAGAGCATCAACCGCAGATCATAGGGGGCGGGAGGGCATATAAGATCGCAGGCGCTCCTTTAGGTAGCCAGGTCCCAAGCCGTTTAGGTCTTTATAGGTAAGAACCAACACCTTGAATTGGTCCTGGACTTCAATGGGGAGCCAGTGGAGCTGATGGAGAACCGGGGTGATACGAGAATCACGCCCAGTCCCCGTCAGCACCCTGGGAGCTCTATTCTGCACCAGTTGAAGTATCCAGACTGTCTTCAAGGGTAGCCCCACGTAGAGCGCGTTACAGTAATTATTTATTTTTTAAATTTGAAAAATTTCTATGCCGCCCCTTGCCAACTAGCCTTGGGGCGGCTCACAGCAGGTCCATAAAAAACAAATACAATATAAAACAAAAACGCAAATCAACCTACAAACTAACCAACAAGTTATAAAAACTAAAACTGGCCCATCTCATAGTCCCCAATTAAAACTATAAATAAACCTATCAAAAAAACTAAAATTCACAATTAAACTAATAAATAAATTAATAAATAAATTAACAATTAAAATATTTCTCAAAAAGGTAATCTAACCAGGAAGTCACCGACGCATGTGTCACCGTCGCCAGGGAGTTGAACTCCAGGAAGGGACGCAGCTGATGGATCAGCCGAAGCTGATGGAAAGCGCTCCTCGCCACTGCTGACACTTGGGCTACCAAGGTCAGCTCCGGGTCGAGGAGCACTCCCAAGCTGTGGACCCTGTCCTTCAGGGGGAGTGCAACCCCATTCAAGACTAGGGCCAGGTCCCCCACTCCAGGGCCCGACCCACCCACCAACAGGACCTCTGTCTTGTAAGGATTGAGCCTCAGCTTATTGGCCCTCATCCAGCCCATTACCTTGGCTAGGCACCGGTTCAGCACAGCCACTGCCTCTACCTGGATCGGTAGAAAACGAGAGGTAGAGCTGGGTATCATCAGCGTACTGATGATTCCACAGCTCACACCTCCTGATGACCTCTCCCAGCGGTTTCATGTAGATGTTAAAAAGCAAAGGGGCGCAGAGCCATAGTCCCCTAGCACCACCTTCTGGAATGGGCCGTTGATGTAGGAGTGGAACCACTGCAACGCAGTGCCTCCAACCCCCAACCCCGCCAGCCTACCATGGTCGATGGTATCGAAAGCCGCCGAGAGGTCCAGGAGAACCAACAGGGATGCGCTCCCCCTGTCTCTCTCCCTGCACAGGTCATCATACAGGGCGACCAAGGCAGATTCAGTGCCAAAGCCGGGTCTGAAGCCAGACCGAAATGGGTCCAGATAATCAGCTTCATCCAAGAGTGCCTGGAGTTGTCCCGCCACCACCCGCTCCAGCACCTTGCCCAAAAAAGGGATGTTGGCCACTGGTCTATAATTGGCGACCACCTCTGGATCCAGGGAAGCCTTCTTTAGGACTGGCTGGACTACCGCCTCCTTTAAAGGGGCAGGTACCCGGCCGTCTCTTAAAGAGGCGTTGACCACCTCCAAGATCCAGGGCACAATCCCGTCCTTGGCGCTCTTTAATAGCCAAGATGGGCATGGGTCCAGTAAACAGGTGGTTGAGTGTACTGATCCAAGCACCTTGTCCACATCATCAGGCCGCAAACACTGAAATTCATCCATTAACGGGGGACAAGCTGGTACGGCTGGCTCCTCCCCACAAGAAACTGTATCTATAGTGGAGTCCAGCTTGTGACGAATCAGAGCAACTTTCTCCTTAAAATGCGTGGCAAACTCGTCACAGCGGGCTTTCAAGGGTGGAACCACGTCTTTAGAGGGGCCAGGCCTAATCAGCCCCTGGACCACCCGAAAGATCTCCGCTGGACGGCATTGTGAGGAGGCAATGGACGCGGAGAAGAATCGCTTCTTCGCTGCCTTCACCGCCACAGCATAGGCTCAATAATGTGCTCTAAGATGTGTTCGATCGGATTCATCACGTGATTTCCTCCACCTGTGCTCAAGCCGTCTACAAACCCGCTTCATCGCCCGTAATTCAGGTGTATACCAAGGGGATGAATGGGCTCTGCCAGGCTGGAGAGGGCGCTTGGGAGCGATCGAGTCAATAGCCCTGGTCATCTCCCCATTCCAGATATCAACCAGGGCATCAACAGGAGCACCCGCCTTGTCAGCTGGAAAATCCCCCAGAGCCTTCAGGAATCCATCCGGATCCATCCGACTCTGGGGGCGGACCATAGTAATCTGGTCCACACCCTTACAGAGAGAGAGGCCACTTTCAAGCTCAAACCTCACGAGGGAGTGATCTGACCATGACAAAGGTATTAAATGTAAATTCTGTACCCTCAGATCACCCTCTTCCTGACCCGTTGAGAAAACCAGGTCCAAAGTGTCCACATTGATGGGTCGGGCCGCTGACATGTTGAGACAGCCCCATGGCCGTCATGGCAGCCATGAAGTCCTGAGCCGCCCCGGAAAGGTCAGTCTCGGCATGGAGATTGAAGTCCCCCAGGACCATCATCCTGGGGGTCTTCAAAACCAGGTCCGAGACGACTTCCGTCAGCTCAGGCAGGGAGTCTGTTGGGCAGAAGGGTGCTCGGTACACCAACAGACTCCCCAATCTGTCTTGGTCGCCCAACACCAAGTGGAGGCACTCCAGCCCCAGTCTCGAGGGGACAGGGAGCCCCGCAAGGGACAGATAAACTACAGCGACCCCCTCTCCCCTCCCCTCCAGGCATGGACAGTGCTGCACTAAGTACACGGGCGGGCACAGTTCTGAGAGGGCAACATCGCCCCCCTCCTCTGCCCAGGTCTCGGTGATACTCTCATCCACAATCAGATCGTGGATGATATTAGCTTTGTTGCAGACCGACCTGGCATTAAGCAGCAGAACTGTCAGGCCCGTGGGGCAGTTGACAAGGCTACCTGGCACCTGCCGGCTGGGGGAATAACCAGAAGGAGGGACAGGCGTTAACCATCTGTCCCGCCTTCTCCTAGGTGGGCCTGTTAAACCCCCGCAACCATAACGACCTCTGCCCATTACCATCCCAATGGTGGCACCCATGCGCTCCCCAGGTAACATCCCTAACTAGGCCGGAGATGGGCACCCTAAAAACGTTAAAACCTAAAAACCACTAAAACTCCACCCACCAGCACACCCGCCACAGCTGGCCCCAAAGAAAAATTTGGCCAGGACCCCCGGCCAGCCCAGCCCAGCCCAGCCCCCCAAGCGGCCCTAACGGCGGCGACCGCCCTTCGGCGGTCGGCCTGAGGCCACCGGCCCCAGCCGTGCCCGGCCCTTTCAGGGCTCCCAGGCCTCTCAGCCGTGCCCACTTCTGGCCCCGCTGGCCTCTGCCTCGCACCACCCCGCCTCCTCGTTGTGCCTGCCACTCACGGCCGAGGGGGCGGTCGCGGAGCAGGGCTTCGGCGCTGGCGGGTGCTGGTCGATGGGTGCCGCGGCGAACGGCCCAGTCTCCAGCGCGGTGTCCGTGGTGCTCGGCAGCGGTAGCAGCAGCAGCGGCCGCAGTGGTCGGCGGCGGCCTCCCGGCTCCCAGGTCTCATGCGGTCCAGCTCCCGGCGCGGCGATGGAGAAGCGCACAGGCACGGGGGTGCGGCGGTGGAAAAGGAGGAGGTCCTCCTTTTAATGAGGAGGTCTAATTTTACTTCACATGTTAATGCATATCGCTGATGAGTTTCCTCTTTCCTTGAAGTTGCACATTGAACCTGTTGAGGAGCTCTGTTGCATCTGTCAGAAAGGCAAGGTGCCATTTCCATTCTCCATCTTGGAGCTCTGGTACTCCTTTGTTTTTTGAAAGCAGAAACCTGTGGAAGCAAGTCATAAAAACGTTTCAAAACTGTCCCTCGACTCAGCCAATGGACTTCTGTGTGGTACAGAACGTTTTCATAGGCAACATTTAGCTTGGACAGAAATACCCGAAACTGTCTGTGGTTTAGTGCTTGAGCTCTACTGAAGTTAACACAAGATACCACAATTTTCATGACAGAGTCCATCTGTTGGTTAATGCGTATAACCACTCCTTTCATAGACCCCACCATGCTAGGAGCACCCTCAGTTGTCACACTGGCTAGTTTAGCCCAGTCCAGCTCCAAATCATTCACAGTTTGGCAAACCTTTTCATAGATATCCTCTCCTGTTGTTCCTTTGATGCTTTTAAGTGCAGCAAGCTCTTCTGTTACTTCGAAGTGAGCATTTGTCCCACAAATGAAAATTAGAAGTTGTGCAGAATCACGGATATCTTATCTTGCCTTACCTTATCTATCTATCTATTTATTTATTTAGAAGACTTCTATGCTGCCCCATTCGCCGAAGCCTCGGGGCGGCTCACAGTCATAAATAAATAATACAATATAATTAAACATAATTTGAGTCGCCCTGGCCAGAAATTAAAATCGATAAATAGTGTTAACAGTTAAAATGACGTTTAAATAAAAAGGTCTTCGCCTGGTGCAGAAAAGCAAATAACGACGGCGCCAGGTGGACCTCTCTGGGGAGTGCATTCCACAGATGGGGTGCCACCGCAGAGAAAGCCCTTTTCCGAGTAATCACCCTCCTAATTTCCTTCACGGAGGGTTCTCAGAGAAGGGCCTCTCCCGCTGATCTCAAGGGGCAGGCGGGCAAGTACGGATGTAAGCGCTCCTTCAGGTAAGCAGGGCCCAAGCCGTTTGGGGCTTTATAGGTCATAACCAGATACCCAGGCGGGCACATTTGAGAGAGAGCAACATCCCCTCCCTCTCCCGCCCAGGTCTCCATTATGCAAGCCAGGTCGGCCCCCTCATCCACAATCAAGCCATGGATGAGGGCAAATTTATTCGGGACCAACCTGGCATTAAGCAGCAGCACCGTCAGGCCCGGGGGGCAGTTGACAAGACTCCCTGGAACCTTCTGGCTGGGAGTAAAACCAGAAGGAGGGATAGGTGTCAGCCATCTCTCCCTCCTTCTTCTATACGGACACGTTAGACTCCCACCGCTATAACGTATCTTGCCCGTAACAACCCCAATGGCAGCGCCCACACGCTCTCCAGGTAACTCACCTGTCAACGTGCCCAGGGACGACTCCATAAAAACACATTAAAATATAATAAAACATTAAAACAATGTGTTCCTCATCCCCCCCCCCCCCACCGCAACAATTCTCTTGTCCGCCCTGCCACGAATGGCCACAAATGGTGGCAAGCACCCTTTGGCCATCGCCCTTTGGCCACTGGCGTGAGGCTGCTGGCCCCGGCCGCCTCCAGTGGATATGCTGGCGTCCGGCCCACGCTCCGCCCCCAATCCCTGATTCAGTGTGACTCTCACCCGCACCTGCGAGGGAAGCGACAGGACAGCCACCCGGCACTTGGCTGGAGAAGATGGCGTTGGTGGGTGATGTCAGGCCCGCCGCACAGTCTAGCCGTGGTTCCTCGGTCCCCGGGCCCTGCGATGGCCACCCAGGGCAGCGTCAGCAGTCCCCAGTCCTGGAGCACAGGCCCGCCTTGCTGGTCGGCAGCGCAGCGGCAGATGGCGGTTGGTGGGGGGTGCCCAGTCCCAGAGCTGGCCTGGCCGCCTCCGGTGGATATGCCAGCATCTGACCCACGCTCTGCCCCCAATCCCCGATTCGGCACAGCTCTCACCCGCACTGGTGAGGGAAGGGAGCAGGATGGCCGCCCGGCACTCGGCCGGAGAAGATGGCACCGGCAGGCAATGTCAGGCCCGCCGCACAGTGCAGCCGCAGCTCCTCGGTCCCCAGGCCCTGCGATGGCTGCCCAGGGCGGCATCAGCAGTCCCTGGTCCCGGAGCACAGGCCGCCTCGCTGGTAGGCAGCGCGGCAGCAGATGGCGGTCGGTGGGGGGTTCCCAGTCCCCCCACCAACCTTTAGGCCTCCTGCCTCTTTACTTTCATTACTTTCTTCGAGTGCCCATGAAAAATAACAAAGGTTTTTTGAGTAGTTTTGCAATTGCTCATGCAAATTGTCCCTCATTTCTTCAATTCTTCAAATAAATCGGCCTTCTCTGGACACGTCTCTTTGGTAACAGAAAGAAGGCGTTCTTTAACAAATTCTCTCTCTAAGAATGGTCTGCCAGTGCTCACTATTAGCTTGGCAACTTGAAAACTTGCTTGCAGTGCTGAAATACTGAGCTGCTTCTGCTTCACAAAAGTATTTTGCTGAGTTGTCAATCCATTTTTCAGTTTTAATATTTTATCTTTTCTCACTTGTCTGGCCAAACTATCATATTTATCTTTATGTTGAGTTTTGTAGCGTCAATACAAGACCAGCACAGCATGGAGGTAGCTAGATTTAGCAGAAAGCATGGAGCTAGCCAAAGTTAGCAGAGAGATCCAGCACATGCGCAGTTGAAGGGAGCTGTCACAGTTTGGCGCATGTGCCAGCTCTCTGCTAGTCTCCAAAACAGAGTTTCAGAGGATGCCTGCACTGGTTCAACTTTCAGACTCATTCGGAGATTGTGCCTCCATGTCTCCCTGACTGTTCCTTCCTTGGCCCCTCCCTCAACCCTCTGGAGGGGGACTGCTCCTGGGGGACCTGGAGAGCTCTCTCGGTCCTCAGACACCTCACCACCTCCTCTAGGAGGGTAACCAGCTTGCTTCTGAAGAAGGGCAAACATGTCACAGCTTTCACAGCGGACCGCGACTCCTGTGATTCCCGCCAAGGCCATATCCTGGCCTGCCATTGGGAACCCCTCAGAGACCCTACCTTGGTCCCCCGCCTCATCTGTCCTGCAGTACCTCTCACTCGCCCTTGTCTTCGCCAGTCCCCTGGCCACCCTCAGCACTCTCTCCCAGCCTCTGCTGCTTTGCTGCTCTGCCAAGAGCCAAAATAAAAAGGTTTTGACCTGGCACCAAAAAGAGTGTAAACTCTATAGAGTATAAACTTCTCAAATTCCTTGTAGTCCGCTCTTTCTAACTTCTAAGAACACGGAGTTAAAAAAGAAACGTGTTCTCAGCATCTACAGGTGGGCAGGGTGGGGCAGCTGAGTGGCACAGGTGCAGGAATGTGTGGGAAGGCGGGTTGTACAGGCGGCCAGCTGAATGGGGCAGTGGGGCACCCCACCAGCAAGCCCTGCTTCCTGCCACATCTGTGGTTGCCGTCACTGGAGTAGGTCATGTTCCTGAACGCCTGCCCAGCCCAGGTTCTGCCACTATCTGGGCTAGTTCTAAAGGAAGGAAGGGGCAAACCAGGAACGTGGCATAGCTGTAGAACAGCTTCTGACCAGAAGCTACCAAAAAGAACAAACATGGGGGATTCTCAGTGACAATGAATTCCACCATTCTCCCCATTCTGCCTACTACTTTCAGCCCACTGCCACCCACGCTAACTCCAGATCTGTCACTCTTGCAGTCACGTCATTCACAGCCTTCCTAACAGCAGATAAGAGTGGAGCAGTGTCAGCTTTTGTTTCAGTTCTTGGCCCATCCAAATAACTACCAAAAATTAATTTCAATTCTGGCCTGAAGATGCTAGGAAAGACTTCTTTGGTTGTCTTTTTGTTCTACATGGGGCAGCTATTTCCTTCCTAGCCCCTGGCCTCTGAATGTTGACTTTGAGCTAACCCTGGAGTTCAAAATAGCTCTATCCATTCTTCCCACAAGCAGCAGCTGCATTAGATGGCATGCCAGAGTGCTTTTTGGAATATTTGTAGAACTTTATGCTGTTTTATGGGCAGTTTGAGCCATGTTGGAGCAGAAATGTAAATTTAATCCCCCGTTCACAATGGTGATGTGAATTCTACACAATAATTCTTTTTTAGTTTCATAGACAAGATTCTGCTGCTTCTTTAGAATTGCTCAATTGAACTTTAGGATTGCGTATACTCCTCAAAATGATAGACTCTAGAAGAAAAGTCGCCAACATTTTCCTGATCATTGGCAGAGCAATCAGCAACAGGACGTTGACCCTGGCTCCAGTTAATAGTGAATATGTTCTGGCTAGCATAGAGAATGATGGTGTTCTATTTGTTCATCACAAATTTCAGATAAAGCAAGCAGAGCTAAGTAGCAATTTTTATTTATTTATTTAAAACTTGTACGCTGTCCCCCATGCAAGGCATCTCAGGATGGCTCACAATCAATACATTAAAACAATAAAATCACATGCATTAAAATAATCCAAGCACTAAAAGAAATAAAACATGACTGTTAGATTAATACTAGCTTTTAAAATGCTGGTTAAATAAAAAGGTTTTGACCTAGCACAGAAAAGAGTTTAAGCTTGGCATCAGGCAACCCTCTCTGGGGAGCGCATTGCATAATCTGGGCACCACCACAGAGTAGATCTACTCTGAGTAGATGCCCTTTTTACCTCCTTCAGGGAGGGTTCTTAGAGTAGGGCCTCCCTCACTTACCTTAAGGGCTGTGAGGGCATATATAGAACAAGACATTCCTTCAGGTATCCTGGTCCCAAGCCATTCAGGACTTTATAGATCAAAACCACCACCTTAAATTGAGCCCGGACTTCAACTGGGAGCCAGTATCTGGTAGAGGACTGGTGTTATGTGAGAGTAATGACAGGTCCCCATCAGCAGCCTGGAAGCTCTATTTTGTACCAACTGAAGTATCCGGACCATTTTCAAAGGCAACCCCACGTAGAGCGCATTACCATAATCCAACCAGGAAGTTATCAGGGTATGTGTCACTGTTGCTAGGCAGTCTTTGTCCAGGTAAGGACGCAACTGATGGACCAGCCAAAGCCTTAGAAAAGCACTCCTCACCACCACTGCCACCTGGATTTCCAGTGACAGCTCCAGGTCAAGGAGTACTCCCAAGCTGTGCACCCTGTCCTTTAGAGGGAGTGCTACCCCATCCAGAAGAGGGTCAAAATCCTGAAACCTCAGTCTGCCCACCAACAAGACTTTCGTCTTATCTGCATTGAGACTCAGTTTATTGGCCCTCATCAAGGCCATTATATTAGAAAAATATCTGATAAGTATGCAAGAGTCTGAAAATCACAGTCATGCAATTTGGAAGCAAGTTACAAAAAAAAACCTTGGACCTCAACAGCTGGTTTAAGGACTCACCTTGAGAAAGCCGCCTTACTTCTGTACGAAAGGGTAGGATAAAATGAAGATTTACAATAGGTTTTCACCTAGTGCCAAAAGGAAAGAAGCGTTGGCGCCAGGTGACCCTCTCTGGGGAGCATGTTCCACAGTCAGGGTGCCACCGCAGAGGTTATATTGGGGGCTATCTTCATGACACGATTGTGAGGACCAGAGTAAAAATTGACATAGACTTTCCCCCATCAGTCCATAGCCCGCAACAGTTAGACCAATGAATATCCTTTGTTTACAACAGCAATCAATAGTATTAAATATATCCTGGGAATGAGGGCTATACTGTGCATGGTCCCAAGAGGTGAAAGAAGTGTTGAATTCTGTGTTATCCGCTCTCCACAATGGAAGTATTTCTATTCATGAAGGAAATTATTTAGGTGGCTCTTAATCATACTTGACTCTCGTCTGCGGTCAACAGCGTTGCTTCTTGGTATCCAACCATTTCTTGCTGAACTGCTGGAAAAAGAAGGCATCCCGATGATGAGATTGAGGTGGCTGTTGTTTGCATACAGGATGGTGATGCTGACCTTAGCTGTGGTAGTGGTTGGGATCGAGTGCAACCCATTCTTGTGGTTTTCCTTGCCTTCAGGATACTGTCCAGCTCTTCATTGGTCCTGGTATTGAAAAGTCCTTCAGCATTGAAATGCCCCTCCTCGATCTGGGACCAGATTTTTTGAGGCAGGCTCGTTACTAAGAGCCAAGTGTGTCTCTGAATCACCACCACACCAACAAGGATTCTGGAACCACAGTCAACTTGGTGACAAGCAGTGCTAATTTGCTGCCTCGAGTTGAAGGGCCTCCATCTGGAACACTCAAGCCAGTTTGTGTAGCAAGGGTCACGGTCTGGCACACCAACCTTGGTCCTGCATGTCCTGCACGCTCAGCTTTATCAGTATAATAGGCGGCAACTGATAGCAAGGTCAGAATAGTCTGGCTAAACAAACATGCAGTTTTCCTGTCCAAGCATATGTCACGTAAATAAGTGACCCAAGACAATACCTGTTTTCCTGTTTGTTAAGTAACCTGACTGTATAAAATAAAGGGGCTGACTCATAAGAGGAGGCTTTTTGCGCAGAACACATCCCTGTGTCATGTAATTCTGTACAACCTTCAAGTTTGCAGGGTTGTTTTGGAGATAACCTGGCCAGGGTGCCCATCTTATCCCATAGAAAAGATTCTCTCTCTGGGTCCAACCTTCTACCTCTACAATGACCAAGTTTGGCTGAAGGTCATGGATCGGGAATGTTCCTTCACATCATGAAGGAACGAGGAGGAACAGAAAGGCAGGTTGCTTATCTGTAACTGTTGTTCTTTGAGTGGCCAACTGTGCATTCACACATGATGGATGCTGTTCCTGTGCAGTGCCTGCAGCCGGGAAAGATTCAAAGCTTTAACGGATTTCGGTGGGAGCTCCACACTCCTCCCCCACTATGCTACAAAGGGCGGAACACCTGCCATTTTCCCCAGTCTACTGGAGACCGCCCGATTGCCCCCTAATGGAATGAACTGTAAGCATCAGAAGACACAAAAACTAGGCGATGCTCAAAGGGTCTTCCAACAAGAGAGAATGTCAGTTAAGCATGGCCTACTGATGTGTTAACAGTAGATGAAGAGAAAACTTTTAGAACCCAATCACCGAGTGGGGCTGCGCATGTGAATGCACAGATGGCCACTCAAAGACCGACAGTTACAGGCAAGCAACCTGCCTTTCTTCATCATGGCCTCCGTGCATCACACATTATGGGTGACCAGTAAGCTTACCACACCTGGAGGCGGGACGGTGTCATCAGTGAAGAATGGAAGAAAGGACTGCACAACCAAAGGAGCAGTCCTGTCTGCCGCCAACTTCGAGTCTAGTATTTAGTAAATGTACAAGGGGTCATCCATGTTGCCACCTTGCAGATGTCAGGCAATGGAATGCCTGCAGAAAAAGACGAGGCTGCCACAGCTCTATTTATTTAGAAAATTTGTAGGCCATCCATCACTGTTGTCTCTGGATGGCTTACAACATTATTTCAAATTCTAAATAAAATAAATTATTTCGTAACTGAGCATAAAATTAACCTATTTAAAATAAATTAAATTAATATAATTAAAATTATTTTATGTTAAAATGTTGGTCAAATAAAAAGGTCTTGACCTGGTGCCGAAAAGCATACAATGACGGCACCAGGTGGACCTCTCTAGGGAGTGCATTCCATAGTTGGGATGCCACTGCAGAGAAAACTCTCCTCCGAGTACACTGTCTCCTGACCTCTTTCAAAGATGGTTCCCGGAGGAGGGCCTCTGCTGCCGATCTTAGGGAGTAGGAGAGCATATAGGGAAAATGTTGGAATGTTCTAGTGGAATGTGCCTTGGGTATGACAGGAAGATCTAATTTTGACAGTTTGTATGCCAGTTCAATGGTCTGGACAATCCATCTGGAAAGTCTCTGAGAAGAGATGGCCGAGCCTTTATCATTTTCGGAGTATTTTATGAAAAGATGCTTTGTTTTCCTGAAGGACTTGGTACTGGATCAGTAGAAAGCCTGACAGCGTCTAACATTGAGCTAATGTAGAGATTGGTGTTGAGGGTGTAGGGAAGAAGGCTGGTAGAACAATGTCTTGGTTGCCGTGAAAGACTACTTTAGGAAGGAAAGCAGGGTCAGTTCGAAGTTCTTGTGGAAATTGAGGTAAGGAGGGTCAACACATAGGGTACAAAGTTCATTAGTCCTCCTGACCGAAGTAATGACAACAAGAAAAGCTGTTTTCCAAGATAAAAGGTGCAAATCAGTGGTAGCTAATGGTTCAAAAGGGGCTTTCATAAGCACTTGTAAAACTACTGAGAGACTTCATGTCAGTACGACTAAATGGGTTGGAGGCTGGAGATTCTGTAGTCCCTTTAGAAAACGACAGACAAGATCGTGTGAAAATACAGAGGAGCCAGGGATGAGTCGATGAAGTAATATAGACTTCAACAGAAGTGGGTTTAAGTCCATGTTGATGCAAGAATACTGAAAAGAGCAAGATATTATCAATTGAGGTTGAGTGTGGTAGAAATTGGTTAGCTGCTGCAAAGGAGGCGAAGCGTTTCCATTTAGCCTCATAGGAACATCGAGTTGCTGGTCTTAGACTGAAGAATAAATTGAATATCCGGATGGAGAATGCTCGGATTCAAAGATGGATCAAGGTCTGCATCAGTACTGATGTTTCCCTTGGGACAGAAGGCTGTATAGGCAGTGTCAGGTTCGATGAGGGTGTCGGTACCGAAGACGAAGTGGTGGTCACTGAATGAGCTATGCTGTAAGATTCAGGGAGTTGAGGTCTGGATGTCAAATTGCACCGTTCTCCTGAGTTAGGAGGTGAAGAATTTGGAAGATGGAAGAATGTCCTTCTGGAGAGACGAAGAATGGTGGGAAACCACGGTTGACAGGGCTACCAAGGCGTGATGAGGATTCCTTGGGTGTTGTCCTGAGTAATTTTGGCCAAGGTTTTCGTGATGACAGGTATTTGAGGGAACGGTAGAAGAATGTCCATGTCCACATCAATGCGTCTCCCATTGAGTTCGGGCCATTGCCTGCCCAATAGCAGTAGCTCGTGCATATCATTGTCAAATGTGGCAAACAGATCTATGTCCAGAATGCCCCATCTTTGGAAGAGTTAGTGGCAAACTTGCCGATCCAATTCCTACTTGTGAGTTGTTGACATCCATCTGCCGAGGGCATCCACTTTATCATTGTCAACCCTGGCAACCCGGACTGCTAGCGGGGTAATTTTTTTTTTAAATAGTGTATTATCTTTAATTGTATTTATTGCTGTTAGCCGCCCCAAGGCTTTTTTGCAAGGGGGCGGCATACAAATGTGTAAAATAAATAAAATAAATTATCCCCCTGGGAATACACCAGTTCCAAACACAAAGAACAAGGTGCACTAGCGGCGCAGATTTTGTGCCACCCTGTTTGTTGATATAGAAAACAGAGATGACGTTGTCCAAGACTATTTGAACTACTTGGTCCCAAAGGGTAGACTTGAAAGACCTGAGAGCTTTGGAAAGAAGCAGGTTGCTTACCTGTAACTGATGTTCTTCGAGTGGCCATCTGTGCAGTCACACATATGGGTGCTGCGCCTGCGCAGTGCCATAGGCCGGAAGATTGACAGCTAACGATTTTTGGCGGGAAAACGCTCCCCTCCCCTCCCCCATGACTTACATAGAGCGGAGCGTCCGCCATTTTGTTCAGTCTTCGCGACCGAACGTTCCTTCTCATGTGGGCAAAATTCTGTACTGCAGATTTCCCTAAGATAGTTACCCGAACTATCGGTACCGGGATGGTACCGAAGCTAACATGGTTATCGGTATCGAGAAGGTTGGAACCGATGCCGAAGTCAGTATGACTATCGGTATCGAGTGATAGAAATCTCAATAATCAGTGTTTAGTGAAAAGATTTTTTTCCACTCACCGACACCGAGTGGGGCCGGCGGGTGAGTTGTGTGACTGCACAGATGGCCACTCGAAGAACATCAGTTACAGGTAAGCAACCTGCTTTTCTTCTTCGTGGCCTCTGTGCATCACACATATGGGTAGATTAGCAAGCTTACCCTTTTAGGAAGGTTGAGAGGTGTCGCCAATGTAGAATGGAGGAGAGAACTGTTCTTTCGAAAGAGGCATCACGTCTGGCATGAACATCGAGTCTGTAGTGCTTGGCAAACATACACGGTGTTGACCAAATAGCAGCTTTACATATCTCGTCCAGCAGGATGCCTGAAGCAAAGGCTGAAGATGTAGATATAGCCCTGGTAGAATGGGCTGTTGGGGTTACTGGCAATTCAATGCGTGCTAACTGCTATGCCAGAGTGATAGTCTGCACAATCCATTTTGATACTCTTTGGGCCGTAACAGGCAGACCTTTTTCATGCTCCGAATACTTGGTGAAAAGCTTCTGGGAGCGTCTGAGAGACTTAGTACGTGATCTGTAGAAGGCAAGACTTCTTCTGACATCTAAGCTGTGTAACACCCGTTCTAACGGATTCAATGGAGAGGAGAAAAAGGCGGGAAGTACTATGTCCTGCTGAAGATGGAAAGGAGTCAAGACTTTGGGAAGAAAGGCCGGATCCATTCTAAGGACTACCTTGTCCTTATGAAAGTTTAGATACGGAGGGTCTATACGGAGGGCACATGTAGGCATAACTTATCTCATGAACCCGGATACGTATTCACTATAGCCAAAGGATGTGCTTAGCTCATATATAGTAGTATTACCATATAAGGAAAGTATAGGCTACCTTACCATATAAGGAAAGTGTATGTTACGTTACCATATAAGGAAAGCATGTATGCCGTACGTACTGATTGGAGAGTTTGTATCTTGAAGGGGCGTGGAGAAGAGAGCGGGAAAGTGAATGATTGGGGAAAATGGGACAAAGGACGGAAAGGGGTATAAAATAAATGGTGGCGTGGGGGAGACAACAGAGCTCGCGCACACCTCCCAAAGACCCTGGTCTCCTGTGTCTTTCTTCGCCCGAACCCAAGGCCTTCTCCCGCGACTCCGGCCGGCCCGGAGGCGCGCCACAGGCACACAGTTCACTAGCCCTCCGGGCAGATGTCACCGCTACTAAAAAGGCCATTTTCCAAGATACAAGACGTAAGTCTGCTGTAGCCATAGGTTCAAATGGTGGCTGTGTCAGTGCTTGAAGGACTGAGAGACTCCAGGTAGGCATTGTAGGTTTGATAGGTGGATTGATATTGTATAGTCCTTTGAGGAATCTCTTTAAAAGAGGCTCTGAAAATAGGGATAGTCCCTACGATGTGCCACGGAAGTGGGCAATCGCCACCATATAGACTTTAATTGATGAGGGTTTCAAACCCGAATGGTGGAGATGCATGAGGAATTGCAGTATTTGAGATATCGAAGCCTGGTCCGAAAGGAACGAGAGAGAAGCTGCAAAAGTTGAAAAACATTGCCATTTTGCCATATACGATTTTCGTGTGGAAGGTTTCAAAGCCATGTCAATCACTGAATGTCCGGAGGGATTGTAAAGTGTCCATATGTCGCACATGTGGAGTTTGCGGGAGGCGTATTCGAGTCCGAGTGGTTAGAGGCACCCGCGAAAGTTCAGTCCGTAGTGGGGCACTGTACTTGTCTGAAGCTCGTAGGGTTTGACATGGTTGTGATCCTCGATGGATTCTCCAGGCCGTCAATTTCAATGAAGCTGGATCCAGGTGTCGAATTGTGCCGTCCTTCTGTGTAAGAAGGTCCAGCGTTGTCTCAATAAGAAATTCCCCCGAGAGAGATGGAGTAGAGTGGGGAACCACGGTTGTCTCGGCCACCACAGTGTTATCAGTATAACCGTGGCTTCCTTGTGGAGGATTTTCGAGACAGTCTTCATTATGAGCGGAATTGGAGAGAATGCATAGAAGTGATACTGAGTCCAACTGATTGTGAATGCATCCCCGCGAGAGTCCGTCCCGAGCCCCGCTCTGGAGCAATAAGTGTGGCAGATTTTGTTGTGGTAGGTGGCGAAAAGGTCTATATCCGGAGGACCCCAACGATGAAAGACGGTAGCGATCGCTGGAGGACTCAGTTCCCACTTGTGGGTATCCGACATTTGCCTCCTGAGCAAGTCGGCTTTCACGGGTGGATGCTCCAGTCCCAAATCTGCATGGACAATCTCGCCAATTTCGGGGATTTTGTCCCCCCTTGTTTGTTGAGATAGAATACTGTGGCGATGTTGTCCGATGTAACTTGAACCACATGGTTCCGAAGAACATCCTTGAAGGCCTGAAATGCTTTCGACACTGCCAGGAGTTCCAAGAAGTTGATGTGACATTTGGATTCCTGTCGGTTCCAAATACCTTGCGTTTTCATTGTACCACAAATCACTCCCCAACCCCCGAGGGATGGAAATAGTTGGGCATCGAGGTCGGAAGGGGACACCCACAGTCAGGTTCTGTGAGGCGAGCCACCAATGAAGAGTTCGAAGCACCGATGAAGGGATGCGGAGACAAGTAGATTGGCTGTCCCGTTGGGGCCGGAACAGAGTTGAAAAACAGCTGTAAGGGCCTGAGACAGAGCCAAGCGTAAGGGACAACCATGATCGATGCTGCCATGTGCCCTAACAGTCTTTGTATAGTCCTGGCAGACACGGTCTGACGGTGTATAGCCCGAGCGACGCATCGTGTCAAAGATCGTTGACGGTCCCGAGGTAGGAATGCTCTCATTTGGATGGAGTCGAGTGCGCCGATGAATTGGATGATCTGTGTTGGGGACAAGTGAAGATTTTTCAAAATTAATGCAAAGTCCTAAGTCCTCTAGGAGAGAGCATGTAGTCTGTATAGCCGAAAGAAGTTCTTGTCTGGACTGAGACACTAGGAGCCAGTCGTCCAAATAGGGGTAGACGTGAATGCCTTGTAAACGAAGGAAGGCACATACAGGGGCCATGCATTTTGTGAATACCCGGGGTGCTGTAGTGAGTCTGAAGGGTAACACCGAAAACTCGAAAATGTCAGAGTTGACAGCGAATCGGAGAAAGCGCCTGTAGGCAGGGTGAACTGCAGTGTGAAAATATGCGTCCTTAAGGTCTAGTGCGGTGAACCAGTCTTCTTCCTTCAACAGTGGTAGAATGTTTTGTAGGGTGGTCATCCGAAACTCTCGGGGGGGGGGGTGATGAATTTATTAAGTCCCTTCAGGTCAAGGATTGGACGGAGGTCACCATCCCGCTTGGGTACCGTAAAGTATCTGGAGTAAAATCCATAGATATCATCCCCTGGGTTCAAATGACTAATCACTCCTTTAGCAAGTAGTAGTTGGATCTCACCAAGAAGGGCTGGTGATGGTGAAGTGGATTGGATCGGTGTCGATGGAGGAATGATATCGAATTCAATACGGTATCCGTGCTGAATAATCGAAAGTACCCACCGGTCAGATGTAATGGACTCCCAAACGGGGAGCCAACTTCGCAGTCGGTCCCCAAATGAGAGTGGGGTGGGTGGAGTGGAGGAAGAAGAGATGGTTCGCCTGTCCCATCAACGGCGTCATTTGTCCGAATCGTAGCGGCGGTGGATGGGCTGGTAACATTGGGCGGGTTGTTGTCGCCTACGCTGTTGCTGTGGCCACTTGTACTGAGGTTGGAAACGTGTCTCGAATTCAGGCCGATACCCAGGCCGATTCCACGGCCACCTACGTTTAGGCTGTTGTTGCTCCACACGCCGCACCGTCATACAAGACTCGTGTATTTGCTTGAGTTTCCTGTCGGTGCAGGAGTGGAACAGTCCGGTGCCATCAAAAGGCATCCCTTTGATGCGTCTCTTGGTCTCCTCAGGAAAATTTGAACTCCTGAGCCACGTGTGGCGCCTCAAAGAAACTACGCCTACCAGGGCCTGAGAGTCGGAGTCAACGTGGTGGCGCACCGTTGACAACTGCTGAACCGCCACATGCATTGACTCGAGAAGGACCCTGGCCAGGTCCGCCTGCGCATCCGGAAGAGTCGACAGTACGTTGCTAAGCCTGTCCATTATGAAATATTGGTAGCGAGCGAGGGTCGCCTCGTAGTTTGATATGCAAATCCCTAGGCCCGCTGCCGCGTAGACTTTGCGCGCGATACTGTCGATTTTTCTGCCCTCCTTGTCACGTGGGGAAGTGTGGCCCTGAGACTCCCGTCCTTGAGAAGACTCAACCATGACCGAGTTCGGGCGCGAATGTTTAAGGAGGAATGGAATGTCCTCTTCCCGAACTTGGTACATGGACTCAAAGCGGCGGGATGTCGGTTGTGGCTGGCTGGGGAGGTCCCAAGGCTGGGCCATAGCGTGCCTCAGGGTGGTGATTAGTGGCAGCACTATCGAGGCTGAGCGCTCCCCGCGGACAACATCATAAAACTTGTCCGCTGTTGGTCCAGGCCGTTGGATCACGTCTATATCAAGAGATTGAACCAGGCGCGCCATAAGCTCCGAAAAAGAGGAGTAGGATTCGTCAGGTGATGACGGCCCTTGCGCGGACACAACATTGTCCGGGGAGCTAGAATCTAGTTCCGAATCCGACTCTGGGACCAGATATGGCGGAACAGACGAGGAAGACTCAGCCGGGGACATCGACAGTGAGCTCTCTTCTCGCCCATAGGATGTTGGGCATCCTCGGGCCGATGTTGGGTGTCGGTCCCGAGGGGAGAAGCTACCTGCACGAGGGTAGCGACCGACGGAACGCTCGGACCAGGCGTGCCTTGGGTACCATCCGGGCGAGCTCCTGTCGGAGGATCTGCTCCTTCTTCCCCGGGGAGAGATCTGGGTCTCTACGTTGCGGGCAGCCACCAGCATCGGAGTAGGTGATCTAGCTCTCGGGGGAGAGTCTTGAATTTCCCCGTCAGAGCTGGGCTCCCGGGGCAGAATAGGGAGCGGCTCCTGAGGCAGTTCCCCGATGCGTCTGGGGGATCCTGGAGGGGTGACGCGCATGGCCTCCTGAAGAGTCGGTCCCAGTGGAGTCAGTACCAAGCGGAACCAACGGTACCAATGAAGCCAAATCGCGGTGCCTGGGCCGCTCGGAGTCTTTGGACTTCTTGGGTTTGTCTGACTTGTCGTGTTTGGTCTTCGTATGACCAGAAGACTTCCCAGACTCAGTGTGCTTCCGCTTTTCTGTTTCTTTCCTAGAAAACGAAGCTGGCTGGGAGCGCGATGGTCACGCTACTTCGTCCGAAGTGCGAACACGAGGTGCTTTAGCGGCAGGGCCCGGAGGAGCAGGTTGGTTGGCCACAGCAGCAGTCAGGGCAGGTCTTGTAGTCACTGGATCTGACTGTAGGAGGGTCCTATCCCATAGAAGCCTCTTTAGATATTTCTCCTGGTTCTTCCTGGCCTGCTTAGAGAAGGCCAGGCAGTGGGAGCACTTGTCCATTCTGTGCCCCTCCCCAAGGCAGAGGAGGCATAGATCATGCGGATCAGCAGGTGACATTTTTGATCCGCACTCCGCGCACTTACGGAACGCCGCTCGAAGGGCCATAGTGCCAGAAATGAGAAGAAAAGAGGATAGTATAGAGGGTAAATATATATTTTTGTTTTTTTATAGAATAGAAGTGAGAAATACGAACGGTAAACGAAGTGAATAAGAACAAGAGTATATAACAAGGGGTAATAAACTTGGAGAATAAAGAGAATGGAACAACTAACGATATTCTGCGGAAAAGGGTCAGAAATAGTCAAGGCGAGAGCGCAAGCAGCACTAGGCATGACGAACGGCGGTCGCAAAGACTGAACAAAATGGCGGACACTCCGCTCTATATAGGTCATGGGGGAGGGGAGCGGAGCATTTTCCTGCCAAAAATCATTAGCTGTCAATCTGGCCTATGGCACTGTGCAGGCACAGCACCCATATGTGTGATGCACAGAGGCCACGAAGAAGAACACTAGAAGTTCCAGATAATTGATGTGCCTGGATATTTCATGACCTTGCCAGGTTCCTTGAGTGGAGAGATTGGCACAGTGTGTCCCCCATCCCTCAAGGGAGGCATTGGTGTAGAGAGTCACCGTCGATTTTGGCTGGCGAAAAGGGACCCCTGTGAAAAGGTTGTTGCTGATTGTCCACCAAGTCAAAGTCTGAAGGACGAAAGCGGGCGCTAGCAGTAGGCGATGCGGAAGATTGCGCTGTGGGTAAAAGAGGCGGTTGAACCAGAGTTGCAAGGGTTACATTCGCAGCCTGGCATTGGGTATGACAGTGACTGTGGAGGCCATATGACCGAGCAGTTTCTGTATGTAGAGCATGGGAACAGCCCGACCGTTGGAAATGTGGTGAATGGAAGACCAAAGCTTGCCCTTTTGAGCTTGTGGTAGAAATGCTCTGGCCTGGATTGAGTCAAGGTGTGCTCTGATGAAGTCGATGACCTATGAAGGAACAAAGCAGGACTTTTCAACATTAATACAAAGTCCGAGTTTATCTAAGAGACAAGACTATTACAAGTGGTATCAATGACTGAAAGTAGGCTCTCTCTAGAGAAGGAGACAATCAGCCAGTCATTGAAATAGGAGTAGATATGGACACTTCGTAGCCTGAGATGGGCACAAACAGGAGCCACACATTTCATGAAAACTCTTGGAGTGGTAGTGTGTCCAAATGGAAGGACATTGTACTCGAAAAGGTCAATACCAACAGTGAACCAGAGCAATCGTCCATGTGACGGGTGGATGCTGATATGGAAGTATACATCCTTCAAGTCCAGAGATGTGAACCAATCTTCTCTTGTGGGCAATGGGAGGATGTTTTGAAGGGTGGTCATCCAAAATTTTTTAGTCTTAATGAATTTGTTCACGCCATGTCGATCCAGTATCGGGCGTAGACCACTGATGAATCCACGGACAAATATTGTCCTGATGAGCTGGAGGGAGAAATGCCCTCGCTAGGGTAGAATTGAGATGGGCTCCAATGAACATGGGAACAAGGGACGATTTTTCACGATTAATACACAGTCCTAAATTGTCCAGCAAAGTACAAGTTATGTCAACGGCTGAAAGAAGACCTTCCTGGGTCTGGGAGACTATCAGCCATTCGTCTAGGTAAGGGTATACTTGGATACCCTGGAGCCAGAGGTGCTCGCACACTGGAGCCATGCATTTAGTGAAGACTCATGGAACAGTGGCTAATCCAAATAGGAGGACATTAAATTCAAATATGTCAGACCCGACAGTGAAGTGTAAGAGGATGGCAAGGATGAATAGAGATGTGAAAGTAAGCATCTCTCAAGTCCAGGGAGGCGAACCAATCCTCTCTCCTCAGCAATGGAAGGATATTTTGAAGGGTGGTCATCTGAAATCTCTTAAGTTTGATAAACGTATTAATATCTCACAAGTCCAGGACTGGACGGAGACCACCATCCCATTTAGAGACTGTAACATATCTTGAAGAGAATCCATGAAGTCTCTCAGAATGAGAGAGGTGACGAATCGCTCCTTTACGAAGTAGTTGGCAAACTTCATCTACTAACACTGGCGAGCGTGGTATAAATCGAATTGGGCTTGACGGAGGAACAATGTCGAATTCTATTCTGTATCCGAGTTGGATGATGGATAAAACCCATTGATTAGATGTTATGGACTCCCAAATGGGGAGTCTGCTTTGCAGCCGATCCCCAAACGAAAGGGGGAAGGGTGGGAATTGGAGAGGAGGAGAGGTATCGAAGCGGCAGTGACCCTGCTGGAATCGCTGCTGCGGCTGTTGCTTCCGACGCTGCTGGTGCTGTTGAAATTGCTGCCTTGGTGGGAACTGCTGACGGTAAGACGGACAAAACCAGGACCACTTACGGCTCGGCTGAGTCGGATGTTCCATCCAGTGAGCTGTCATCCGTGACTCATGGATGGATTTTAATTTATGGTCCGTCCTGGCATGAAAAAGTCCCAAACCGTCAAATGGCATCTCTTCAATCTACCACTTCATCTCCTCCAGGAAATTACAGCTCCGGAGCCATGCATGTCGACGGAGAGAGATGGCACAGACCAGAGCCCTGGAATTGGTGTCGACGTGGTGTCGTGCTGGTGATAACTGCTGGATGGTGACTTGCATGGCTTCTTTGATGAACACTTTAGCCAAGTCTCCCTGATGGTCAGGCAGAGAAGTGGCGATCTTGTCCAGCTTCTGCATTATAAAATATTGACGCGTCGCCTCGTAGTTAAGAAATATGAAGGCTGAGTCCAGAGGCCACATAGACTCAGCGTGCCAACATATCAATTTTTCTGCCTGCCTTATCATGAGGAGCTGTATGGCCCCTCAATTCTCTGCCCTGGGACGACTCGACTACTACCGAGTTTGGTTTTGGATGGTGCAAGAGGAATGGTATATCCTGCTCCCAAACTCGATACATAGCCTCATAGCGCCGTGATGTGGCCTGTGGCTGGGCCAGCAGCTCCCAGGGTTGAACCATCACCTGTCGGAGCATGATTATCAGAGGCAGAACAATGGCAGCTGACTGTTTGCCCCTTGCGATATCATAAAACTTGTCGGTGCTAGGATTGGCTTGATGTTGCGCCTCGATCTCTAGTGATTGAACAAGTCTCGACATCAATTCCCCAAAGGTGATGGGCTCCTCTGGAGATCTTGGGCCTTGTGATGTGATCGCCACATCTGGGGAAGTAGAGTCTGCCTCTGACTTCGAGTCGGCCTCGTAGCGGTAAGGTCCGCTACATAAAGAATTCCCTTGTGATGTGGGATGTCTCTGCTCCACACGTCCAGATGTAGACGGGGCCTTTCTCGGAACCGGTGGTAATACATGGTCCTGTGCTGACGGATAGAATCCGAAGGAACAGTGGTTCTCCCAACCTATGTAACTTGCATAACGGGGATGGTCCCATTGCTCCATATGCCGGTCAGCAGAACAACGCTGGTACCATGGTGGAGAAACAGAAGATTCTGCAGCTGGTCTGGATGGCGGCATTGGCGTGGGTGAGTGAACTCTCAGTGGGGAGTCACGGATTTCCCCATCCAAAATCGACTCACGCAATGGTGCCTCAGGTCATTCAGGAGATGCACTTTCCACATGTGTGACTCGTCTAGGGGACCCCAGCGGAGTAACCTGCATGGCAGATTGCAGGGTCGGTCCCGATGGGGTTGGTACTGTTGTAGCCACCAGGACCAAGGGCACTGATGAACCCGAGTCACGATGTTTAGCATGCTCAGGTTTCTTCGCCTTGTGGGCCATCTTGTCTGCCTTGTCCTTTTTAGCCTTTTTGTGGCTGGAGAACTTATCTGAGCCGCCGTGTTTTCTCTTCTCCCTTTGTTTACGAGGGGGAGAAGGAAGTTGTTGAGCCCCCATCACTGAAGCACCCTCATCCGATGGGCGCGGTGGAGGCACGGCAGCGCTGTAAAGGCACAGTTGACGCAGAGCCAGGTTTTGTAACCAGCTGGTCCAACTGCATAAGGGCCTTTTCCCAAAGCAGCTTTCGCAGGCGGTTTTCCCGATTTTTTTGGGCCTCCTTAGTAAAGACCAGGCGGTGGCCACATTTGTCTGTTCTGTGACTCTCGCCTAGGCAAAGGAGACACAGATTGTATGGGTCCTCGGGACATTTTAGACCCACACTCGGCACATTTACAAAATGCCACCCGCTGCACCATTGCAAAATGGAAAAGGAGAAGATAGTGAAGGGGGAAGATAATCTTTTTAGGTTTTTTTTTATTGCTAAAGAGGAAAGAGATAATCGAACAGGGGAGAAAAAACTTGGAACGATAGGAGAATGATTAACAAGAACAGAGAACAAAGAGATCAATAATGCGAGAGTGAAGAGGCATGAGGCACAGTGAACGGTCGCAAAAGACTGAGAAAATGGTGGACACTCTGCTCTATATATAGCACTGAGGGGGGAGGGGAGCGGAGTTTTCCCTCCAAAAACCATTAGCTTTCTAATCTTTCCGGCCTAGGCACTGCGCAGGCGCAGCACCCATATGTGTGATGCACAGAGGCCACGACGAAGAAGGTAAGGTATTTAAAAACTTGGAAGAGATTTCTTAACAAGAAGAGCAACAAGAATCAACGAACAAGAACAAGTAAGAGAGAGTAATGAACAACTCAAGGCAAAGCAATCGGTGGTTGAAAGAAGACGGGGGAAAATGGCAGGTGCTCCACCCTTTATAGTGGGGAAGGGGTGCAGAGTTCCCCCACAAAATCCGTTAAAGCCTTGAATCTTTCCCTGCTACAGGCACTGCGCAGGCGCAGCACCCATAATGTGTGATGCACAGAGGCCACGACAAAGAATAGCCACCAGCCATCTTCAAGCGTCCCCTTTTTGGAGTCAGTGTTGAGGTCAGCATGATTGGGCAATGTCCATTGCCATCTTTTTGAACATTTTTGATTCACTTAGGCATCTCATATAATTTAAAGCATTTTAGTAATTTTTCTGGTTATGTTTTCTTACTCCACTGTAGTGATGTGAGTTTCATTTTTCTACCTGATGGGTCTTGTCTTGGTATATACCAAGCCATACACACGTGTGGAATGTGGAAAGAGCTTCAGTCAAAGTTGGAAAACTTACAATCCATCAAAGAACCCACACTGGGGAGAAGCCATAGATATGTGTAGGCTGTGAACAGAGCTTCAGTCAGAGTGGACATCATACTAGGCATCAACGAACTCACATTGGGGAGAAGCTATACTCATGCATGGAAGGTGGACAGAGCTTCAGTCTGAGTGGACATTGTACTTGGCTTCAAAGAACCAACACTGGGGAGAAGCCATGCACATGCATGGAATGTGGGAAAACTTCACTCAGGGTCATAATCTTACTGGTTATTAAAGAACCCACACTGTACACATGTATTGAATGTGGAAAGAACTTCAATTGGAGTGGACATCTGACTAGGCATTGAAGAACCCACACTGGGGAGAAGCCATGCATATGTATGGAATGTGGGAAATGTTTCACTAAGAGTGGAGAAGCCATACACATGCATGACATGTGGGAAGAGCTTCCATCAATATGGAGGACTTAGACAACATCAAAGAACCCACAGTGGGGAGGAGCCACACCATTGCATGGAATGTGAACACGCTTCGGCCGGTGTCATCTCAAGGGCCCTCTGAGAACCTGTTTTCTTAGGAACCATCAAAAAACACTTACTGGTGAGAAGCCACACAAATGCATATAATGTGAAAGAACTTGGGGAGTTATCATCTTAGGTATCATCTGAGTACTCCAAAAACACACTGGGGAGCGGATTTACAAATGCATGTAATGAGCAAGAATGGCATCCTTGCCCTAGAATGGGTAATGAAAATGTCAGGCCATTGCACCTTCATTGTAAAAAAAGGGAAATTCCATTCTGGTCATAGATAATGAGTGGAATGGAGAATAGACTTTCTGCATCATAGTCCCTTTTGTACAGATCTCTGGTCCAACTGCACTGGAAGAATTGTCTCCAGTTCAGGTTGTCCCAGCTAAATATCGACATGGTTGATTTGGATAAAGTACAGGGAAGAGAAAGGAAAATTTGTTTTTACTTTATGATTTACTGACTCCACTGCTGGGTTATTGTTTCATTGTGTTGTTAATTACACTGTGCTTATCCTCTTGTTGTATTTTATATGGCATTGTTATTGCATGATGTATTATGGTTTTGACTATTTTTTTTTATATTTTTATCTGTATTGATGCTACGATTGTGATGTGAGCCACCCAGAGAGCCTTCTGGTTTTGGGGTGGCATACAACTGCAAAAAATAAACATTAAAACAATAATAAATATTTATTAGTTTTATAGGGCTGATCACTTCTATTGGCATTTGATACATTTTGTATCGTTACTGTTTTGTACAAGGCCTGGGGAAGTTCATTTATGAAGCCTTTACTAAAGTACCCAAACTAACAGTATCGGAAGCAATTTATACAATAAGAACACCTAGGCAAATCACATGGAACACCCCCACCCCCCACTGAATTTTAGTTCCTACCTGAGTGTTTTCCCTGAAAAGAAAAGCTGTTTTTCCTCAAATGCAGTATAATACCCACCCTTTTGTACTTGCACGGTCCTGAGATGCAGCCATGTTTTCACATGTTCGTGGAACTGATGCCTCTTTCTCACATGCCTTCTTACCATGGTTCTGTTGTGCAGAGGCTGCCTGGGTGAGTACCTTGAATCCAGGCTTGCAGCAGGCAGAAACCTTGGGAGCATGAGAACAAGGAAGGCCCCTTTGCATCCTGCTATTTTGCCAAGTCTGAAGTCTTAAGGATGTGGTAACCATTAGTGGATTTTGTATATAGATGTGCTGGCCTGAAGTACAGAATTGCCATATGTGTCCTGCCAAAGTATTCAGGGCAATTTACATTTTGTAAAAAGATTTCATAGTCGAATAACATCAGTGTCATTGCCAGAGCGGCATTAATGATGGTGCCTCCCCTGGCTCCTATATAGTTTGTAGGAGAATTGGCGGACATGGTATGCCCCTGTTGAATGCTGGATATGAGAAGTTGTTTGTTTGCAGCTCCTGGGCCATTTGCTGGACCTGCTTGGGGAAACGGCCTGTGTCTCCCTATGGAAAAGCAGAGGCCCAAGCTCCCACAGCTGCTTCCTGAGACAAGGCATGTGGTACAAGCAACAGTAAGGTGCTAGTATCAGGCAGGTAGTCTTCCATGCCTGATGGAGAGGACGGATGTATCCTGGAATGTATAGAGGTGGAAGATTGTGATTGACATTGAAGCACTGGGCAAGGAAGATGCGCATGCCCTATAAGGCTCCCAGCACGAGCCTTAGGAAGAGTTGCTGTGTGGCTACATTATTCTTGCAAAACAGATGTACTCTGTCTTGAAACATAGGTGGCACTGTGGACCCATAAAAATGCCTTAGCCAAAGAACTGTTACTTATTCATTTGAATGGTGTCATATGCAGGTTCTTGATACAAAAAAGAGCTTTTTTGGAGTTTCTTTATCAATATGTAGGTAGGGGAGAGAGATTATGGAAAGACATGGAAGAGAGTGGAATTGTGGGGTTGGAAGGACAGCCCATTTGAAGAATTTTGGCTTAGTTTGCATGAAGACTGACATGTATTTATTTATTTAACAAGTTTGATATGCTGTTCTCAGCTCATGAGTTTTCTGAGTGGTTTGCAGAAGTAAAGCAGTTACAATGCAATACACTTTATCACTCTGACCCAGGCAGCAAAAGCCCTTCTTACATGAATTCTTACATAATTTATCATTTTCTCGTTGTTGTCGTTGTTAGTTGTGAAGTCACATACAACCCATTGCGACCCAATGGACAATATTCCTCCAGGCCTTCCTGTCCACCATCCCCTGGAGTCCACTTAAGCTCACGCTGACTGCTTCCGTGACTCCATCTAGCCACCCCATTCTCTGCCGTCCCTGTCTTTTTCCATCAATTGTTCCCAGCATTAGGCTCTTCTCCAGGGAGTCCTTCCTTCTCATTAGGTGACCAAAGTATTTGAGTTTCATCTTCAGTATCTG
Organism: Varanus salvator macromaculatus; assembly: GCA_023646645.1. NCBI lineage: Eukaryota > Metazoa > Chordata > Lepidosauria > Squamata > Varanidae > Varanus > Varanus salvator. Next base: position 23,295,929 of record JAIXND010000624.1, on the reverse strand, counting down.
GCCTTCTAAAGAACAGTCAGGGTTGATCTCCTCTAGGACTGACCGGTTTGATCGCCTTACAGTCCAAGGGACTCTCAGGAGTCTCCTCCAGCACCACAATTCAAAGGCCTCAATCCTTCAGCGCTCAGCCTTCCTTATGGTCCAGCTTTCACAGCCATACATTGCAACTGGGAAACCATAGCCTTGACTATACGCACTTTTGTTGACAGGGTGATGTCTCTGCTTTTTAGTATGCTGTCTAGATTTGCCATAGCTCTCCTCCCCAGAAGCAAGCGTCTTTTAATTTCTTGAGGCATTTTCTAAGTACAATAATCACAAAAGAATATTTCAATACAAATCAAGCTAAAACATTGTTATTTTTATTTAATTAATTGTTTAATGCAAACAAAATAATGATAGTAACAGTTGTAACAATCGAAATGATCATCATTGCCATAACAGTTACTTCGACCAAAAGTATGACTGCTCCCAAACCTGAGGGTCATGACAGCAACTCTGTAGGCGAGGTTAGGCTGAGCACGAATGACTGACCCAAATCACCCACTGAGTCTTGTAGCTGCACATGCGACTAGAACAAGATTCTGCCCAGTTTCTAGTCCCAACAGCTGAACTACACCATGAAGAGGCGGCTAGCTGGGCATGTGGAGAAAATACCCAATGCTGAGCTGAGCCCATGAAGCAGTGGCTTGTCAGGCGCAAATGAAATCCCAAAGGTCAGTTGATTCCTCCTCCACAAAGAGGATGCTGAGCTGGGCCCTAGAAGCATCCCTTGAAGAGGAGAGCTACCTGGCAAAACTGCAAAGCTGCTCCAAGCTGAATTGTGCCCATGAAGAGGTGAGGTGTGCTGGGCTTTCCATGAGCCTTCCCACAAGGAACAGGCTTGGCAGGCATGAATCTCATGTGTCACTTGAAGTATTATCCCTGTGAAGAGGACGGTTCCCATGCGTAAGGAAGACCCAGAACTGTCTCCTCAAAAGTGCTGGCTTTCCAGGCATGGTTCTAATCGCAAAAATGCTTGATCAAAATGGAATAAATCTATCAAAATTTCCCTGAAAACTTGTAGCAGTTAAGCAAGATATACTAGAATGTGGTATCTGCCAGGATGTATCCAGATATAATGAGAGTCTCAATAGTAGCCGCATTGGTGTCATAGAGCCATTTGTGATCAAGGGGCCTCATTCAAGAAGGTGACCAAATCAGATGAGACAAAGAACACGTAGACAAATTAAATGGGACAAAGGACATTTAGCTCTTCTGTGCATTTCCTCACTCCTGGTTGAATTTTAGTTCACAGCTGAGCTTTTTCCCTGAAAAGGAAAGCCATTTTTCTCAAATGCAATGCAATACCCACCCTTTTGTACTTGCCAGATCCAGAGACACAGCAATGTTTTCACATGTCTGTGGAACTGATGCCACTTTCTCGCACACCTTCTGGCCATCGTCCTGTTGTGCAGAGGCTGCCTGGGTGAGTGCCTTGAATCCAGACCTGCAGCAGGCAGAAGCTGTGGGAGCAAGAGAACAAGGAAGGGCCCCTTGCAAGGCCGGGAAACATTCTCTTGCATCCTGCTATTTTCCCAAGTCTGAAGATGCAGTAACCATTAGGGTGTTTTGTATATAGATCCACTGGCCTGACTTTGGAAGGGAGTCAGGCGGGTGGGGGAGGATCCCAAATCTTGCTTTCAGATACTGAGGCTATAATGGGGGTTGGGGAGCAAGATAGGAATCTCAGATGTTGAAGGGCAAGATGATCCCGGTGGCTTATGAATATAAGAAAAGCCGTGCTGCATCAGCTCAAAGGCCCAACCCATCCCACACAGCACACCGGAAGGCTTGGTGGCATCCACCACCCAGAACACCTTTGTGCGGCTCAATGCTTTCTGGCCTGCAGTGTGGGCACTCACGAGGCAGGCAGGGCAGGTGCAGTGAGTGATAGCGGGCTCAACGCCTGCAATACCATGCCATGCTTCTCCATTTGTGCCCAGTGGAGCACCGGAGGACCTACGCTGTCTCCCTCAGCTCCTTGCTTGCCTGCAGCAACTGTCAAACCACTGGGTGGCTCCCAGTGTTCTGTGAGCAGCATCCCTTAGCCAGAATTGCGCTCTTAGCACGAGATGCTCTACGGCTGCAATATGACTGCAGACCAGATGTGCTCTGTCTTGGAACATAGGTGGCACTATGGTCCTAAAAAATCCCTTAGCTAAAGAACTGTTTCCTATTCATCAAAATAGTGGCATGTCCATGGTGCTTTGTAGAGTACCTTAAACAAAAGAGAGCTTTCTTGGAGTCTCTTAATAGGTAGGTAGTGGAAAGAGGTTGTGGAAAGATAGCAGGGAGGGAGTGGAGGAGAGAAGAGTTGCAGGTTGGAAGGGTTGGGCCTGTGGCCACTTGATAGGTTGATAGAGGCCAAAACCCATTTTAATGGCTGTAAAGGCAAGTTGTATAGCTGTAACTCGTTTTTTGACTGGCCATCTGATATGTCATCCAAATGGAGGTCTGTGTTTCAGTAGCTATACCATTCATTCCTAGACTGTCCAAGGCTAAAAAGAACTCTGGGATTCCCAAACCAGTCTCATCCCACATCTCATTAATTTGAAGGGATGAACTGGGTACTGGAGAGAAACATCCCTTCCCTTCTACATCATTTATTTATTAATTTAAAACTTGTATGTGATGCCCCTCAAGCATAGCATCTCAAGACGGCTTAAAATCATTAAAACCAAAATATGCTAAAACAATCCAGTGTAATAAACATATAATTATTTATTTTATTTAAAACTTTTATATGCCGTCCTCAATGTGTGGCATCTTAGGACGGCTTACAACATTAAAATCAAAAACAAATAACAATTGATACAAATATGAAGAAATACACAACCAATAAAAATGAATTAGGTCAAGAGAGACTGATTAAAACTATTAAAATACTAATTTTTAAAATAACACTTAAAAGGTTTTGATCTGGCGCCGAGAATATAGGATCAGTGCCAGGCAAACCATTCCAGGGAGTGCTTTCCACAATCTGGGCGCCACTGTAAAGAAGGCCCTACTCCGAGTAGATGCCCTTTTTCCATCCTTCAGGGAGGGTTCTTGCAGTAGGGCCTCCCTCACTGATATTAAGGGGCCTTAGAACGTATACGGAACATTACATTCCTTCAGGTATCCCTGTCTCAAGCTGTTCAGGGCTTTATAGGTCAAAAGCAGCACCTTGAATTGGGCCCGGACTTCAACTGGGAGCCAATGTAGCTGGTAGAAGACTGGCATTATATGAGAATATCAGCATCCTGGCCACTCTGTAGTATCCGGACCATTTTCAAGGGTAGCCCCACATAGACCGTTTTACAATAATCCAACCTGGAGATTACCAGAGCATGAATCACTGTTGCTAGGCAGTCTTTGTCTATGTAAAGATGCAGCTGATGGACCAGCTGAAGCTGTAAGAAAGCACTCATCACCACCGCTGCCACCTGGGATTTCCAGTGACACTCCGGGTCAAGGAGCACTCCCAGGCTGCACACTCTGTCCTTTAGAGGGAGTGCTACCCTGTCCAGAACAGGATTAAAATCACTTACATGAAAACTCAAACCACCCACCAACAGGACCTCCATCTTATCTAAATTGGGGCTGTGTGTATTGGTCCTCATCCAGCCCATTATCTCGGCCAGGCACCTGTTCAGTACAGCCACTGCCTCACCAGGAGTAGATGTAAATGAGAGGTAGAGCTGGGTGTCATCAGCATGCTGGTAACTCTGCAGTTCAAACCTCCTGATGACCTCTCCCAGGATAGGCTGGATCACTGCCTCCTTCAAGGGAGCAGGGACCTGGCCCTCCCTCAGCGAGGCGTTGATAACCTCCCAGACCCAGGGTCCAATCCCATGACTGGCTACTTTGAGCAACCAAAAAGAGCAAGGGTCAAGAAGACAGGTGGTAGGGCGTACCATTCCAAGCACCTTGTCCATATCCTCAGGCCGCAATAACTGAAACTCATCCAATTATGATGGACCAGATGGCGCTCTGGACACCTCCTGTACTGGAACCATATCAACTGTGGAGTCCAGATCACAGCGGATCTGAGAAATTCTTTCCCTAAAGTGCTGGGCAAAGCTGTCACAGCAGGCTGGGGAAGGTGTTTTAGAAAATTCTTTTTCTTGGTCAGGGTGTATTGGGCCTTGCACTACTTGGAAAAGCTCTGTTGGATGGCAATGTGAGGAAGCAATGGAAGCGGGGAAGAATTGCCTCTTTGCCTCTTTTACTGCCTCGATAATGAGCATGCAAATGTGTTTGGTCAGATTCATCCCAAGATTTCCTCCACCTGCTCTCTAATCGTCTCCCAGCCTGCTTCATCACCCACAACTCAGGCAGATACCACGGTGCCGAGCAGGCTGTTAGGTGGGAAAGGACGCTTAGGAGCGATTGTGTTGATTGCCCTGGTCATCTCCCTATTCCAAGAATCGACCACGACATCAACAGGAGCGCCAGCTTTATCAGTCAGAAAATCCCCCAGAGTCCTCAGGAAACCATCTGGATCCATCCAGTGCCATGGATGGACCATCCTAATAGGGCCCACACCCTTCTGGAGGGAGAGATCAGTTTCAAGCTCAAACCTCATGAGGAAGTGGTCTGACCGTGACGAAGGAGTTAAAGGTCAAATTTCTCACTTCCAGACCACCTTCTTTCCATCCCATTGAGAAAACCAGGTCAAGCGTGTGACCTGTTTCATGGGTTGGGCTGGTGACGTGTTGAGACAGCCCCATGGCTGCTATGGAAGCCATGTAGTCCTGACCTGCCCCAGGTAGAACCACCTCAGCGTGGAGGTTGAAGTCCCCTAGGACCAACATCCTGGGGGTCCTCAACACCAGGTCCGAGACGATTTCTGTCAGCTCAGGCAGGAAGTCTGCTGAGCAGGAGGGTGCAAGGTACACCAGCAGAGTTCCTAATATGTCATGATCGCTGAACACCAGGTACAAACACTCCAGACTTGGTCTCAAAGGGACAGGAAGCCTCATTAAGGGAAATATTTATTTATTTAGTTAAAACTTTTATATGCCGTCACCACATGCCGTGGCATCTCTGGATGGCTCACAACATGTACCATTAAAAACAATAAAACAAGAACAAATTTCATAAAATATATAAAAACAAAACCAACAAAAAAGTGACTTTTAACAATAAAATATTAATTTTTAAAAAAGCAATTAAAAAGGTTTTGATCTGGCGCCAAAAACAATATAAACTTGGCGCCAGGCACACCTCTCCAGGGAGCGCATTCCATAATCTGGACGTCACCGCAGAGAAGGCCCTGCTTTGGGTAGTTGTTCTTTTTATCTCCTTTAAAGAGGGTTCCCGGAGCAGATCCTCTCCCGCAGATCTTAAGGGGCATGAGGGCATGTAAGGGAAGAGGCACTCCTTCAGGTATACTGGCCCCAAGTCATTCAGGGCATTATAGGTTAAAACCAGTCATGGAAGCCATGAATTCCTGAGCCAACCCAGACAGATCTGCCTTGGCATGGAAATTGACATCCCACAGGGCCAACATCCTGGGGGTCTTCAACACCAGGTCCAAGATGACCTCCGTCAGCTCAGGCAGGGAGTCTGTTGGGCAGGAGGGTGCACGGTACACCAGCAGAGTCCCTAATCTGTCTCAGTTGCCCAACACTAGGTACACTCAGGACTTTGTCACGAAGGGACAGGAAGCCTTGCAAGGAAAGTATTGGCTCGGTGAACCAGAGCAATCCCCCTCCCCTCCCCTCTGGGCATGGCCCATGTTTATTTATTTATTTATTTATTTGGAAATTTATAGGCCGCCCCTTGCCACAAGCCTCGGGGCGGCTCACAACAATAGCAAGAACAATTTTAAACATTAAAATTTCCAAATCTTAACAACACAACATTAAAAACTGGCCCATCTCCAGGTCTAAATTAAAAACATCTCAATATAAATAAATAAATTAACATTTAAAATATTGTTTAAATAAAAAGGTCTTTGCCTGGCGCCGAAAAGCAAATAAAGACGGCGCCAGGCGAGCCTCTCTGGGGAGCGCATTCCATAGATGGGGCGCCACCGCAGAGAAAGCCCTCCTCCGGGTACTCACCCTCCTAATATCTCTCACAGAGGGTTCCCGGAGGAGGGCATCAGCAGCAGATCGTAAGGGGCGGGAGGCTGTATATGGTCGCAGGCGCTCCTTGAGGTAACCGGGACCCAAGCCGTTAAGGGCTTTATAGGTAAGAACCAACACCTTGAATTGGGCCCGGACTTCAATGGGGAGCCAGTGAAGCTGACGGAGAACTGGGGTGATATGAGAACCACGCCCAGTCCCCGTCAGCACCCTGGCAGCTCTATTCTGCACCAATTGAAGTATCCGGACCGTCTTCAGGGGTAGCCCCACGTAGAGCGCATTACAGTAGTCTAGCCGGGAAGTCACCAACGCGTGAGTCACCGTCGCCAAGCAGTCGAATTCCAGAAAGGGACGCAGCTGATGGATCAGCCGAAGCTGATGGAAGGCACTCCTCGCCACTGCTGACACTTGGGCTACCAAGGTCAGCTCCGGGTCGAGGAGGACCCCCAAGCTGCGGACCCTGTCCTTCAGAGGGAGTGCAACCCCATTCAAGACTAGGGTCAGGTCCCCCATTCCGAAGCCCGAACCACCTACCAACAGGACCTCCGTCTTGTCAGGATTGAGCCTCAGTTTATTGGCCCTCATACAGCCCATTACCTTGGCCAGGCACCGGTTCAGCACAGCCACCGCCTCACCTGGATCGGTGGAAAATGAGAGGTAGAGCTGGGTATCATCAGCATACTGATGATTCCGCAGCCCACACCTCCTGATGACCTCTCCCAGCGGTTTCATGTAGATGTTAAACAGCAAAGGGGACAAAATGGAACCCTGCGGAACTCCATGGCAAAGCTGCCATGGCGCAGAGCCATAGTCCCCCAGTGCCACCTTCTGGAATCGGCCATTAAGATAGGAGCGGAACCACTGCAAAGCAGTGCCTCCAACTCCCAATCCCGCCAGCCTATCCAGAAGGATACCATGGTCGATGGTATCGAAAGCCGCCGAGAGGTCCAGGAGAACCAACAGGGACGCACTCCCCCTGTCTCTCTTCCTGCATAGGTCATCATACAGGGCGACCAAGGCAGATTCAGTGCCAAAACCGGGTCTGAAACCAGACTGAAATGGGTCCAGATAATCAGTTTCATCCAAGAGTGCTTGGAGTTGTCCCGCCACCACCCGCTCCAGCACCTTGCCCAAAAACAGGATGTTGGCCACCGGTCTATAATTGGCGACCACCTCTGGATCCAGGGAAGCCTTCTTGAGGACTGGCCGGACTACCGCCTCCTTTAAAGGGGCAGGCACCCGGCCGTCTCTCAAGGAGGCATTTACCACCTCCAAGATCCAGGGCACAATCCCGACCTTGGCACTCTTTAATAGCCAGGATGGGCACGGGTCCAGTAAACAGGTGGTTGAGCGTACCGATCCAAGCACCTTGTCCACATCATCAGGCCGCAACAACTGAAAATCATCCATTAACGAGGGACAAGCACGTGCGGTTGGTCCCTCCCCGAAAGGAACTGTATCAAGGGTGGAGTCCAGTTCGTGACGAATCAGAGCAACTTTCTCCCTAAAATGCGTGGCGAAATCGTCACAGCGGGCTTTCGAGGGTGGCACGAGATCTTTTTCAGGGCCAGATTTAGTCAACCCCTGAACCACCCGAAAAATCTCCGCCGGACGGCACTTCGAGGAGGCAATGGACGCGGAGAAGAATCGCTTCTTCGCCGCCCTCACCGCCACAGCATAGGCTCGATAGTGTGCTCTAAGATGTGTTCGGTCAGACTCGTCACGAGATTTCCTCCACTTACGCTCTAGCCGTCTCCCAACTCGCTTCATCACCCGTAACTCTGGAGTGTACCAGGGGGATGATCGGGCTCTGCCTGGTTGGAGAGGGCGCTTAGGAGCGATCGTGTCGAAGGCCCTGGACATCTCCCCATTCCATATATCAACCAGGGCCTCAACAGGAGCGCCAGCCTTGTCAGCTGGAAAATCCCCCAGAGCCCTCAGGAATCCATCAGGATCCATCCGACTCCGGGGGCGGACCATCACAATCTGGTCCGCACCCTTACAGAGGGAGATGCCACTCTCGAGCTCAAACCTCACGAGGAAATGATCTGACCATGACAAGGGCGTCAAACATACATTCTTCACCCTCAGATCACCCTCTTCCTCCCCCGTCGAGAAAACCAGGTCCAGAGTGTGTCCATGTTCATGGGTTGGGCCGATGACGTGTTGAGACAGCCCCATGGCTGTCATGGAAGCCATGAAGTCCTGAGCTGCCCCGGACAAGTCCGTCTCGGCATGGAGATTGAAGTCCCCCAGGACCAACATCCTGGGGGTCTTCAACACCAGGTCCGAGACGACTTCCGTCAGCTCAGGCAGGGAGTCTGTTGGGCAGAAGGGTGCTCGGTACACCAACAGAATCCCCAATCTGTCTCGGTCGCCCAACACCAAGTGGAGGCACTCCAGCCCCGGCCTCGAAGGGACAGGAAGCCCCGTGAGGGAAAAAGAAGCCCGGTAAACTAAAGCGACCCCCCCTCCCCTCCCCTCCGGGCGTGGACGGTGCTGCACTAAGTACCCGGGCGGGCATAATTCCGAGAGGGCAACATCCCCCCCCTCTCCCGCCCAGGTCTCGGTGATGCAGGCCAGGTCGGCCCTCTCATCCATGATCAGGTCATGGATGGTGTTGGCTTTATTGCGGACCGACCTGGCATTAAGTAACAGCACTGTCAATCCCGTGGGGCAGCTGACAAGACTTCCAGGCACCCGCCGGCTGGGGGAATAACCAGAAGAAGGAACAGGTGTTAACCATCTGTCCTGCCTTCTCCTAGGCGGGACCGTTAAACCCCCAATGCGACCATAGCGACCATTTCCCATCACCACCCCAATGGTGGCGCCTACGCGCTCCCCAGGTAACATAATTAACCTAACCTGAGATGGGCCCTTAAAACACTTAAAAGATTAAAACTATAAAAAGTCCCTCGCCCCGGAAAGCCCAGACCACGGTCCAAAGAGTTCAAGTAGAGGCCCAGTGACAAGGTCCCTGGCCAGCCCAGCCCCCAAACGGCCCCAACGGCCCAAACGGCGGCGACCGCCCTTGGGCCGTCGCCCCAAGGCCGCCGGCCCCGGGTGTGGCCGGCGCCTTGTAAGCGCCGCGGCCTCCACTTCCGGCGCGACTTCCGGCCACCGGCCACCGGCCCCGCCCCGCCCTCCTCGGCGTGCCTGCCACTCACGACACGAGGGCGGCGGGCTCGGAGCGGGGGCCTGGGTGCCGGCGAGTTCCGGAGGGTGCCGGTGGGAGCCGCCGCGGCTGCCCGGTGGGTCCGCGGCGCGGGGGGGGCGCGAGGGTACCGGCAGCCGTCCGGGGTGTAGTTCCGGCGCGGCGCGGCCTCCGGAGCTCCCGCGGCGATGTTGTGGCGTGGCTCCGGGCTCCGGCGTGGCGTGGCTCGGCCCCTCCGACGA
>JAIXND010000624.1:23273683-23286410 GCA_023646645.1 Varanus salvator macromaculatus | reverse complement strand
GGTGGGAGCCGCCGCGGCCGCCCGGTGGGTCCGCGGCGCAGGGGGGGCGCGAGGGTACCGGCAGCCGTCCGGGGTGTAGTTCCGGCGCGGCGCGGCGCGGCCTCCGGAGCTCCTGCGGCGATGTTGTGGCGCGGCTCCGGGCTCCGGCGTGGCGTGGCTCGGCCCCTCCGACGAGATACCCGGGTGGAACATCTCCCTCTTCTCCTGCCCAGGTCTTGGTAATACATGCCAGGTTGGCCCCCTCTATGATTAAATCATGTATGACAGATGTTTTATTACGGATCAACCTGGCATTTAACAGCAACACTGGGCTGATATTGCTGCCAGGAACCATCTGGTTGGGGGAATAACCAGAAGACAGGACCAGTATCAAACATCAGTCCCTCCTCCTATGTAGGCCTGTTAGACCCCCAGCACTATATCTTCCCCTGGCCATTACCACCCCAATGGTGGTGCCCACCTGCTCCTCGAGTAAAATCTTCCTGAATTAAAAGCAAATAAACAGTCACCACAAATGAACGACAGTAATAACCAAACAAAGGGGGGGGGGACCAAAACCCTGGCCCAGCCCAGCCCCTTTTGGCCCCAAATGGCCCCAAACTGCCTACCCTTTGGCCACGCCCTTGGGCCTCTGGCCCAAGGTTGCTGGCCCTGGCCACAGTTGGCAAGGAAAGAGCTCCGTCCGCCCTGCCCATGTACTCCACTTGTGCTGCCCACCACGCCGGGCAAAGCTGCCACCTGTGCAGAGAGGCAGGGGGGGTGAAGTGGGGGTAGGACCACGGATGCCTTGCCGCCGTTGGGGAGAACAGCAGCAGCGGCCTAGCCCAGGTGTGTCCCAGCAGCGGATTGGCGGCGAGGGCATCAGGGCCAGCTGCTCCCCGGGCCAGTGATGGAAACAGTCTTGGGATCCCCTGGCCATGGATGGCAAGAAAAGGGCCCCATTCACCCTTCCCACACACTCTACTCATGCCGCCTACTGCGCCCAGCACAGCTGCCACTTGTGCAGAGAGGTGGGGGAAGGCGGAAGTGGGGGTGGGACCGCGGAGGCCTTGCTGGTGCTGGGGAGAGTGGCAGCAACAGCGTTCTAGCCCAGGCGCATCCCAGCAGCAGCAGCAGATCAGCAACGAGGACGTTGGGGCCAGCCATCCGGCGATGTCTTGATCCCCGGGCCGATGGTGGTAAACAGTCCCAGGGTCCCCTGGCCATGGCCGGCAAGATTGAAGTTGGAAGAGGCATGGACAATCTCAGCATGGAGTGGAGTTCTTGGGCTCGAGTGAATCTGGGAGATAGTCTCAGAGTAGCATACCAACAGAGGGTTTACTGGGCTTCAAGGCAGTGGCCGGTATCCTCATCTCGGCTTGTAGTGCTGTATGCAAAGAGCAGTGTTCAGTATGGAAACTACACTTCTACTTTTTCTCTGCTCTGTCTGTCTCAGTGTGTTTTTCTTTGCAAGCCTTCTTCACCTCAGTGTGTTTCTGTTTCTCTTTGAGCTTTTTTTGGAGATTGAGATGTACTGGGAGTTTTTGACATTGGTTCTGAGGCGCTGGAGGTTTCCTCAGTTGGTCTGGGTGCCCATTTGGAAGTGCTGCCATGAGAGACAGAAGCACTGGCCAATTTCCCCGTCCCAACGTTCTTCAGTGCCACCAGTGCTCTATCCCAGAGCTTCTTTTTAAGGCAACTCGCATTCACATGCCTGTGGCCTTTGCCCAGGCAGAGTAGACAGCGCAAGTGTCCATGGAGGGTATTTTAGTCCTGCATTGAACACACTTTCAAAACTCAGATCACTGAGCCATTGAAGATAGAATTTGGAAATAAGAGTAGGATCATAGAAGGGTTTTTGTGGGAATGGGGGGGGGAAAGGGGGGTTGCAAAAAATTGGAAAGAAGAATAAGGTTTTCAGTAGAAGAAACAGGTGTTCTAAAGAACAGCAGTGAGAGAAATTTGAGACACAGTGAACAGCAGTTGAAAGTAGATCGGCGAAAGGGCAGGAAGGGGAGGAGAGTGATTCCTGCCAAAACAGATAATGTTAAGAGAATCTTCCTGAACAAAACGGGTACTGCACCCAAATGTGTGATGCATGGAGACCATGCTGAAGAAAGTAAAGATATGGAAGTAGTAGTGATCTGAGAAAAAAAAATATTTAAAGGTACCCAAATGGTTAAAGAGCTAGGGGTGAACAAATCTGAGGCACGCAAGGCAGCACTCGAAAACACACTGGAGAAAATGGCACCCCCTTCCCCCAAGGGTTTATAAAGGCAGGGTTTGTGCCAAAAACACCTAACCAGGGGCAACTCGTGGCAACAGGCCCCACACAGGCACAGAGCCCATATGTGCAATGCACAGAAACCACAAAGAATTACATAAGTCCACATTTTATCTAACTCATGGATCTCCTAACTTTATGGATACATGGACACATGTGCCATTTTAAAAACAGTTGTCTGAACATCAAATTGTCTGCTGTACAGAGTGAGGGGATATTGTAAATATTGTGGGAGCACTTCCCACACTCTGCCCCCCTCTCCGTGTGCCTCATTTTCACGCTCTCTAGCTCTTTCTCTCTTTCTTACTCTCTGCCTCCCCATCTTGCATAGAACAATTTCCCCATTCACTTCCATGGGTCAAGGTCTCCTGCCCTGAAAGTGGTAGAAGTGAATGGAAGAACTACTCCTTTCACTTCAAAAGCAGGAAACATCTTGGTGGGCTCCCTTGGTGGGCTCCCTCACCCATCTTGTGAATGGATGGGTGTCTGCAGGCCCAGTAGCAGAATCTTATCCCATTGTAGGTAAAATTTTGAAGTCATCCAAGTTTTCTGCAGTCAGAAATGATCCCAAGAATAGATTAGTCACAAACTGTTTACTGGGGTTGTGGATGTCTGCACAGGAGACATAGGAACCCGGATGCAACATTATTGACTTCTGTGTGTGCTGGAAACATCGGCCAGACCTTGACTGAGCTGCCCGACCAGACCCTTTTCCAGTCCTTGATGCTGCTCTGTAGCCATCTTGGTGTTATTTGAGGTGCTTCTTTTTAGACGAAGCAAGAAGAAAAGCATGAAGAGGAATAAGAAGTAGAACTTCCTGAGGCACTAAAAGACAGTCAAAGAAGAAACAAGGGGATGGGTGGGAATTCTTCCCATATATACTGGGCATTGGGGTGCAGGAGGGGTCCCCACCAAATCATGCTCAGTTATGAAACCTCTCTGATAAACAGGCTTCCTGAGGGCCTAGATCCAAGAACAAGCTAAAATAATGAAGCAGTTGTGGGTGGGGAATAATAAATAGGCATTGGTCCCAGCAAAGCTAGTGCACTGGCTGATGCAGCAAGCACTGAAAAATCATAATTTGTCTTTATCTGCAGACTTCCAAACCAAGTATCATGTTTTGCACTCCAGATGAGTGATAAACATTCCACCATGGTTTATCACTGTCTACACTGTTTTTGGGCCCAATCAGGCCAAAGTCCTGGCATTAGAATTTCAAATGCCAGTTGGGTTGGGTCCATGAATTGTGTATTTCCCAAAGTGTTTTTCCTCGAGATTCCAGGTAGCCAGTCGGTGAAACTTGCTCACTTAGCCCAACTGATGTCATTGCCAGCCAACACACGTGTTCCTTCTATCCGCAGCTTCCTGGAGGTGATTGCTGCTTGTATAATACGTATATTATCAATAATGTAGCAGTTGACTGAGTGGGCAATTTGTGGAGGAATGAGCAGATGGAGGCCATTACCAGATTTCAGTAATAATTTGAGATCTGCACAGCTTTATCGCAGTTTGCATTCAACTGGTGCTTTGCTTTCTGCTAGTATGATGTAGCAAGTATGAGTGTCGGACTGGTGTTCAGGAGATCCAAGTGCCAGTGACTTTGGGCCAGTCACTGACTCTCAGCCTAATGTACCTCGCAAGGTTATTGTGAAGGTAAAATAAAGAGGATTATGCAATCTGCAATGTCTTTGTTGTAGGAAAAAAGTGGGGAATAAATAAAATTAAAAAAAAAAATCTCGAGTAGGGAAATGCCTGAAGTACTTACAACATAAGCACTTCAAGGGAACATGCCTAAAATGCACTTTCACTGCTGGGTTTGAAACAACTTTCATTAGTATCCTAAAATGAACACATTTCTTTATACTCAGTCTGAGGCCCCACAAGGCGTTTTTCTGGTTTTTAGCTCATTTGTGCAATCGTGCTGCATTTAGAGTTGCTGCCTTTTTAACTAGCTCTGTTTCTTTGACTGTCAGGATCTTGACTTTCCAGAAACCAATATTTATTATGCTGCTTGATTTATATTTTGCTGTTTCCTATATATCCAGAGTAGCTTGCAGCGACTTTTCCACATATACCACAATGTTGCACCATCGACTTAAGGAAACAGCTTGGCTGATTGAAAAGGCCAAACAAAATGGTTGAAAAGGCAGCAGCGCTTTCTTCTTCCTTGCCAGGAAATGCTTCACATGCTAGTTCTCTGTGCTGCAGGCTGCTCTTAAAGGAACAGGGATGGCACAACAAATAGAGCAGCGTATAGATGCTATATATGCTGCTCTATAGATGCTCAGCGTATAGATGCTCACCTTCATCTGGGGAGCTATCAGTTTGGAGTGCTGAGCAGCTGTGCTACCGCATCAAATGTACAGAAATTACTCCCTCTACATCATCTCACTATCTGTTCTTGGGAGCTGCAAAACGGTGTAAGGCACCTTTTATGCTGCTCTCAAGAGCTGTTAGAAATTGCTGCAGGTTAGGACCTGGCCTGGAATTGACATACCTGCCTTTCTTTCTAGGCCACTGTGGCCAAAATAAAATAGCAGGATTTATCAGTCAAGATCTATCTCCTACACATCCTCATGTTTCTTTTGCAGTAAACATGCATTGTGCTTCTACTCAGTCAGGAATTGCTAGCTAGGAGCATCTCATACCTGAAATCTCATTTAGCATCCCATTTCTGAATGAACCAGTTGTCTGCTTCAGGTTTAAAGGTGTATATGTATCAAGCTCACAGTGTCACCCAAAATTCCTGCATGGCAGGTTTTGTGCTTGGAACAGTGCCATTCTCTTCCAGGAGTTACAAAATATAGTCAGGGATGGATGGACAGAAAGATGGAGAACAAATCGATCAAGCCTATTATTCATTGTACATATGCCTGTATAGGACAAGATGCATTTTATAGGCTTGTCTAAAATTCTTCCTTCTCAGGAATAACTACCTGCACAAAACCATTTTATTTATTTATTTAAATCATTTTATGCTGTCCAATTGTGCCACAGCATCTCTGGGTGGCTCACAACACAAGATGAAAACACAATAAAAACATAAAACCCATAACACGTTGCACGTTAAAAGCAACAATAAAATACAGCAAAATTTACAAAACAAAGGTCTATAGGAATTAGTTATTAAAATGTTTTAATATATTTATTCATTTTAAACAAACAGAAAAAAAACAAAGAACCATTATATCAATTGGTCAAGCATCAGATTCTTCTATACAGTTTCATAGGTCATAGAGATATCCTAAACTTAAAGTCCATGCATTCCTTTCCAGCCACTCGTACAACACATTCTGTAAGCCGTCCTGAGGCTTGTTGCAAAGGATGATGTAGAAATGTTTAAATTACATTCCAAGACTCCTAATATATTGACTTTTCTTTATTTTTCATTATTAATGTCAGTCTGCCCATCTCTGCATAGTCCAATATCTTCAGTATTATTGAATTCTCTGTAGATATTTATTCTTTCTTTCAATATTGGGCAAAAACAATAATAGTTGCTGTGATAATATGCAATGCTAATTATAAGCTTTGATTGTCAAGATACCAGGTTTAGCAGGAAAATTTCAGGTTTAAAAGGTATACATTTACATAACATTAATTTGTTTAAATTGTTTACATAACTGGTCTTATCGTCGGATGGAGGTTTTGCAGTCCTTTGAGGAATCTTTTTATCAATGGTTGTGAAAAAATGGATGATCCATGTATTGAGCCACAGTAGTAAGAAATTGCAGCTGTGTACACTCTTATAGAGGATGGTTTAAGTCCTAGATGGTGAAGTTCTAGAAGAAACACAACCCACCCGCTGGCCCCGCTCGGTGTCGGTGAGTGGAACTTTATGGAATTCTATTCTCTGTACCAAGGGAGTAAGGAATTGCTCCACGGTACCGTCGAAGACATACATTTTTTCTTGGTACCGAGGTTTGCAGTTTTTTCCTCGGTACCGTCTTGGTAACTTCGTATTAATCTTATCGGTACTCATCTGTAGTACAGATTTTTCTCACACGAGGGTGAACGTTCGGTCTTCAAGACTGAACAAAATGGCGGGCACTCTGCTCTATATAGGCTATAGGGGGAGGGGAGCAGAGCGTTCCCGCCAAGAACCGCTAGCTGTCAATCTTCCGGCCTAAGGCACTGCGCAGGCGTAGCACCCATATGTGTGACTGCACAGATGGCCACTCGAAGAACATCAGTTACAGGTAAGCAACCTGCTTTTCTTCTTCGTGGCCTCTGTGCATCACACATATGGGAAGATTAGCAAGCTTACCCTTACAGGAAGCCGGGAAGGTGTCGTTACTGAAGGACGGAGGAGAGCACTGCTCTACCGAAGGATGCATCTTGTCTCGCACAAACGTCAAGCCAGTAGTGTCTGGCAAACGTGCCAGGTGTTGCCCAAGTAGCAGCTTTGTAGATCTCGTCCAGAGGTACTCCGGAAGCAAAGGCAGAAGAAGTCGCCACTGCCCTAGTAGAATGGGCAGTCGGAGCCACTGGTAGGTCAATTCTAGCTAACTGGTAAGCCAGTGTAATCGTCTGGATAATCCATTTGGAAATCCTTTGAGAAGTTATAGGGTGTCCTTGGTCTCGCTCAGAGTACTTAACGAACAATTTTTGTGAATGTCATAGAGATTCAGTCCTGGATCTGTAAAAAGCAAGGCATCTCCGAACGCCCAGGCTATGAAGAGATCATTCAAGTGGATCCGTTGGCGATGGAAAGAACGCTGATAGCGTAATGTCCTGCTGCAGATGGAAGGGAGTGGACAACTTGGGAAGGAAGGCTGGATCCATTCTTAGTACAACTTTGTCTTTATGAAAACTTAGGTAGGGTGGATCCATGTGAAGGCCACAAAGTTCACTAGCCCTTCGAACTGAAGTTACTGCTCCCAGGAATGCCGTCTTCCATGAAATGAGGCGTAAGTCTGCAGTAGCCATGGGTTCAAACGGAGACCATGTAAGTGCTTGTAAAACAACAGACAAGCTCCAGGTAGGGATAGCTGGCTTGATTGTAGGATTTATGTTATATAGTCCCTTTAAGAATCTCTTTATAAGAGGTTGCGAAAAAAGTGGTAATCCCTGAAGAGTGCCACGGAAATGGGCAATCGCTGCAAGGTAGACTTTGATGGATGATGGCTTCAAACCAGCGTGATGTAGGTCCATTAGAAATTGAAGAATGTCCGTGATCAAGGCCGACTGGTTGAAAAGAATGAGAGTCCGCGAAATTGGAGAAACGCTGCCATTTAGCCGTGTAGGATCTCTGTGTAGATAGTTTTAGAGCCGAGTCAATAACGAACTGAATGTCCGAAGAGAGAGACATGGAATCCGAAGGATTATTTGGTAATGTTGGTACAGTAAGCAGCGGTTCCGACGACGAATGGTGTTGGGAAGCAGCTGTTGAATGCAAAGAGTTGCAGGAGACCGTCGGGCCCGACATAGTCGGGGGAGTTAAGGAAGATGTCATGATCAGTTCCGATGTAGTAAGCGAAATCATCAGATGCACCAGGCTGTCAGTTTGAGTGAGTCCAGATCCGGATGACGGATAGTCCCGTCTTGCTGAGTGATAAGATCGGGAACTATCTGGAGGTGTAAATATTCCCCTCTAGACAGACAAAGTAGGGTGGGAAACCAGGGCTGGCGTGGCCACCAAGGTGCGATAAGTAGCCCTGTCGCCTCCTTGCAGAGGATCTTCAAAACTACTCTCATTAAGAGAGGAACCGGAGGGTAAGCATAAAAGTTGAGAGTGGTCCAGTCTAGCATGAACATGTCTCCCAGGGAGTTCTGTCCGATCCCTGCCCTGGAGCAGTAAGTCTCGCACACTTTGTTCTGGCTGGTGGCGAATAAGTCCACATCCGGAAAACCCCATCGATGGAAGAGACGTAGGCGTATCTGAGGTTCCAGTTCCCACTCGTGGGAGGTCAACATCTGCCTGCTCAGTAGGTCGGCTTGCACGTTGTCAGTACCCGCAAGATGTACCGCTACTAGGGAGATCCCCCTGGGGATACACCAGTCCCAAATCTTGATCGCTAAACTGGCTAACCTCAGGGATTTCGTTCCACCCTGCTTGTTTATATAAAAGACTGTAGCGATACTGTCCGACGTAATTTGGACTATACGGCCGTGGAGGACATCCTGGAATGCATGAAGCGCTTTGAAAACAGCCAGTAGCTCCAGAAAATTGATGTGATTGCTGGCCTGTCATCTGTTCCACCGGGCCTGAGTCGTCATGGCACCGCATGTAGCACCCCATCCGGTGAGCGATGCATCGGTATCAAGCGATATCAACGGCTGTTGTTGTCGAAACAGAACTCCCACATTCAAGTTGGATGGGATCGTCCACCACCGTAGGGAATGGAGGACAGAAGATGGGACCCGAAGGATCTTCGATTGACTGTCATGTTGCGGGTGGAACACCCCGTTGAAAAAAAGCTGGAGGGGCCTGAGGCGCAGTTTTGCATATGGCACAACAGTGACTGATGCCGCCATATGTCCCAAAACACTCTGTATGCGCCTGGCAGACGTGGTCCTGGTCCGAAGAAGTGAGTGGACATGATTCACCAGAGTCCTCAGTCGATCTGACGGGAGGAACGCATGAGTCCATACAGAATCCAGGCGTGCTCCGATGAAAGTAATGACCTGTGCAGGAACAAGAGAAGATTTCTCAAAGTTGATACACAGTCCAAGATCATCTAGCAGGGAGCATGTTGTCCGGATAGCTGCAAGGAGATCCTGTTTCGATTGGGAAACAAGCCAATCATTCAAGTACGGGTAAATCTGGATCCCTTGCAGTTTTAGGAAGGCGCAGATGGGAGCCATGCATTTAGTAAAGATCCGAGGTGTGGTTGCGAGACCAAACGGGAGTGCCAAAAATTCATAAACCTCGGAACCGATGACAAAACGAAGGAAACACCTATGCGAGGGATGAATGGAGATATGAAAGTAGGCGTCTTTCAGATCAAGTGTGGCGAACCAATCCTCTCTTCTCAGCAGTGGCAAGAAATTCTGCAAGGTGGTCATCTGAAATTTCCGGGGGGTAATAAATTTATTTAAACCCCTCAAGTCAAGAATAGGTCGGATTCCACCATCCCGCTTCGGAACCGTGAAGTGTCTTGAATAAAATCTGTGTACTCCTTCACTGAGGAACGTGGCAGATTGCGCCTTTAGCAAGTAACTGATGTACCTCATCGATTAGAGTTGGTGAGGACGAGGTAGCTTGGATGGAGGTCGAAGGAGGAACAACATCGAATTCAATACGGTATCCGTGCTGAAGAATGGATAACACCCACCGATCAGATGTGATGGACTCTCAAATGGGAAGTCGGCCTTTCAGCCGGTCCCCAAATGAGAGCGGGGTGGGTGGGGTGGGAAAGAGGAGAGGTTTGCCCATCCCATCAGCGACGATGCCGGTCCGAGTCAAAACGGCGTCGAGCCTGTTGGTACCGCTGGGCAGGCTGTTGTCTTCAGCGTTGCTGTTGTTGCCGGAACAGTTGTTGCTGTCTCTGGATCTGATGCGGGGATGGTAGGGTGGTCGGGTCCATGACCACTTACATCTGTGCTATGGCTGGAGCTCCATACGACGGGCGGTCATCCGGGATTCGTAGATGCACTTCAGCTTCCGATCCGTACCGGCGTGGAAGAGGCCGGTACCGTCGAAGGGCAAATCTTTGATCCTACACTTAGTTTTTTCCAGAAAATTGGAGCTTTGCAGCCACGCATGCCACCTCAGGGAAACCGCCCCCATCAAAGCTCTTGAATCCGTGTCAACGTGATGGCGCACGGTGGAGAGCTGCTGCACAGCAATGTGCATAGCGTCTTTTATGAGGAGCTTTGTGACGTCGGCCTGATCATGTGGAAGGGCAGCCACCACGTTGTTTAAACGCTCCATAATAAAATATTGGTATCAGGCAAGGGTGGCCTTGTAGTTTGAAATTCTAATGCCCAAGCCCGATGACGAATACACTTTGCACGTGAGGATGTCAATTTTATGGCCCTCTTTGTCCTTCGGTGCCGTGTGGCCCCTTGATTCCCTTCCCTGGGAGGACTCCACCATAACGGAGTTCGGGCGAGGGTGACGCAGAAGGAACGGGATATCTTCTTCCCGAACCCAATACATGACCTTGAACCTCTGTGTTGTTGCCTGTGGTTGGTTTGGGAGATCCCAGGGCTAGGTCATGGCTTGCCTGAGGGTGGTGATGAGTGGGAGGATGATGGAAGTCGAATTCTCACCACGCACCACGTCATAGAACTTATCCGTACTCGGTCCAGGTCGCTGGATGGCTTCGATGTCCAGCGACTGGACCAAGCGAGCCATCAACTCCCCAAATGAGGAGTACGACTCATCCGGGGATCCTGGACCTTGGGCTGTCACAACAGCATCCAGTGACGTGGATTCCATACCGGATTCATCCGAATCCGGGCCATAATATGGGGGCGCCAAAGATGACGATTCCACAGATGACCTCGATACCATACTCTCCCTAGACGGGAAGGCAGAGTGATGCCTCGGGTCCAATGGTAGCAGACGGTCCCTGGAAAGGAACTCCTCAGGAGCTGGGTATCGCCCCACAGACCGGTATTCCGGCCAGCCACATCTGGGGGACCAGTCGGGCGAGCTGCGATCCAACGACCTGCCCCGCCGATGACGTGGAGACATTTGGGTTTCTACATCATGGCCTGTTGGCGGCATCGGCGTAGGTGACCTTGCCCGTGGCGGGGAATCTTGGATCTCCCCGTCGGAGCTAGGCTCCCTCGGTGGCAGGACCATCGGTTCTGACACCGGTTGCATGCGCCAGGGGGATCCTGGAGGAGTCGCCCTCATAGACTCCTGCGAGGCGGGCCCCGGTGGTGTCAGTACTGTCAGAGCAGTCGGTACCAATGGGACAGAGGAGCCAGAATCACGATGTCTGAGGCGATCCTGACTCCTGGCCTTCTTCGGCTTCTCCAATTTATCCCGTATGGACTTCTTGTGGCCAGACGGTTTCTCGGGCTCTGCATACTTCTGTTTCTCCAATTTCTTTCCTGGAGCAGAGGCAGGCTGATCTTTAGTAGAAGGCACAGCTTTGTCTGAAGCGCGCGACGGTGCAGCCTTGGTAGGAGGGGCCGGTCGAGAGGCTGTAGCAGGGTGGGAAACCAGCGGGTCGGACTGCAGGAGGGTGCGGTCCCAAAGCAACCTCCTGAGCCGATTCTCCCTCTTTTTCCTAGCCTGCTTGGAAAAGGTTAGGCAGTGGGAACATTTATCAGTCCTATGCCCTTCTCCCAGACAGAGGAGGCATAGATCATGGGGATCAGCAGGCAACATTTTGGACCCGCAGTCTGCACATTTCTGGAATGCCGCTCACTGAGCCATTGTGCCAGAAAAAGGAAGGGAAGAGGATAGAACAGAGGAAAAGTATATATTTTTGGTTTTTTTTTTTTTTTTTTAAGGAAAAAGGAGTGAAAAAAGTGAAGAACGCGAACAAGTGAACAAGGAACAAGAACAAGTGCAAGAACGAGTAAGTGAGGGAATTAAACTTGGAAATACAACTACGGAAAAAAGCTCAAAGGGTCAATAGTCAAGGCGAGAGCGCAGACGGCAGTAGGCACGACGAACAGCAGTCGCAAAGACTGAACAAAATGGTGGGCGCTCCGCTCTACATAGGCTATAGGGGGAGGGGAATGGAGCGTTCCCACCAAGAACCGCTAGCTGTCAATCTTCTGGCCTATGGCACTGCGCAGGCACAGCACCCATATGTGTGATGCGCAGAGGCCATGAAGAAGAATATTCTCTATTGATGCCGAATGTGGAATGAATGAACAAGACTCAGCAAAAGAAGAAAATCGTCGCCACTTTGCTGCATAGGATCTTCGGGTTGATGCTTGGTTGCAAAGTTGTGGTCTGTCTTGGCGTTGAAAAGTATTGAAAAGTCCAGACCCGTCAAAAGGCATCTCTTTGATTCTCCTTTTCATCTCCTCCAGGAAGTTGCAACTTTGCAACCAAGCATGTCACCAGAGGGAGATGGCACCGACCAGAGCCCTGAAGTCAGTATCGACGTGATGCCTAGCCATCGAGAGTTGTTGGACTGCGACCTGCATGGTTTCTTTTACAAAGACCTTTGCTAGGTCACCTTGGTTGTCCGGGAGAGCCGAAATTATGTTATCCAGGCGCTGCATAATAAAATATTGGTAGCGCACCAACGTTGCCTCATAATTGGATATATGCAGGCCGAGCCCAGAGGCCGCATAGACTTGGCATGCGAGGGAGTTGATCTTTCTCCCTTCCTTGTCTCGGGGAGCCGTGTGACCCCTTGACTCTCTGCCCTGCGAAGACTCCACCACGACTGAGTTCGATTTAGGACGTTGTAGGAGGAATGGTGAATATACAGTAGAGGTGACAAATAGATTTAAGGAATTAGATCTGATAGACAGAGTGCCTGAAGAACTATGGACGGAGGTTCGCAACATTGTACAAGAGGCAGCAACTAAAACCATCCCAAA
>JAIXND010000624.1:23099174-23273310 GCA_023646645.1 Varanus salvator macromaculatus | reverse complement strand
AGGGAGGTAGTGACAGATTTTATTTTCCTGGGCTCCAAGATCACCGCAGACGGGGACTGCAGCCAAGAAATTAAAAGACGCTTGCTTCTGGGGAGGAAAGCTATGGCAAATCTAGATAGCATACTAAAAAGCAGAGACATCACCCTGCCAACAAAAGTGCGTATAGTCAAGGCTATGGTTTTCCCAGTTGCAATGTATGGCTGTGAAAGCTGGACAATAAGGAAGGCCGAGCGCAAAAGGATTGAGGCCTTTGAGTTGTGGTGCTGGAGAAGACTGCTGCGAGTCCCTTGGACCGCAAGGCGATCAAACCAGTCAGTCCTAGAGGAGATCAACCCTGACTGCTCTTTAGAAGGCCAGATAGTGAAGATGAAGCTCAAATACTTTGGCCACCTAATGAGAAGGAAGGACTCCCTGGAGAAGAGTCTAATGCTGGGAACAATAGATGGCAAAAGAAGAAGGGGACGGCAGAGGATGAGGTGGCTGGATGGAGTCACTGAGGTGGTTGGTGTGAGCTTGAGTGGACTCCGGGGGATGGTGGAGGACAGGAGGGCCTGGAGGAATGTTGTCCATGGGGTCGCGATGGGTCGGACTCTACTTCGTGACTAACAACAACAAGGAGGAATGGAATGCTCGCCTCCCGAACCCAGTACATGGCTTCATATCTCTTCGATGTCGATTGAGGATGAGCAGGCAGATCCCATGGCTGGGTCATCGCTTGATGCAAAGTTGTAATTAGTGGCAAAACGATAGAAGTCGATTTTTCACCTTGGACAACATCATAGAATTTGTCAGTGCTGGACCGGGCTGTTGTTGAGCCTCGATCTCCAGTGACTGAACCAGTCTAGACATTAGATCCGCAAAGGAGATGTGTGGCTATTCTGGTGATCCAGGGCCCCGAGATGTAATAGCCACATCTGGAGAGGTGGAATCGACTTCGGACTCATCAGAGTGCACTCCGTAAAGCGCAGGAGCGCTGGAGGAAGAGTCTCCTGGTGACATGGATCGGATGCTCTCCCTATGACTCGGTGCTGGTCGTGTGTCCCTTCAGAGCCGATGAAGAAGGACGAGCCAGCAAAGAAGGATGGTCCCGAGGGGCTGGGTAGAAACCGAATGAATGGTAATCTCCCCATCCCGAATAGCAAGAGTAGCAGGGATGGTCCCGTTCATCAGAGTGCCTCTCAGATGAGCAGCTTTGACCCCTTGGAGGAGACATCTCCGTCTCTAAATCCAACTGTGCCAGTAGCATAGGCATAGGAGACCTAGCTCTAGGTGTGGATCTCTCCATCTGAGATCAACTCACATTGCGGAGCCTGAAGTTGTTGAGGTGACTCGCTTTCCACCCTGACAACACAGTGAGGGGACCCTGGAGGTGTAACCCTCATGGCTGCCTGAAGCGTTGGGCCCGAAGGGGTCGGTACCACAACAACAGTCGGGATCGAGGGCGCGGAGGAACCCAATTCGTGATGTTGAGCATGCTCGGGCTTTTTAGCTTTGCGCGCCAGCTTCTTGGCCCTATCTTTCTTGGTCTTCTTATGTGAAGAAGACTTCTCCGAGCCGCTGTGCTTCCTTTTTTCCTGCTGCTTTTTGGGCGGGGAAGCAGGCTGGTCACCCATGGTTGATGCACCTTCATCCGAAGGGCATGAGGGCGGAGCAGCAGAGGAAGAAGCAGGGCATTGTGGCAGCAGCCGGGCGGCGAGTAGAAGCAGACGGTGTAGAAGCTTCCAGCAACCAGTTGGTCTGATTGCATGAGAGCCTGGTCCCGTAATAGCCTTCGCAAGCGATTCTCTCTATTTTTTCTGGTCTGCTTAGTGAAGGCCAGACAGTGGCTACATTCATCCATCCTGTGACCTTCCCCCAAGTAGAGGAGGTACAGGTCGTGCGGGTCCGCTGGGGACATCTTAGAGCCGCACTCCAGACACTTGCAAAATGCCGCCCGTTGCGCCATCGCAGAAAGGAAAAAAGAGGATAGTGCAGAGCGAGTAGATAATATTTTTGTTTTTTTATAAGACGAACGAGACGAAACGAGAAGAAAAAGACGAACGAGAAATAACAGCAGAACTATAGTAAGGATATATAAACTTGAAAAAGAGAACTTGAAAGCAGTAACAAGTAAAAAGGGGTGAGGAACGATCTGAGAGCGAAAGCAGCACGAGGCACAACGAACGGCGGTTGTAAAGACTGAGAAAATGGCGGACACTTCATTCCATATATACTACTGGGGGGGTGGGGGAGCGGAGTTTCCTGCCAAAAATGGTTAGCTTTCAATCTTCCAACCTAAGGCACTGTGCAGGCGCTGCACCCATATGTGTGATGCACAGAGACCACGATGAAGAATAATAAGATATATTATTATTGGTCAGAGAAAAAGGCCCAGTCCCATGGAATGGAGGGTGGATGCAGAAGCCGCCCTCCCCTTCGCAGCTGTCTCCCACTCGGCAGCTACAGGTGAGGAAGGCAGCCAGGTGAGGTGGGGGGGTGCGGAGTGCGGCCTGTCAACCCCAGTGGCAGGTGGTGTGCCAGCAGGCAGCGGTGAGGCCGCCCTGTGAGCTGGCCGGAGAAAATGGCCCCTCCTGTTAGAGGCTCAAGAGTTTCATGTTGGAATCGAGCTGAATGAGGAAAGCACCCATAGCAGGGGAGTGGGTCTCTGTTAGCAGCCCGGCCCATTTAGTTCTTTTACCCATATGCTATTGGAGTGGAATGGCTCCATGTTGCCTGGGAAGGTTAAGAGTCGAACCTTGGAAGTTTGGCATTCCCTCTTCCAGGCAAGAATGAAAACAACTCTTGGCAAGAGACTTCTTAGCGATGGCCTACCAGAATGAATAGACTTGGCATCTCTCTATGCAATCAGACAAGGGGTAAACGTGTTTGTTATTTGAGGACTGCAACACTTGTTGGATGAGTTGCCTGTATGCGTTTGATGCTACAGATAGGCATCCTATTTGGAAGAGGGGGAAAATGATTTATGGTGGCAGCTTTTTCTGGATAAGCTTCTGTTGAGTAGAATTTGGAAGTTTTCAAGTGACATGGAAACCTTTCTCAGGCTTATTTTCATCTCAGACAGCAGGACTTCGTTTTGATAAGTCCTGGCTTCCATTAATAACGGAGGAATTGAGCTTAGGGAATTGGTCATTCTGGAAAACAGATTGGCAAAAAGTATCAGACACTTAAAAAACAAAGCCTCTTGGGAAGGCTTTGAAAACAAAGGCTCAAATTCCGGGGCAAGTAGAAAGTCTTTTAGCCTTGCTGCTGAAAGCTGCCTACCCATATTATTCCCAGAGGCAGGATATAGTCTGCATTTTGCCTCCTCTTAAATGCATTAGGAATGGAGTTGGGTTTCACATGATGTATTTCTGCGACGCTTCTGTTTGCACCATCCTGAAGAAAGGGATTTCCTTTCTCTTTGTTTCCATTCCAGGCCCTGTGCCCCCTTCTTTTTTGATAGCAACTCCTGCCATGCTTCTGGTAAAGGGATCTTAAAATTTAAATTGGAGCAGCTTTTGTTGGTAAGAGCTTATTACGATGGGATTCGTGAAGTGGACAGGGAAGGATAGAAATAAACTCACAGATCCAGTAGATTTGCTAGATAAGTGCTTTTTAAAAGAATAAATTCTTACTAAAATGAGAGCTGCACATGAAGTAATGGATGGGATGAAACAAGATTGAACACATTTTTTTATTTTTATTTATTTATTTAGGAAATTTATAGGCCATCCATTACTGTCATCTCTGGACAGCTTACAATATATTATAAATCCTAAACAAAATACATTGTCTACATCACGACTGAGTATGATATGACATGGTTAAAATAAAGTAAATGAATAAATATACAATTAAAATTAATTAGCTTTAAAATATTGGTCAAATAAAAAGGTCTTGACCTGGCGCCAAAAAGCATATAATGGCGGAACCAGGCAGACCTCTCTAGGGAGCACATTCCATAGTCAGTACCACCGCAGAGAAGGCCCTCCTCCGAGTACTCTGTCTCTTGACCTCTTTCAAAGAGGGTTTCCAGAGGAGGGCCTCTGCTGCCGATCTTAGGGGGTGGGAGGGCATATAGGGAAACAGGTGTTCCTTTAGGTATTCTGGTTCCAAGCCATTTAGGGCTTTATAGGTAATAACCAGCCCCTTGAATTGAGCCCAAACTTCAATGGGAAGCCTGTGGAGCTGATAGAGGACTGGAGTTATGTGAGAATAACGACCAGTCCCCGACAGCATCCTGGCAGCTCTATTTTGCACCATCAGATGTATCCTGAGGTCATAAGGACCATTGATGGGTCCAGGTAAACCCAGACATGGTTGGCTGATGCTAAATTAGCATGATTGTCAATCTTCATACCATATATACTGGCGTATAAGATGATCCTCGAAACTGGAAATAGCAGGGCAAACACTGGGGATTGTCTTACACACCAGATAGAAAGTTTTCATCACGTTATATTTGTTTAAAGGGGGATAATAAAAACAATTGTACTTACAAGGTCATTTTTATTAATAACAATTTAAAAGTTGGTACTGGGAGAGTTGTCCTGTATTGTGCTGCATTGCAGGCCTTGCACAGGGCCACAGCCCAGTCCCAAGCCCAGCATCTGCTCTGCTCTTCCCAGGGGAGTGGTGTGCTGTTCTAGGCCTTCCTTGGTGACTGGGAAGAGGAGTGTTCCCCATGCAGCTGTCTGTGGAGAGACATAGCACTGCCCACGCGGGCCTCCTCCCTCTTGCTTGCCTCCCATGCCCATCCGTAGCACTGACTGTCTTTCCAAAGCAACCCTAGCCAGCCCGCCAGCCCCACCATCGGCCTCCATTTTTACGATATATGACAAACACCCCTAAAACTGCCCAAAATATTATTCTGCCCAAACTGCCCAATTCTAGTTCTTTGAATTGTGGTGCTGGAGGAGACTCCTGCGAGTCCCTTGGACTGCAAGGCGATCAAACCGGTCCGTCCTAGAGGAGATCAACCCTGACTGCTCTTTAGAAGGCCAGATCCTGAAGATGAAATTCAAATACTTTGGCCACCTAATGAGAAGGAAGGACTCCCTGGAGAAGAGCCTGATGCTGGGAACAATAGATGGCAAAAGAAGAAGGGGACGGCAGAGGATGAGGTGGCCGGATGGAGTCACAGAGGCGGTTGGCGTGAGCTTGAGTGGACTCTGGGGGATGGTGGAGGACAGGAAGGCCTGGAGGAATGTTGTCCATGGGGTCGCGACGGGTCGGGCACAACTTTGCGACTAACAACAAATACCAAAAATGCAAGTAAATCCCCCCTTGCAAAAGTGCGCACCTCTTTTCCTTTCCACAACATGGCCAGGGGCAGTACAGGAAAGCCATGGCCCACTGGGTTTAATCCTGGCTATGATTCCCTAAGACTCAAGGACATGCATGTAGGTTACTATACTGATAGTATATGCCCTGAATCAAGGGTAGTTCTTTATTTTATTTATTAACAAATTTATATGCCGCCCCTTGCCACAAGCCTCGGGGCGGCTTACAATATCCCAAAACATATAATATTAAAAACATACACAATATTAAAAACTGGCCCATCTCAAGGTCCGAATTAAAACATACAATACAATATAAAAATAACTAATCAATAACTTTAAACATAAAATAATTTAACACTTAAAATATTGCTTAAAAAGGTCTTCGCCTGGCACCGAAAAGCAAATAAAGACGGTGCCAGGCAAGCCTCTCTGGGGAACTTCTCTGGGGAACTCTCTTCCACACTATTCCATTTTTTAAATACCTCTGCAGCAGTAGCATCACTGTAAGTTTAATTCTAGTGTAGATTTCAAGTATTCTCTGTGCCAGCATCTGTTTTCATGTACCAACACAATTTATAACTTTTTTTTTTACAATGTCATGCTATTCTCTACTCCAGATTGAATCCTTGGGTGGCTTACAACACTTAGATCACACCATCACTAAAACAATAGAAATAATAAAAATCCAATTTCATCAGAACAACAATAAATAGCTCATTACAATAAATCCACTAAAAGCGCTGGGGGTACAACCAATAAGATGATAAATCATTACAAACATTAACATTAGTTTTTAAAACTTGTTTTTTAAATGCCTAGGAAAGAGAAATGTTTTTGCCTGGCACTGGAACAGGTAATGTCAGTGCCTGGTGATTTCTCTGGGGAGCTGATTTCATAAGGTCCTCCTCCTGTTTGCCATCTCACACACCTCTTTGAGTGATGACTCCTTTAAAAGGACCTCCTGTCTAATCTTAGTGGTTGGGCAGGTATATACAGGAGAAGATGGTCCATTAAGTAGCCAGGCCCTAAGCTGTTCAGAGCTTAGGAAAATTTCTTTCCCAGACAGCCACTGCCCTCTCCTTCCAGACTACAGAAGCTACTGCGAACTGCATTATCCTGTGCGGTAAAAAGGTCTAAGGCTGGAGTCCCCCAAATGCAGAAGATCTCATCCAGTTGCTCAGGATGCATTTGCCGCTCATGGATGCCACGATTCTTTCTGCTTAGGAAGGCCACTAAGGTGTTGCTTATTTCAGCAATGTAAATAGCAGTCAATGTGATGTGTCTGTTCACGCATCAGCCGTTTTCAAACAGCCAGCTGTGTCAGTGGAACTGATCTGGATCATTTGATCATTTGCTGAATGAAAGGGCCTCTGTGATCTTTCCCATAGCAATTCATATGTGATGTCCTGACAGGAATGGTTGGAACACAGCTAGAGCTTTGTTCACTGCAAGCATCTCTATGTAGTTGATGTGCATGCAACTTCAGAGTAACTCTGGTTCCTCAAAGTGTCCTGGAAGACCCCAACTGAGCAGGTGGGCATTCACTATGACCATAAATGATGGCTGGAGACTAACAAAGGACATTCCTTTTTTTTTTTTATTTAGAAATTTATAGGCCGCCCCTTGCCACAAGCCTCGGGGCGGCTCACAATATCAAAAACCAATTGATCTCTAAAACATTATAACTGGCCCATCTCCAGGTCCTTTGGAGAGATTGGAGCTGTGGGTCTACCTGCTGAGATTGTATTGGATGGTAGAAAGCATCCAAAGGCATTTCTGTGGATGGTCATCCATGGGATGGAATGCTTGGATAACCCATAGTTAAAGCGGTCACATCTGGAGCCTGGCTAAGGGAACTACAGACACT
The DNA here is from genome assembly GCA_023646645.1 of Varanus salvator macromaculatus. Classification (NCBI taxonomy): domain Eukaryota; kingdom Metazoa; phylum Chordata; class Lepidosauria; order Squamata; family Varanidae; genus Varanus; species Varanus salvator. The sequence goes on along the minus strand of JAIXND010000624.1, from coordinate 23,266,179 downwards.
GTTGCTTCCATAAGTCTGAGAAGCCATTGAATCTGTAGGACCATAACAACATGACGACACTAGCAGACTGTGAAAGCCATCTCAAGGAGTGCTGCTGCTCTGAGTTCTAGGAGATAGGCTGCTGTCATGGTGGAGTCTAGGCAACACCCCACTGTAAAGACAGACGGAGAAAGGAAGGTTGGTTACCTGCAATTGATGTTCTTCAAGTGGTCATCTGTATATTCATGCATATGGGCTCTGTATCTGCATGATTTATTTATTTATTTATTTATTTATTTAAATATTTATATGCCGCCCCTTGTAGCAGCCTCGGGGCAGCTCACAGTACAAAACAAATATAATATTAAAAACATATACAATATTTAAAAACTGGCCCATCTCAGGTTAAATATAAAAACATACAACAAAAAAAATAAATAAATAACCAATTTAAATTAATCTTAAATTGAACATAAATTAAACCTAAACATAAATTAAACATAAATTAACCATAATATTAACTATTAAAATATTGTCTAAATAAAAAGGTCTTCTCCTGGCGCCGAAAAGCAAATAACGACGGCGCCAGGCGAGCCTCTCTGGGGAGCGCATTCCATAGATGGGGCGCCACCGCCGACAAAGCCCTCCTCCAGGTACTCACCCTCCTAATATCACGCACGGAGGGTTCCCGGAGGAGAGCCTCTGCCGCTGATCGTAAGGGGCGGGAGGGCATATATCGCAGGCGCTCCTTTAGGTAACCAGGGCCTAATCCGTTTAGGGCCTTATAGGTAAGAACCAACACCTTGAATTGGGCCCGGACTTCAATGGGAAGCCAGTGGAGCTGGCGGAGAACTGGGGTGATATGAGAACCACGCCCAGTCCCCGTCAGTACCCTGGCAGCTCTATTTTGCACCAGTTGAAGTATCCAGACCGTCTTCAAGGGAAGCCCCACGTAGAGCGCGTTACAATAATCCAACCGGGAAGTCACCAATGCATGTGTCACCGTCTCCTGGCAATCGAGCTCCAGGAAGGGACGCAGCTGATGTATCAGCCAAAGCTGTTGGAAGGCGCTCCTCGCCACTGCTGACACTTGAGCAGTCAAGGTCAGCTCTGGGTCGAGGAGCACTCCCAAGCTGCGGACCCTGTCTTTCAGAGGGAGTGCAACCCCATTCAAGACTAGGGTCAGGTCCCCTACACTGTAGCCCGACCCACCTACCAACAGGACCTCCGTCTTGTCAGGATTGAGCCTCAGTTTATTGGCCCTCATCCCACCCATTACCTCGGCCAGGCACCGGTTCAGCACAGCCACCGCTTCACTTGGATCGGTGGAAAACGAGAGGTAGAGCTGGGTATCATCCGTGTACTGATGATTCCGCAGCCCACACCTCCTGATGACCTCCCCCAGCGGTTTCATGTAGATGTTAAAAAGCAAGGGGGACAAAATGGAACCCTGCGGAACCCCATGGCATAGCTGCCATGGCGCAGAGCCATAGTCCCCCAGCACCACCTTCTGGTATCGGCCATTGAGATAGGAGTGGAACCACTGCAGAGCAGTGCCTCCAACCCCCAATCCCGCCAGCCTCTCCAGAAGGATACCATGGTCGATGGTATCGAAAGCCGCTGAGATGTCAAGGAGGACTAACAGGGATGCACTCCCCCTGTCCCTCTCCCTGCATAGGTCATCGTACAGGGCGACCAAGGCGGATTCAGTGCCAAAGCCGGGTCTGAAGCCGGACTGAAATGGGTCCAGATAATCAGTTTCCTCCAAGAGTGCCTGGAGTTGTCCCGCCACCACCTGCTCCAGCACCTTACCCAGAAACGGGATGTTGGCCACCGGTCTATAATTGGTGACCACCTCTGGATCCAGGGAAGCCTTCTTCAGGACTGGCCGGACTACCGCCTCCTTTAAGGGGGCTGGCACCCGGCCGTCTCTCAAAGAGGCGTTGACCACCTCCAAGATCCAGGGTTCAATCCCGTCCTTGGTGCTCTTTAATAGCCAAGATGGGCACGGGTCCAGTAAACAGGTGGTTGAGCGTACCGATCCAAGCACCTTGTCCACATCATCGGGCCGCAAAAACTGAAATTCATCCAATAACGAGGGACAAGCAGGCATGGTTGGTCCCTCCCCAAAAGAATCAGTACCAAAAGTGGAGTCCAGCTCGTGACGAATCAGAGCAACTTTCTCCTGAAAATGCGTGGTGAACTCGTCACAGCGGGCTTTCGAGGGTGGCATCAGATCTTTATCGGGGCCCGGTTTTGTCAACCCCTGCACCACCCGAAAAATCTCCGCCGGACGGCATTGCGAGGAGGCAATGGACGCGGAGAAGAATCGCTTCTTCACCGCCCTCACCGCCACAGCATAGGCTCGATAGTGTGCTCTAAGATGTGTTCGGTCGGACTCATCATGTGATTTCCTCCACCTGCGCTCTAGCCGTCTCCCAACCTGCTTCATCGCCCGTAATTCCGATGTATACCAGGGAGACGAACGGGCTCTGCCAGGTTGGAGAGGGCGCTTGGGAGCGATCATGTCGATGGCCCTGGCCATCTCCCCATTCCATGTTTCGATCAGGGCCTCCACAGGAGCGCCAGCCTTGTCAGCCGGAAAATCCCCCAGAGCCCTCAGGAATCCGTCCGGATCCATCCGACTCCGGGGGCGGACCATCACAATCTGGTCCGCACCCTTACAGAGGGAGAGGCCACTCTCGAGCTCAAACCTCACGAGGAAATGATCTGACCATGACAAGGGCATCAAACATACATTCTTCACCCTCAGATCACCCTCTTCCTCCCCCGTCGAGAAAACCAGGTCCAAAGTGTGTCCATGTTCATGGGTCGGGCCGATGACATGTTGAGACAGCCCCATGGCCGTCATGGCTGCCATGAAGTCCTGAGCTGCCCCGGAAAGGTCAGTCTCGGCATGGAGATTGAAGTCCCCCAGGACCAACATCCTGGGGGTCTTCAACACCAGGTCCGAGACGACTTCCGTCAGCTCAGGCAGGGAGTCTGTTGGGCAGAAGGGTGCTTGGTACACTAACAGAATCCCCAATCTGTCTCGGTCGCCCAACACCAAATGGAGACACTCCAGCCCCGGTCTCGAAGGGACAGGAAGCCCCGTGAGGGAAAAGGTAGCCCGATAAACTAAAGCGACCCCCCTCCCCTCCCCTCCAGGCGTGGTTGGTGCTGCACTAGGTACCCGGGTGGGCAAAGCTCTGAGAGGGAGACATCTTCCCCCTCGCCCGCCCAGGTCTCGGTGATACAAGCCAGGTCGGCTCTCTCATCGACTATCAAGTCGCAGATGGTGTTTGCCTTATTATGGACCGACCTGGCATTGAGTAGCAGCACCGTTAGGCCTGTGGGGCAGCTGACAAGACTCCCTGGTACCCGCCGGTTCGGGGAATAACCAGAAGGAGGGACAGATGTTAACCATCTGTCACGCCTTCTCCTAGGTGGGAACGTTAGACCCCCATTGCGACCATACCGACCATTGCCCATCACCACCCTGATGGCGGCGCCCCCGCACTCCCCAGGTAACATCTAAACAATTTACCAGAGATGGGCTTCTAAAATGATTAAAATATAAACTCTAAAAACCCCACCCTCTTACCCTCTCAGCCGCATGGCCAAGGATAAGTGTCCAGCGCAGCCGAAGTCCAAGGTCCAAGGTTCCTGGCCAGCCCAGCCCCCAAGGCCCCAATGATGTCTGTTGTTAGGAAGATTTTCCTAGCTAAGCTAGAGTTTTGGTGGGAGCTTTCCTTTCTTCATGGTCTCTGGGCATAGCACATATGTGTGATTAGCAAGCTCGCTCTAACGTGGTGGGCAATGTTATCATCAGAAGATTGCACAGACCACCACGGCCAGAGAAACAGGCCTGTTTGGCATGGATGTTGAGCTGTACAAAAGTTCAGGGCGTAGACCAGGTTGCTGCTCAGCAAAGGTCTTGCAGTGGGACACCAACATGTAATGCTGTGAATGTTGGCACCACTTACAGATGCACTTTTGGTTGTTCGGGAAGCTGGAGCCCTGCAAGTCACTATGCCAGCTTTTCTAGATAGAAAAACTGCCCAGTAATCTTACAGAAACCTCTGGAGGAGCATGACACTGCAAATGGATTAATGGAATACATTTACCCCAAAATGTAAACATTGCATAAATAGCCAGCCTCATGCTACATAATTTTAAAAGGCAGGTTGCTTACCTGTAACTGTCGTTCTTCAAGTGGCCACCTGTGCATTCACACATTATGGGTGCTGCGCCTGCAGCCAGGAAAGATTCAAAGCTTTTAATGGATTTGGCGGGAACTCCACGCCCCTCCCCCGCTGTAGTATAAAGAGAGGAGTGCCCACCATTTCCCCAGTCTAATGAAGACCCTCCGATGTCCCCCTAATGGAATCTATGAATAAGTCAACAGTGACAACAGACTATAAGGATTCTCAAAGAGGGAGCATATGGTATTTGAAAAACTGACAATAACCTACTGAGGTATCAACAGTAAGATGCAATAGAAAAAATAATTTTCAATAACCCAGTCACTCACACCGAGTGGGGCCAGCGGGTGGGTTGTGTGAATGCACAGATGGCCACTCGAACGACAGTTACAGATAAGCAAACTGCCTTTCTTCACCATGGCCTCTGTGCATTGTCACACATTATGGGTGACTAGTAAGCTTACCACACCTGGAGGTGGGACAGTGTCATCACTGAACAACCGAAGAAAGACCTGCATGGCTGAAAGAGCAGCCTTGTCTGGCACTAAACATGTAGTGTTTAGTGAATGTGCAAGGGGTCATCCAGGTCTCTGCCTTGCAGATGTCTGGTAATGGGATGCCAGCAGGAAAAGCAGAAGAGGCCGCAATGGTCCCGCCAGGTTTAATCAGCCCCTGAACCACCCGAAAAATCTCCGCCGGACGGCATTGCGAGGAGGCAATGGACGCGGAGAAGAATCGCTTCTTCGCCGCCCTCACCGCCACAGCATAGGCTCGATAGTGTGCTCTAAGATGTGTTCGGTCAGACTCGTCACGAGATTTCCTCCACTTGCGCTCTAGCCGTCTCCCAACCCGCTTCATCACCCGTAACTCTGGAGTGTACCAGGGAGACGATCGAGCTCTGCCTGGTTGGAGAGGGCGCTTAGGAGCGATCGTGTCGATGGCCCTGGACATCTCCCCATTCCATATATCAACCAGGGCCTCAACAGGAGCACCAGCCTTGTCAGCCGGAAAATCCCCCAGGGCCCTCAGGAATCCATCAGGATCCATCCGACTCCGGGGGCGGACCATCACAATCTGGTCCGCACCCTTACAGAGGGAGAAGCCACTCTCGAGCTCAAACCTCACGAGGAAGTGATCTGACCATGACAAGGGCGTCAAACATAGATTCTTCACCCTCAGATCACCCTCTTCCTGTCCCGTCAAGAAAACCAGGTCCAGAGTGTGTCCACCTTCATGGGTTGGGCCAATGACATGTTGAGACAGCCCCATGGCCGTCATGGAAGCCATGAAGTCCTGAGCCGCCCCGGACAAGTCCGTCTCGGCATGGAGATTGAAGTCCCCCAGAACGAACATCCTGGGGGTCTTCAACACCAGGTCCGAGACGACCTCCGTCAGCTCAGGCAGGGAGTCTGTTGGGCAGAAGGGTGCTCGGTACACCAACAGAATCCCCAATCTGTCTCGGTCGCCCAACACCAAGTGGAGACACTCCAGCCCCGGTCTCGAGGGGACAGGAAGCCCCGTGAGGGAAAAGGTAGCCCGATAAACTAAAGCGACCCCCCCTCCCCTCCCCTCCCCTCCGGGCGTGGACGGTGCTGAACTAGGTACCCGGGCGGGCATAATTCCGAGAGGGCAACATCCCCCCCCCTCTCCCGCCCAGGTCTCGGTGATGCAGGCCAGGTCGGCCCTCTCATCCATGATCAGGTCATGGATGGTGTTGGCTTTATTGCGGACCGACCTGGCATTAAGTATCAGCACCGTCAATCCCGTGGGGCAGCTGACAAGACTTCCAGGCACCCGCCGGCTGGGGGAATAACCAGAAGAAGGAACAGGTATTAACCATCTGTCCCGCCTTCTCCTAGGCGGGACCGTTAAACCCCCAATGCAGCCATAGCGACCATTCCCCATCACCACCCCAATGGTGGCGCCCACGCGCTCCCCAGGTAACATAATTAACCTGACCTGAGATGGGCCCTTAAAACACTTAAAAGATTAAAACTTTAAAAAGTCCTTCGCCCCGGAAAGCCCAGCCACGGTCCAAAGTTCGAATAAGAGGCCCACTGACATAGTCCCGGGCCAGCCCAGCCCCCAAACGGCCCCAACGGCCCAAACGGCGACGACCGCCCTTGGGCCGCCGGCCCCAGGTGTGGCCGGCGCCTTATGGGCCCCGCGGCCTCCACTTCCGGCCCGACTTCCGGCCACCGGTCCCGGCCTCGCCCCGCCCCGCCCTCCTCGGCGTGCCTGCCACTCACGACACGAGGGCGGCGGGCTCGGAGCAGGGGCCTGGGTGCCGGAGGGTGCTGGTGGGGGCCGCGGCGGCCGCCCGGTGGGTCCGCGGCGCGAGGGGGGCGCGAGGGTACCGGCAGGCCGTCTGGGACGTTGTTCCGGCGCAGCGCGGCGCGGTCTCCGGAGCTCCCGCGGCGATGTTGTGGCGCGGCTCCAGGCTCCGGCGTGGCGCGGCTCGGCCCTCCGACGGCGGTGGACGGCGTCAGAGTGGAGCAGCGGTGTCAGGGCCGCTCCGGCTCTTTCAACAGTAAGGCATTGACCCCTTAAGCCAAGTAAGGTGTTGTGCATGCAATCCCGTATGGTGGCAGGGTGTTGAATTTGATGCAGTATCTGTTCTCCAGAATGGATAAAAGTCACTGATCCAATGTTACAGCTTCCCATTCAGGAAGATAGTTCTTAAGACAGTCATCAAACCAGAATGGCATTGAGGAACGTGGACTGGTTCACGCAAGAAATGAGGTGCAGCATCTATCAGTATCCAGTTGTTTTTGTTGGGCTACTGGAACTGAGGAGGGATGTCTTGTCAGTGTTGATGGGCCAACTAGTGTTGTTGGTGAGTAGGATGGGGGAACTCGGTTTGGGCTTGATAGGACAATGGACCCCATGACCACTTAACGCAATCTAGATAGTTGCATAGATGCAAACCCTATTCACCTTGCTGTTACTCTAGCCTTCTGGACAGTATCAAACTTCTCATTGGTCCTAGCATTGAAGAGTGTTCCCCATCTAAGGGCATTTCTTCAGTGTGGAACCACACCTCCTGTGAGAGACTCACCGGTCAGAGCCAGGCACGCGTCTAGATTTCCACTGTACCTACAGGGCCCTGGAGTCACAGCTGACGTGGTGGTCAGTGGTGTTGATCTGTTGTCTGGATAGTTGAAGCACCTCCATCTGGAATACCCTAGTGAGTTCCCAAGGTTGCTCAGGGAGAAACTCAGCTAGGGGCACCTATCTTTTCCCACAGGAAAACCTGGTAGCTTCCCATAGTCATCTCATAGTTGGAGTCCCAGACCCAGCGCTGTGTAAACCTTCATCGCCATCCCATCCAGGAGGTGTCCCTCACAGTTTACCAGGGTGGTATACTCTTGCTATGATTGTCCCTGTGCTGATTTCACAATGACCAAGTTCCGTTGTGGATGGTATAGAAGGAACTGGATGTCCCTCTCCTGAACTTGGTAGAAGCTGTCCAAACAATTTGCCCTAGACATCTAATAGACCCACAACTTGCTGGTCTTTCTGAGGGATTTTTCTTCTGAGCATTCTGAGGAATGGGGAGTGCAAGGCCACAGTGGAGGTTTGGATATTGCTTAGCAACATTTTGTCTTTTCAAGGCACTCTCTCAGGTCCTGGAGAAACTACCTTTGTACCTGGAAATTGTTGCATGAATCCTGTTCAAGGCCAATCCCCAGCAGGCCTTGCTCATAGTACTAAAAGCTTACAACTAGGTTAAGATGAAACTGCTGGGAAAAGCATTTTGAAATTGTGAATTTCACCCAACTCTATGATTTACATAGGTTTGGTGGAAAGAGCAATGTTTTGATTGGAAGTGATGTCCAGCATGGCTTAAAACACATACAGCCTCTATGTCCCAAGCAATATGATTTGCCAAACCGAAGCAAGCTCCCCATCAAGACATCATCTGTAATGAAAACAGTTCTTGCCAAGGAATGGCCTTCCATTTCCTTCAGCCACTCTCCACATGCCCCTATTGATGTCACAGTTGTCCATGCCCACTTAGTGTGTCTATTGTTTTTACAGGCAAAGTTTTGCCAATTTAATTCTTTGCAAGAAACCAAATTTAGCAAAATGACCTTGAAGTGGAAGAAAAAATCTGAATGAAGGGATCACAAAGAAACAGATGAAGATAAAATTAAAAATTCATTTTGGCATGGGAGAAGAGAAAAAGGTTCCCTGGGGTGTCAGTTCTGTTAGTTTCATTTACTTCCCCAACAACAAACCCCAGGCCAGGCAATACCTATCTATCTTTCATTCATCATGCCATACTCATATCCTATGCGTGTAGCAGTAGAGCGCATCTTTTAGGATGCTGAACACAGATACAAAATCTAAATCAGGAATACTCCTAATTATAGGTGACTGTAATGGCTTAACTCTTCCAAACATCCCCAAGGCAGCAAAAGATGAGCTCAGGTGGACCCCTGAATTAGCAGGCTCATGTCCATGTCCTAGGTCCCCATGTTAATGAATCTGGAGCCATTCTTTAATTCCCTTTTTAAGGAATTCAGTGGGGCTCCCTTCACTCATGGGTATGCTGGATAGGAGTCACTCCCTTGTGGTTCTGTCCCCAAACAGTTTCATTATTAGGCAGGAAGTGGGTGGAAATGAGTCTGAAGAACCCACACTGTTGATCCTTCTGATGTGGTTGTAGGACACATCATGTGGACAGCTTAAACATGTGTCCACTCCAGGTGGAATGAAATGGGAAATCAACCCATAGGCCCAACTTTGCTCTACCACCTACCAATGAATTCTACACCCATTCTACATTTGGGGGCTGTTGAGCTGCTTGTATCCTGTTTCGGCCACCAAATAGGGGAAAATGGCGATTGGGTTCTTTAAATCTCACCACTAGGCCACCAGATATGGCACAAATGTCCCCTACCAGTGGGTTTCTGGCCTACCAAATTTCCCCAAACATATGAAGGATCTGACCACCACCCTTTCCTTGGGCCATACTCTGTTCAGCTCATTCCATTGCATCATAATAATACTTCCTCTAAATGTGCTGTCATGCCACAATAGAGAGATACTAGACTAGTCTTGGGGTGAACGGACACAAACATGCATTATATTATCAAGTGCTGTACCATCATTTTAAGGAAGCTGTTAAATCCTTAACTTCATTTTCCTAATAAAATTCATATGTATTCATATTTCATCTTACCTTTTTTCTGTGTTAAAGAACTCAAGGCAGCTTTCATCATTCTCCTCCTCCTGCTCTCAGTTGTATCCCCACGGCAACCATGTGAGATTGAGTCCTGGACCAAGGTCCTTCATGACTCTGCCACACTGCCTCTCATTTGCCAGTTGTCCATTCCTTAACTCCACCTCAGTTAGCTTTGCTTGGGAGATTCAGCAGATTGATATTCTCCTCCTGGTTCTGGATTCACTGACAGGATACCAGGTTGAACTCAGTTGACCAGATTGCTAACAATGGACTCTTAGCTTCTTCAGATTCAGACTCTTTCTCCAATGAGCTGCCTTCTTTCTGATTACTCATGAACCATGGTTCAGCTAAGAAGATGTCAAGTTGTCTTCTCTGAGGTTTTCATGGTGCCAACTGCTTTTACCTGGCTGAACCTATCCTGGAGACACACCTCCAGTGTTTTCTTCAGCTGGCTAGCGCTTGCAGCTTCTGCAACTTCCTCAGCTCTCCTTCTTTAGTCTCTGTCTTCACTCATCCCCAGACTACAGTGACCAACTGATAGTTGGAACTGTCCCTTTTATAAGGACCTATTTGGCAGCTCATTGGCCTAGAACTCTAAGCCAATGACAGCCAGCAGAATGTTCGTAAATAACCAATCAGAGCTTGACCTGTGTAACATGGAAGCTGACCACTCTAATGGGGAACTGCTATGTTCATAACAGCTTATTTGGTTACCATAGTAATAGATTTACTGGCAGTTGACCGAGTGCCCACATCAGGCCTCAACCAACTAGCCTCAGAGGTGCCCTTTTCATTTCCTAGATAACCTTTACTACTCATGACACTACCACATCACAGAACACATTTATTTATAAATTTACATTTTTCAAACAAATTTATCTCTGGATTTTTAAAATTTCCTCACAGTTGGGCGAAATAACTCAGCTATCTTGATAACAGGGGCATGGGGAGTTCACATTTGCTTTAATTATTTTTTTAATCATGACCAGTGAAATTTTGAAGACATTAGCACTGCCTCTGGCATTTCACCTTACTTATGTTCACAAGTGAGATTGCTCTTGTGAGATTGTGAGAATGCTGTGTTGTTGTTACGTGCCCTCAGGTCATCTCCAATTTAAGGCAACCTTCTAAATAATTTCTCTCCAAGACGTCTGGTCTTTGACAGCCCTGCTCAGCTCTTGCTGCATGGAGGACCAATTGTGTGTATCAGGTACAATGCATGGCAGTTCACAAGTGGCACAGAAAGCAAGGTCATCAAATCTTGTGGTCTTGTATATTGAAATATACTATATTTTTATTCATTCATTTAAAACTTTTCTAGACCTTCCCATTACTGAAGTCTTGGGACAGTTTAACAATACAAAAAATAAAACATAGTATCCTAAGATTCAACTAACAGTAAAACCCCAAATAAAACAGTCAGGTCTGAAAACATTGGGAAAATAAAAAGGTTTTGGCCTGGTGCCAAAAAGTGACAGCGCCAGGCAAACTTCTCTGGGGAGGAAATTCCACAATTGGGGCGCCAACGTAGAGAAGGCCCTTCTCTGGATAGTCACCCTCCTAATCCCCTTCAGGGAGGGCACCTGGAGAAGGGCGTCTGCCCCAGATCTTAAGGGGTGGGCAGGCACACATGGAAGGAGGCATTCCTTCAGGTAACCAGTCCCTAAGCATTATAATTGTAGTTACTTACACATTCAGACAATTGGTGTCAGAGCAATACCATCCACGTCTCCCTGGAAATGGGCTATGAATTCTGTTACCACAAGAGGCAGTGATGGTCACCAATGTGGATATTTTAAAAAGCAAATTAGACAAAATTTGTGGAGGTGGTCCTATGCCATCAGAGACAGAATGCCTCTGAATACCAATTGCTGAGGAACATGGGCAGGATAGTACTCTTCCTATGATCAGGGACTCTAACTGGCAAGTTTTGTTTGTCTAACCACAGGAGACAATAAATCAGCAAGACTGAAAAACACACAAGCTCTTTATTGAATCCCGCACCCAACAATTGAGAGCAGTTTGTTCCTCCCTCATAAGAGAGCAGCATCAGCCATTAACAATCCAAATGTCTTTGTACCTCTAGAAGCAAACTCAAGTCATTGCTCATTTTGGCCCATCCCCATCCGTACGCACTTCTGCACATTGTTAGCTAGAGAAAGTCAGCCACAATCCACACTTGAGGGATTCTCTTTAGGTTGAGACTTCAGCATTGTTACAAGGAGTCCAAGCACAGGGAATGAGACATTTATATCGCTATGTTCTTATATTTTTATGTTCTTAAGTGTCACTCAAGAAAGAGAATGAAGTGGCCAGACAGCAGGAGAAGCTGGGGTGACTTTCAGCCCTCTGTTTAAGTGGATTAAATAAATGTGTGGTTAAGGAAAGGACTGCGGGTTTGGCTTGTTGTCATTGTCTAACCATTGAAAACAAAAAGCTCAACCGGTGTACTAGCTTTAAATCTTTTCTAAACAGAAGGGCGGAGATTACAGTGGATGCCAAGAGGATGCAGATTTGGCAGGCATTTTATTGTCCCGAAGAGTGAATCCAGAGTCACTCCCCATTCAGACATTTGACATCAGATCTTATCTGCCTACAATAAACAGATCAGAGGAGCTGCTGTCTCTTTCCTTTCTCAAGCAGGAATGTGGGCTCCCATTTGTCTAGTTCTGCCATCCCACGATTATTTTTAGCTTCATGTGCTTGGTTGGTGAGGTCAGTAGCTGAAACATGTTTTGAACATATGTTACCCACATCTGCCTAAGATCTCAATTGCCCTTGGCCACGGACAGCCTAAAGTAGCATAACTAAAAGGGAGGCAGAGAATGTTTTGTTAAGAGTTCAAACAGCTAAATATTCTAATTTATTGCGACCATCATGTGTACACTGGATACAAAGAAAGTAACATGGGGGTGGGGGGGGGGGGAAAAGAACACACACTGCTAGTATTTGGTCCAAAATAAACTAGCAAATTAAAACCCAGGATGAAAGTGTCTTGCTGGCTGGCCTGTTACTTGTTTCCATTAATTCTCCCATGCAGGATGTTATTTTTACAGTTCAAGGATTAATTCTTCATTTCCAGTTCTAGGAAATGGATTGGATTTCAAAGCTGCTCACCAAAACATGGAAGCACTCAAGGACCTATACAGAGAACCCATCCAGTGCCGCTGTCTTTTTATTTTGGTTGCGTCTGTGGGTGTAGAGCACAAGACAAGATGTTTGGTGGAGGCCCAAGACCGGCTCTACTTGTGTTTATCCTTCTTCCAATCCAGCATTTCCCCCCTTTGCCTCTCTCCCATGGCTTCCTTGCCTTGCCGTCAGGAAGAACCTGTCCACCTACGCTTTGAGGTCCTGGACATAAGGATGTTAGGACTTCTGTCCCTTGAAAGATTCGGTCTCCATGCCACACAGACTGCACTGGGCCTACGCCAAAAGACCAAGAAGTGATTCTGGTCCCCCTGCCCCAGATTCTATAAATCTTTTGCCCGTTACTAGAGATGTGGAGGAATTTATTTTGGGGCTGGGAATTGGAAGGATTCCCTGGGCTCAGCTCCTGGGGAATCCGCCCACTGTTCATGGAGCCCCGGATGACCGCTAAGCACCCGGCGTTCCTGTTCTGTACCACCTGCAGCAGACTTTGTGCTGCTGCACCAGATACAGAAGAAGGTTGCACAACCTTCATCCCACGAGCATTTGCAGACTTCCTCTCGACTCAGGGCGTTGTGTGAGACTGGCCTGAAATGCAAGCTGACATGTAGCCTGGTGTATGCTGGTGCCCTGCAACTGCAGGGGGTTGGACCCGATGGCCTTCATGGCCTCTTCCAACCATACTATCCTATGAGTCTACCTGCGAAATGCTAGAGGGACACACTAGGGTGAGTTTTGTCCCAACTCTCGCTATTATCATAGCTGTTTTATTAATAACAGCCTGATACTTAAGATCGGCTACCAGTGTGCAATTAGCCATATTAGAAGCCTCAGAAGATAGGGCAACCACCCTTGTTTTATCTAATTGATTTAAATTGTATTATCAAACCATCTGACTGAAAACCTGCTTAGCCATCTCTCGAAGGTTTTTAGCATTATTGGTGCTTTGCAAAGAAAGAGCATACATAGGTGCTTCCACATGGGGGGTTCCTACAATTACTGCTTAGAAGGCATTTTGCAGCTGCTCCAGCTTTTGTTTCTTAATGAGTTTTCTGTAGCAAAACACAAAATGAAAGGGCTGTAAGTGGAAGGTGGAACATTTGGACCCCCACCCCGCAACCCTGTGTCCAGTAAAATCCCATGAATGAGGCAGGTTAATCATGCACGCAAAGCACCCATACTACAAGGACCCCCGTAGGTGATTTTTAAAGATACGAACATAAGAAAATCCGTGCTGGATCTGACCAAAGGGCCACCTACTTCAGCAGCCACATACACAGTTACAAGCCAGCTGCCCCTCTCCCTGAGCCTGTCCCATCCCCTTTCCAAGCCACCCCGATTGCCTGCCACCCCCACCTCCCATGGCAGCAAACTCCAGGGCCCAACCGTATGCTGAGTGAAGAAGTGAAAAATGTCATCTCCTCTGATCCTTCACTCCATGCACAAACCCAAAGAGCTGCATCCTGTCTCCCCAATCACCTTCCCTCCAAGCTGAGCAGCCCCAGCCGTCACAGCCTTCCCCCACAGGGGGGATGCTTCAGCCCCCTGACCATCCCTGCCACCCCTCTCTCTCTGCACCCCTTCCAATTAAACAACATCCCCACTCAGGTGAGGCAACCAGAACCAACGAACATACCAGCGGGCTCTACCCATCACTTCTGTAGTGCCACCAGCCCCAAAAGGGCAAGTTCCTTCCTCAGGGAGGAGGGTACACAGTCAGTTTTAACAGCAGGGAGACAAGCGTGTGAGGAAAGGTAGCGGTTGGTGACACACCACAGAAGTAAAAACAGTGCACAATCCACCCAACTTTTAGGCCTGATTTTAACATCTTTGTCAAGGAAGCGTTCTTGTTGTGTGGCTTCGGTTAACACTCTTGGTATTTCTGTATGAAGCAGTGCAGCCCATCGCCTATAATTTTTTAGCCACAAATTCTGTTTTATGAGTAGTAAAATGTATCAACAGAGTCTGAATTCCATCACACTCGTGATAATAGAGTTGTTGCTATCTATCATGGTTCCTAAACAAACATCATAATTCCACTTTGCCTGCTCATCTGACCAGTGTGGTTTAGCAACTTTTTTAGTGGCCACAATAAACTATTGTTTATAAAGATGAAATGCTTTCATCTTTGTTAATTTCTTTTCCTTTGGCTAGAATGTAAATACTGTTTTTTTGCTTTTAAGCCTTTCTTCTGTTTTCTCTTCCATGTTAAAAACTTTCCTATGTGGTGATCCAAGACTTTTTAAAAAAGTAATTTCATGAGTGATAGTTTGATTTACAATCAGCAAACAACCTTTTAACATTCTTGTGAGAACATCAACAAATGTAAAGATAAGAATAATCAGGTAGACATTATGTGGATTTTCCTAAAACATTGGTTGAATTCCCTCACCAAAAGCTTTAAATAAATCTGAAAGTCATTGAATGAGAAGGCCAGTTTCTTATGGACTGGTAACTACTTAAAGAACAGAGAGAAGATGGAAAGAAATGAGCATTTCTCACATTGTAATAAGCAATAGATTTCCCCAAGGATCAAATTCCCACCCCGTTTCCCAGTATAGTCAACTCTGCCATGTTTCATATTTGCTGTGAAACATCTGGCAAGTTTCCATCATGCTGCAATTCTATTTTTGCTGGTGTTAAGGGTCAATTCATGAGTTGTCCAGCTGCTGAGACTTTCAAACAACCTAACCAAGGATAATAGCAGAGCCTTGAGCCCTTTAAAGTTTTCTGATATGAAAGTCTTTACTGCCCCATTTCTTTTAATAATTAATTCTGCACTTATTAAAGAAGTTAAAAAAGCTTTGATTGCTGGGTAAAGGCTATCTTACATGTTTCATTTATATCCCACCTTCTCTCCTTCCTCTCGCTTTTAGTCTCCCAGTAAAACCCATCAGGCTGAGGGATTGTTGACTGGCAGAGTTATCAGTGAACTTCACAGCTGAGCAGAGATTTGGACCTGCCTCTCTCCAGTCAAACCCAGTAACCTGTCCACTCGGCCACCCAGAATCTTTTCTGAGCTGCTGCATTGTCATTCTTAAGGGTATAATCCGTTTTTCATCTCCTTGCTTCCAGTCCAGTAGTTTCTCGACAGTCAGGCTGGTGAAAGAACAAAAAACCGATGGGGCAAAGGAACCGAAAATTATATGACCACCGCTCTTTCCTTCTCTCTCTCCTTTTTCAACAAGGTGGATGAAAACTTTTCTTACTTTTAAGGGTTTTTGTTGCTGTTTGCCCATGTTGAGCTGTTATGCAAAGGCTCAGTTTTGATAGCCACTGGTTGTGTGTCTCTTCGTTGATGTTTCTATATAATGTGTATTGCTGTGATTTTAAATGGATGCAAATATCAATAATAATAATTTAATTTCTTGACCACCCATTGCCAAAGCTGTCTGGCAATTTACAACAAAGTGTGAATATTATCACAGATACAAAAATTAGCAATAGTAAAACACCATTAGTGGAACAGACTAGCCATTGGGCCCTTACAGTAGTACTTATTCTAGAATAAATATGTCAAGGACAGATTTCAGTGTGAAATTACTGAAATACAATTAATCAAGAGAGTCAACTAGATTTCCTGTGGTTTGGATATGGGCAAAGGTTTTGGATTTTTTTTTTTTTTCTGATCTCATCCTGTGTTAATCCGCTTAGTATATGTGCTTATCACCCAACAAGGTTTTTATGAATGACAATAGCTCAGGCAGTTGTCACTATCTGTTCTTTCAGCGTTTTAGTTTTCTCTGACCTCATTGTTAACCACTCCCTCTTTCCCACAAACATATTGTGTGTGTATTTGCGCGTGCACACGTCACATGATTCAGAATAATATTCCATGCACCCATTATAGATTATGCCACAATAAATGTATTAGCCTTTAAACTGCTTTAAACTTTGCTTTTGGTCTGGGCTAGTAAGCACGCTATGCATCTTAGAATAAAGACATACAAGTTATAAGTATTGACATCTTTTTCAGTAGCACATCCAAGAGAAGTGCTTTGACCGCTTTGACAGCATGAAAAAGGACAGAAAAGAGCAATTTGCTTAATGCCAAATGAGGTAGTTGAACTGGTTTCTTTAAAACAAACAAACAAACAGCCCTCTCTCTGCCAAGTGATCAAATATTGCTAGGAAATTGGAACATAGGTGCGTCCAGATGAAATGTTTATGGTGGGATTGGAACTAACTACTGTATTTTTTGCTCTATAAAAAGGTAGAGACCTGTTCTCCCCTGCAGAGGAAGGCAAGATGCGCTCCAGCGGAGCAAAGCTCAGGGAACCAAGGCTCAATTTGGATGTCAGGAAGGTCTTCCTGAAAGTTAGGACCCCAAGGGTGTGGAATGGGCTTCCATGAGAGGTGGTTGAGGCCCCATCGGTGCGGATGTTCAAGGATAGGCTGGACATGCGCATGGTGGGCATGTCGTGAGCAGAGCCGGCTGGAGCCGGGGGTAGACTAGATGGCCCGGGAGGCCCCTTCTGACTTGCTATGTTTCTATGTAAAAAGCAATCCTACGGTTTCTGGAAACACAGGACAGCTCAGAAAGCACCTCTCTGACCTTTGTGTTGGGAGTCTGATCCCAGAGCTCTGCTCCTTGTGGCTGACATAGAGATAACTGCACCTCTTCAAGTTTGGAAGAGCAACAAACAAGAAGAAAGGAGCCCCTTCCAGGTTCAGAGGCTTCCAAGTTCCAGGACTGCAATCAGTAGAATTGTCTCCTAAATTATCGTATTTTTTGCTCTATAAGACTCACTTTTCCCCCCCTCAAAAGTAAGGGGAAATGTCTGTGCGTCTTATAGAGCGAATATGTGTGTGCAGTGAGTCTGTCAGATGTGCAACCCATGGGGAAGTGATGGGGAATGTGCCTGTGATGATGTGCCCATTTGATTCAGAATATTTTTTTTCTTGTTTTCCTCCTCTAAAAACTAGATGCGTCTTATGGTCAGGCGCGTCTTATAGAGCAAAAAATACGGTAGTCCTTTTCCATTCCACCTTTCTGCATTTTTAACCAAGCCTTTTTAAAACAGCCTCTCTCAAAGGACACACAGTCAAGGGAACCATACAAAGCAAATAAATTATCCCAATCTCTTACTTAATGTCTTGGTTAATCACACAGTTTAAATGTCATCACAGACAGCGCCTGGGAAGGCTTAACCAGCTTTTAAGTGCAGTCCACCTAAGTGAGGCTTATCCTCTGTAGTTCCCTTTCATTTTGTTGTAACTTCCTTTGCTGCTTATGAAGATGGGTGGATCTTGGCTTCACTCTCTGCTTTAACCAAAGCAGAAAACTGCAGTCATTTATTTTACATATTTTGCTGCTGATCTGCAGTACAAAATGACAGACAAAAATGAGCTTCAGCTGTAGCAACCTTTGTAATACCTAGCCTGCCGCAACCCAAAAGCTAGGTTAAAAAGATGTATATTGTATTTTAATTTATGTTGTAAGCCGCCCCGAGGCTTTGTTGCGATGGGGCGGCATATAAATGTTTTAATAAATAAATAAATACATAAATAAATATGGCAGACCTTTCCAGAGCTGAGCATAGACACGGAATCCCAAGCAGCCCAGTAGCTCCAGCGACCTCGGTGCCATCACTGTGGAGCCCCTGCTACAGGTTGCTGCTATTATCCCTGCATTAGCATGCAACTCAGGACTGCTTCCGTGCACACAATTGGCCAGCACAAGGGGTGATATGTGAGAGATCATCTCTAGTATAAGCCACTAACCCACTAACTTAAAAATAACTTAGGCAACTCAGTTCAGTCCACTCAGTAACCAAAATACTGAGTGGGAGTTACAAATACTTGAAATCTCATGTCTCTTTGCAAATCCTATACTCAGCTTGATTCTGGTCAATTCTGCACCCAGTAGGAAGCCAGGGACAGCCAGCAAAGAAGGCCTTCAGCTTGGGAAGGTGCCAAAATTAAGGATTTTTGTAAAATGGCCACAGAAGACAAAATCCCAGGCATACATATGCAGTCTCTCAGGCTGTGTATGGACAAAGGTTTTTTGGATTTGAAAGCAGTGAAACACAGCCATTGCTGCCCAGCGTGTACCCAGTCCAGTTTTCTGCCCCCTTATCCACATAGAATCATAGTACAGTTGGAAAGGGCCATCAGGTCCAACCCTCTGCTCGGTGCAGGATTCCAAATTAAACCATCCCTCTCAGATGGCTGTCCAGCTGCATCTTGAATGCCTCCAGGGTGGGAGAGCCCACCACCTCCCTAGGTCATGGGTTCCATTGTCATACTGGTCTAACAGTCTGGAAGGTTTTCCGAATGTCCAGCCAGAATCTGGCTTCCTATAACTTGTGCCCATTCTTCCATGTCCTTCACTCTGAGATGATCGAGAAGAGATGCTGGCCTTCCTCTTTGTGACAGCTTTTCCAGTACTTATAGAGTGCCATCAGAACTCCCCTCAGTCTTCCCTTCTAGAGACTAAACATGCCCAGTTCTTTTCATCTCTCCTCACCAGGCTTTCTTTCCAGTCCCTGCATCATCCTTGTTGCCTTCCTCTGAACCCTTTCCAGCTTGAGGCCTAGAATCTTGAAAGTAATTACTAGTCATATAGAACCATGTAGAATGGCTAGCACTAGAATCCAGATTCTGAGAATAATGTGTGAACCCCTGATAGGTCTAAGATTTGGGGTTGTATTTGTGGGCAGAAGGGTTACCCCACATTTACAACAAACCCACACTGAGCCCTCAGGATAAACATTTACATCAACGACATGATCTCTGCTATTTAAATAATCAACTGTAAAGCAAAGAAGTGAACCAGGAGGCCAGCCGGCCACTGGGGAGTTCCCCGAGATTTTCACATCTATGTCTCCAAAACCTTATATTAGTTTCCTTTCTTGATTTCAGTTTCCATGTAGTTTCCCAGTGTGGACATTTTATTTTTATTTATTTATGAAATTTGTAGGCCGTCCAATTACCAGAGTCTCTGGACAGCTAGCAGCATAAATAAATTGACGACCCGCTCTGGCTGCAAATACAATATTAAAATTCAATATTAAAACATATTAAAATATTGATTAAATAAAAAGGTCTTGACCTGGCACCGAAAAGCATATAATGACGGTGCCAGGAGGACCTCTCTGAGGAGTGCATTCCATAGGCGGGGCGCCACTGCAGAGAAGGCCCTGCTCCGGGTACTCTGTCTCCTAACTTCTTTCACAGAGAGTTCCCGGAGAAGGGCTTCTGCTGCCGATCTCAGGGGGTGGGAGGGCAAATAGGGAAAAAGGCGTTTGTTTTGTTTTTGACATCTTGAGCTGCAGCCCACCCTGTGAGAAGAGGATGGAAACAAACAGTCAACGTAGCAATTGCCATCAAACGGAAGCGTTTCTTTCCCTGCCGACCCCAATCCCCAGTAGCCCCAGAACTTCTGTCGCCTCCTCACTGGCCCACCAATGTCTTCTGCTGGATCGTGCGGCAAGGCCATTAGAAGCGGGGAGGAACTGAAGACATCAAACCACGGACAGCAGCAGCAGCAACAGCCTCCTGATTTTCCTTACGCCTTTGGCTGTGCTGTTCCCGCAGTGGGACAAAACACACACTCGAGCAAGCTTCCAGAAGTTAAACAAAGGAAAGCAGGGTATAAAAATAACCTTGAAAAAACCCGCCCAGCTCTGTAAACCTAGTCTTGACTGCCTTTCAGAGTAATAATGCCGTTTCAGCTCATTGTGGCCCGTTGGCAATGCAGTTTTCAGCTTTCGTGAACTGCCCAGAGAGCTTCAGCTGTCGAGCAGCAAAATAAATAAATTCTACTCAGCTTCTCCTGCTCCCCTTCTTGTTTCTCTGCAACACTTTCCATCTCCACCCTTTTTCGAGCTCTTAACTCGTAGCTTCCCTAAGAACAGCCCTCCTTGCTTGCCAGTTTCACCCTGATTTTCTATTTCCACACCCTCTCCCAACCTCTTGGCCAATTGGAGGGACAGTAGAGTTTTGTTGAATTTCTGACCCACACGCTAACTAGGTTTCTTTTCCCCCGTCAGGTTTTAGCTTCCTTGTCCGACCCGTTGCACTTTCAGCGAATATTTGGACTCCCTGGCAAAAGGGAACTCTAAATATTTTAATAACCATTTTATACCTGAAAATAAATGAAGCGAATTCATAAAGTCGTCTTAGTGGGGTTGGAATGTAATTGGGGCACGGAAGAGAATATATATTTTCATTTAAAAATCCATAGTATGAAGCGTCCTATTAATTTGCTTCAAGGTTCTACCAGTCCTTATTTTCTTTTAGAGCATAATGTGGGATCGACCTGAGCAGTTTCTTATAACCCTGGATGGTTGGCTTTAATCGCCTGCCTGCATTTTAAGATCAGCAAAAGAGGCTCTTCTCAGCTGCCCACCTGAGAGGGCAGCTAGGTGGATGAATGCACAAGAAAGTCCTTCCCACAGTGACCCCACATGGCTGGAATAAGTTGCCATTGGGAATCCACCAGGCCCAATTAGAGAGAGAGCCAGTGTGGCGTAGTGGTTAAGCCTTCTGGTGTACCGTGTGGGATGGGATGGGCCTTTGAGCTGATGCAGCACGGCTTTTCTTATATTCATAAGCCACCGGGATCATCTTGCTCTTCAACATGGAGAGCCAGTGTGGTGCGGTGGTTAAGAGCCTGGGACTGGGACTCAGAGGATCCGGGTTCGAGTCCCCGCTCAGCCATGGAGCCAACTGGGTGACCTTGGGCCAGTCACAGACTCTCAGCCCAACCTACCTCACAGGGTTGTTGTTGTGGGGATTAGATGGAGGAGGAGAGATGATGTAAGCCGCCTTGAGCCCTTTGTAGGAAAAAGGCAGGATATCAATCAATCAATAAAATTATTCCAGACTTAGAAGGCCCTAAAAGGTTAATGTTTTACTCTGGCCTTCCCGTGATTGTATTTCATCAGACTGGATTGTAGCTTCAATTGTGTGTTGTAGATTTTGTTTCACGCTGCTATTTTTTAGGATGGTTGCTCTTGTCACTGTCCACTGCCATGGAATGGCTCCAACCCTGAAAGTGTAACTGAGAAATAGTTCAAATAATGAAATGAGTAATAACACCATACATCTCCACCTAGCTTCCCACAGTTTCTGTGCTGTTCTGTTGTTTTGAAAGGTCAGGATGGGCAGAAGGTAGATCTCCAGGTATTTTGGATTTCAGCCCAACACCCCTGCCAACCTTGAGCTCACCTTGAGCTGAGCAGGGCTCTCAAGCACAGGACTTTCTGAAGGACACTCATTCACGGGCTTACCATAAGCCAGAGACGATTTGACAGCATGTGACCAAAAAAGTGATCAGCAAAGGACCTTCAGCGCTAGCCACCCATGTACCAACTTTGGTGGCTTCCCACAATCCCTGAATCTTAGTTCACAAGCCAGTGATTTAAAGGGGCACATAAACAGGGAGAGTTTGTGGTCACATGAAAGAACTGGGTTCAAACCAGTCAGAGAATCATAGAATAGTAGAGTTGGAAGGGGCCATGAGGGCCATTGAGTCCAACTCGCTGCTGTTGCAGGACACCAATTCAAACCATTCCACTCAGAGGGCTGTCCAGTTTCTTCTTGAATGTCTCCAGGGTGGGAGAGCCCACCGCCTCTCCAGGCAGCTGGTCCCACTGCCGTATTGCTCTGACAGTGGGAAAGCTTTTCCTGATGTCCAGCCTGAATCTGGGTTACTGCAACTTGAACTGATTATTCCGTGTCCTGCACTCTGGCATCAGCAAGAAGAGATCTTGGCCTTCCTCTTTGCGACAGCCTTTGAGGTCCTTATAGAGAGGTAGCATGCCCCCCACACCCAGTCTTGACTTCTCAAGGCTGAACGTGTCCGGTCCTCTCAGTCTCTCCTCACAGGGCAGTGTTTCCAAACCCCGGATCATTTTTGTTGCCCTCCGTTGGACCCTTTCTAACTTATCCGCATCTCTTAAATCTTGGTGCCTAGAACTACACACAGTATTCCGGGTCAGCTCCTCTCAACCTTACTCCCCTGAGCAGCTTGTTCTAAAAGAGGAGTCATGGAGGGGCAGAGGACCATGTGTGCCACCCTAAGCATCTCAAAGGAAAGGTGGTCTCAACGTGCAATTTAACCCACAAAAGCGTCAAGGATTTGCATCAGAGGCAGACGTCTGGCTGGTTGTCTTATCTCCCCAGCTTTCTTCTGACAGAGGCACATTCCTTCCTGCTCAGGGTGTTCCAGCAGGAGTGCCCAAAGCAGATAAAATCCATTATTGCTTGTTGCGTAGGCACTGCATTACTCCTGCTCATGGATCGCGGTGCATCCACAGTCAAATTCCTCTCCGAAAGCTATAATTAAAGAATCTTCTTTCTGGGGCACTCGCCCAGTCCCTGTGGCCACACAAGTCCCCAAAATAGATAAATAGGAGATTTTTAATTACAGCTTTCAAGAAGGAATTTGATTCTAAATATATACCAATCACGCTGTATGCAGTTCCCACTGCTAAGCCACCCTGGTTGCTGGTGACCTTTTCCTTCCCCTTCCCCCGTCCCGTCTCAGGCTTTATTCTTATTTCTATCCTGCGGTCTTCTCCAACCACAACACACACTCTTTTGGGTGCAAAGTTAGGTACTGCAATCAAGAGTCCTTCCAAAGCTTCCACAGTTTTGTACACAGAGAGCAGGGGATTCAGAAGTGAAGCCAACAGTCTTGGAAATGATTCTAATGAAGGTGCTTTGTAATGCTGAAATATTCCTCAGTCCAAAATGCACTTTCTAGATTGTTGCTGCCTTGAGGCAGGGGATCTACCTTCTCATTTCGGTCAAGCACCAGAGACTGATGCATCCACAGGAGGGGAAAATAGTGCAGCGACTGCCGTACTTCCTTGGATGCGGATCTGGAAAATGAGGGTGGTAGTTGTTCTTGGTGCAAATAGGTGCACAGGTGTCGGACGGGCCTGGCAGAGGAGTTCTGAGTTAGATGAGCCTGATAAGACTCTTGACTCCAGGATGTGGTGTCCAGAAAGGAGGGAAGCCCAGCTATAGGATAGGCATATGGGAAAAGAGCTGGGCTCACTTTTAAACAGACCCCTCAGAAGGGATCGGGCCCAGACATATTCCAAAGAAGGGTATCTGGAAGCAACTTCTCAGGTTCAACAAACCATTCTGTGCATGCACAGAGATCCTGTGGGGACTGCATTTGTTGGATATCCTTTGGTGGATAAAGAGCTTTTGCAAAGACTTGGCCTGTTGCCCTGCATGTGTGAAGGGAGGAAAGCTTGGCGCATGACAGACGGGACAACACAGATGTCTTGCCCCAGGCCCTCCAGAAATGGCCAGGCCACTGTATTTTCCTAACAGGCTGAAGGAAGAATTTTATCCCTTGTGACATTAAAAGTTAAGCTTCCTTCCTCCTTTTAACTCACAGGAACTCAGGGTATGACCAGTGACCTGTGAGCATATCCCCAAGGCCTGGCAATAGCCAGAACAGCCATTTCCTCTCCAAAAAACAAAGCAAAAGAAGTTACAGATTTTAAAATCTGTTTGAGGGTACCAAGAAGAGGCCTCAACACCAGTGTCTGAACTTTAGTGACAATTCTTGTATTCTAAACTAGGCACTTTACGATCACATTTGTTCCAATAAAGTAACTCGCTTCCTTTTTCCAAGCTTTGAGCATTTGCAATGGCTTATGTTTTGTAATGCCTTCTCCCCTAATGAAATCCATATAGCTGGTTGGGAAAAGCAAGCGGAAATGAAAAGATCTTTTTGCCTGGTGCCAAAATTCCAATAGAACAGATACCAGATCTTTAGGGACAGCAGTTCAGCAGTTCAGGTGACACCACTGAAAAGACTCAGGTCAGTTTCTGTTACCTGTGGGTGGTGATTGAGTGTGGTGTTTTCATTCCCCACCTCCATAACTTTAATTAAGACAACAGGAAACCACTAATTAAAGTTGTCTTGTGCCATGCCCTACACACAGCATTGGAAGCTGAATAAGAGGCCATTCAACTAAAGGAAACAATAAAAAGGGTAGAATTAGAGGGGGAAAGGAAGCTACCAATTAATGTTGTAAGAACCTCTGCTGAACAAAATTAACAACTGACTAAGAACTGTAGAAAGATCTTGGCCCCAAGGGCCAGGCTTTGCTGGAAAATATTAAGTGCTGCACAAAGCCACTTTTCCAATTAATTCCAGTTTTTGCTGATTGCAGAACAACAAGGCCTTGACAACATTAAAGGAAGCACCACGGTGTGAACGTGAGGATCTATCTAAGGATGAGGATGTGTCCTAAGAATGCCTTTCAAAGTCATCAGAGGGAGTAAATTGTGTTTGGATTCAACTCCATGGCCTGTTGGACTCTGCAGCTATGAAGCTATTGTCTGAATATGCTTTTCTCCTTCCTCCTTTCATGTTGTGTTGTGTCTTTTTGACTAAGCCTCTAAGCAGGGACTCTCTTATTTCTGATCTTGATATGCCTCTCCAGCTGCCTTGCCTAAAAAAATGGGGTAAATAAAGAAATATCCCATCATTTGCTAGGTTAACAGATTGCAATTTTTAAAGCACTAGCCAGTAAGCACTCAACTATTCTGTAGTTACTCTTTCTGCATTAGAGAAAGTGAGAGAACGTATGACCCAATTTGCACATAAAGAGAACCCCCCCATGGGTGAATTTCCTTGCAGGGCCTCACCTGGTGGTGGCTCCCATTTTTTAAGATGTAAGCCACAGTAGGATGCATTATAGCGTCTCCCTATGTGAGAGCCTGGCCAGGCAGTGGCTGGCGTGGTTGACAACCCACCCAGAGCCCATGAGCAGTTTTGGGATTGTGTCTGGCTTGTTCAACCACCCCAACAGCATGCCCACCCCAGGTTCACATGTAAGGGTCATAACATGCCCTTCTGCATCTTGCACATTCAAAATGGTGGTCGCCACCACATGGAAACCCATCCACAGTGGTTTCTTGCAATGTGCAAGCTGCGTATCTTCTCTCCCTGGGGGGTGTCATTTGTTCACTGTCCATAGCCCGGCTCTTGGCTTATGCCAATTTCAGCCAAATAATTATTTAAAGAGATGCATTATTATATCTCCAAAAAAACCCCTGAAGTGAGGATTTAGCCCAGGCAAATGGCTGGCTGCAGCGCATTCTCCAAGAAGTGTGTTAAGCCAGGATTTCCTCACTTTTAAAATGTAAATTCCTCATCTCATTAGGCGTCTTATCGAATATAGTCTAATCTTGTTCCTTTGAATTATAGGAGATTTTGCAGCTCAGTGACTTGAAGGAGGAAGGATAGAGAACAAATCCTGTTTCTGAAAACAAACACTTAAAAAGCAGAAAGGGAAACTTGCGGGAGGGGTGGAGAGAGAGAGAGGCATGCCAGTTAGAATGAGGGTCGGACCCAACAATGCCACACGGCCCAGACTTCTTTCCATTGGTCTCTTTTCCTGGCTTTGATTTTGTTTTAATGGTTGCAAGGGTGGGAAACCAGCAGTTTTCCTTCTTTTGCTTTTTCCCTTGCTTTAAACTGCTCCCAGCTGGACCGGCAGCTGCAAGGCTCCTCGGCGGTCCGTGCGTGGCGGCACTAGCCCTCTTCCCAAATATTTTTGCACTCCAGGCGGGGTCAGACAAATCATGGCTGCCCATAAGCCTTCTGCTGCAAACCCCTAACACACAGCCCCCTTCCCCCCAGAGCCTAACACCGGAAAGGGAGAAGTACACTTACCCACCGTGGCATCTCAGAACCGGACCCTGCTCTCTCCCAGTAGCAATGGCACACGGTTTGAGGATACCTCGGAGTGCAGGAGACTGGCTTCTCCTCTGGGCCACCCCAGCCCTCCCAAGCAGATTTGGAGGCCCCTCTGTGCGCATTTCAATTCCTCTCTTGGGGCACCATCCACGCTGGAGGGGGCAAGGGCAGCCCTCAAGTTCCGGACACCAGAGTCCTGCAGGGCAGCTGCAAAGCAGAGGGACTGCGTCACCCAGGCTTGTCCTGGGTCCAGGACCACTCTGCGCATGCGCACAGGAGCAGTCAGGCCTTGTACCCAAGGCTAAGGTTGCCGTGAGCCTTACCTGACTTGCCATTGAAGCTGGGGGTAAGGAAGCCCTTCGGCTTACTTCGCCTATGGCCAGCATCAACAGGACCAAAAGGGAGGCCCTGATTTTGACGGGGTGAATTTACATGGATTTGCGATAATCGGGGCCATTCTGACTAAGAATGGGGAAGGGGCTGCTTGCCCGTCATGACTTTTGTGAGCCCCTCTCCCATTCTTGCCCTGTTCACCTCCCTTGTCTTTTTACTCCTCTTTCTTGGCCCTTTCTTAATCTCAAGGCTTCACGATGAAAGGCAAGCCATGACCACGGCAGGATCTGAAATCTTTACATTTCTGTCTTCAAGTTTCATTTTATTCCCCGAGCGTCTCTTTATTCCTCCTCAGGAAATCCTTTCCAAAACACTGTCCAGTTGGGAATAAAACGGTCAAACCTACACACGTCTTCATCTCAGGTTTCGGTGAGCATTCTTTAAAGGAGACCTTTCTGTGCCAAGATTTTTAGCTCTGCATGTTGTCAGACCAGCACGTGTTAATTCCCTTCCTCATTTGTTTCTCCCTCTCCCCGCAATTCCTGCTAATCTTTTAAATGAATTATGTTCCTGGGAGTTTTGAGGTTGCTTCCGTGTTGCTAAGGAAAGGCAATTAAAGTAAAAGCCACATTCTGTGCTGCCAGTAGGGTAAACCAAATGCCCCTTTTTTTGCAGAGGACCATTCTCTGTTTGAAGGACTGGCAGATGACTCTCCTCTAACTTGAAATCGCCACCTGCTTGAGTGGTGTCCAGTGCCACTCCAGTTTAAAGATGATTCCCAGATGGGAGCACTGGCCCTTGAAGCTGCCGATGGAGCAAGGTGCACCAACCTCCTGGTCAGAGTTTAGCTCACTCTGTGGTGAATGTGTACATGATGGCAGCAAGTTTTAAAAGGTGTTGCTGCTATGCGTTACCAGGTCATCTCTGACTTTGAAACAGAAACAGAGCGAGTCCGAAGGGGTCTCCCGGGCCATCTAGTCTGACCCCCAGCTCTGCTCACAACATGCCCACCATGTGCATGTCCAGCCTATCCTTGAACACCCTCACCGATGGGGCCTCAGTGACCTCTCGTGGAAGCCCATTCCACACCCTCGGGGTCCTGACTGTCAGACAGTGCTTCCTGGCCTCCAAATCGAACCTTGGCTCCCTGAGCTTTGCTCCATTGGAACATGTCCTACCCTCCCCTGCAGGGATCCACCTCTGCGTGGCACCCCCTCACGTACCTGTCTGTCGCTAACAGGTCCCCTCACAGTCTCCTCCTCTCAAGGCTGAGAAGGCTGAGAAGACCCAGCTCCCTCAGGCTCTCCTCACAAGGCTTCCCCTGCAAACCAGCCACCATCCTAGTGGCCCTTCGCTGCACCGATTCCAACCTTGCTAGATCCTTCTTGTAATGAGGGACCCAGAACTGAGCACAATACTCCAGCTGAGGCGCACCAGAGTCGTATAGAGTGGCACTAACACGCTTCTGGTTATGCAACCGAGGGGGGCGTGGTGATCCTGTGACGGAGGGCCCTCCAAAATGGCCTCTCCTTGATCTTGGAATTGTTGTGACTCACAGGTTGGAGGATCAGACCAGGAGTACATGGAGAGTTTAATGGGGGACTGGACAGATTCATGGAAGAGGAGGCTCTCCAACCTGAATTCGAGATCACCACTTCCCGTGGCAGCACATTCCACAGATTCTGTTCACGCCAGCAATCAGACTCTGAATCTTTTGCTTGACCACAGCACAAGCAGTTCCCTTTTTCTGTGCTTTGCCATAACTGCCCCGGGATCTAGTCTCAAGACCCAACAAGTCCCCCAGCTGCATGAACCTGTGATTCTCCTGGGATTTGCCTGGCATGCTGCCCATGCCTCATGATCCCTCCCTTGCTCTGGCCTGGCCCTCCGGCGCCAATTCCAGGCAATTCCCTTGTGCAGCCTTGTAGCTTTGCTCTCCCTGCATGGATGTAGTTGGAAGAAAGCGTCCCTGAGTTCAGTGGGACTTACTCTCAAGTAAGTGTGCAGCCGCAATGCGGGTCACAAAATCCACAAGGACATGAAGTGCCAGCCTGCAGATGCCAGCTTTGCATAGCAGAGTTGAAGCAAATGAGAAGAACTGTGATTTAGGCTAAACCAGCTATTCGACAGACACACGTGGCCCAAATCCGGCCTCCTTGGGGTCCCAGTGCAAGGTTCCCCCCTCCCTTTTCCCCGGCCATTGAGTATTTGGTGGTTTTCTCGCCTTTATGTAGTTTCTTCCTCAAAAATTACAGGGAAAACACCTCCTTAGAGGAAGAGTTACTGGAAGGAAGATCTTGAAGTCAAAATCTGCTGATATTTTAAGCATCAACAATTTGCCTTTGATCCTGTACCCCGAAACACCCATCCCCCAAACTTCTCCCAAACCTTGGGAACATTTAGCTCTTGGACTGAAAAAGATTTGCTGTCCCTGCTATAAAATAACTGTAGAGCATGGCTGTGGTTTTTTCCTTCGCTTCTACAAAAGGATTAAAAAAAACTATTAATGCCAACTGATAAGAATAAAGCACATGGAATTGTAAAGATTGCCTATTATCTGTTTACCATCAGGTCAGTCTTCTTAGCACATCCGAACATTGTGGAAAAAAATTACCCCAAATCTAGTAGATTGTATTTTTTTATTAACATGCTTGTAATTTCTGCTGCCTGTTCAGGAGCACCAAAGAGCATCAACAATTCCAGAAAGCTGTAATTACCTCCCCGCACAATAGATTGCAATTGCTTCCATCAAGGAAATATTACATAATTATCGTAACGCAGCATAATAATCGTATTTGCTCTTCAACAAGTCATACATAATAGAGCACATTGGGTCCTTTACAGCCTATTGTGTCAGCTCATACATAAAAATTATTTTATTAGTGAATCACATGGTGAGCTGCAATCCTGAACAGCTCACATAAATTTGCTGAGGGGCTGACAAAAGGCTGTTACTGGTGTATAATACAGAGATGGAAATATGGAGGCAGCGTCCAAAATGCTCTCCTCTTCCCCACATGTTTTTTAACTGGTTTGATCATGGCGTGCATCCATTTTCACCTCTTAGTCTCTTTCCCCTAGAAAAATAGAGAAAGGGGTACTAAGAAACATAGAAACAGAGCGAGTCAGAAGGGGTCTCCTGGGCCATCTAGTCTGACCTCCGGCTCCAGACAGCTTCGCTCACGACATGCCCACCGTGTGCATGTCCAGCCTATCCTTGAACACCCTCACCAATGGGGAAGCCCATTCCATACTCTTGGGGTCCTGACTCAGGAAGTGCTTCCTGGCATCCACATTGAACCTTGGTTCCCTGAGCTTGGCTCCATTGGAACACATCCTGTCTTCCTCTGCAGGGAAGAACAGGTCTTGACCCACCTCTGTGAGACATCCCCTCACATGTCTATATGTTGCCAACAGATCCCCCCAGAGTCTCCTCTAGGCTGAAGAGATCCAGTTCCTTCAGTCTCGCCTCATACGGCATCCCCTGCAAACCAGCCACCATCCTTGTGGCCCTACGCTGCACTGACTCCAACCTGGCTATATCCTTCGTGTAATGAGGGGCCCAAAACTAAGCACAATACTCCAGTTGCAGGCGCACCAGAGTTGTGTAGAGTGGTAGTAATACCTCTCTTGATCTAGAAGCCACACTTCTGGCTATGCAACCAAGGGTGGCGTTCGCCCTCTTGACCAGCGCATCACTCTGCTGACTCATGTTTAGCCTGCGGTCAACCTGCACCCCGAGGTCCCTTTCACAAGTGCTGCTCTCCAGCCACTTGTCCCCTAACCTGTCCTTATGACACCTGTACTTAAGACTGAAGGAGCAGGCTAGAAAAGCATGAGCTGGATGAAACATCAGGATGGAGAGCGGAGACTTCCTTCTAGTGCCTCTTCGAAATTTAACTCCTTCACCTGAAGACCTTCGAGGCCAACCCCTTAACCACTTCAGGACTGGCCTTAAGAACTGGCAGTCTTATTTTTCCACAGCAGCCCAGTACAATCCTTGACTGGCAGAGGCTTGAGAGAGAAGGGCTGGCCAGCCAAAGGGGCAACATAAAGCGAAGAGGCTGGGCCCCCTCCAAGAGGGCCCTCCTGGGGTGTGGAGCCCGGGATTACTCAAAAGGAGGGTCCCTGGAAGTCTTTCTTCGATGCAGAATAGAACAAATGGGGTTGCCACATTTCAGTCACACCAGGAATAAGTGGAGAATCTAGTTTGGGGTGGGAATCCACTGGATTTCCTCAGCTTGGCTCCCCAGACTCCAGCCTTTCTTCTCTGCCTCGTGTCCACCTCTCATCAAGCGTTTATGGAGGCATAAAGGAAGAGGGGTTGAGCGCACTTCTGCTTCTGAACACACAACCTGCAGCTTTTGCATGGTTTGGCCAAAGGATTGACTACTTTGTGTGTCTTGCAGAAAGAATTATGTACCTTGCATAAGCATTCCCAAGCTTTTGCAAACCGGCTCTCGGCTCAGCTTCTCTCTGGGCCAAGCCAGGGCATGGAAAGGTCTGCCGATTGCAAGGAGCAAGTTTCTGACCTGATCTTCACGTTCCTAGGTCAGACTGACCCTGATTCAACAACCAGGTTGCGCCAACTTGCTGAGCAAACCCTGTCACCTAAGCTACACTCCCCGAAGTACACAAGGGGGCTGCAGAGAAGTTCAGCATGAGGACCACACCTGGCTCTTTCGCCAGTCGTTCCCAAGACGAAGAATGCTTTCAGCGTGGGGAGACTGGGTTCCTTCAAGTCATGAGGGTGGGAACCAGTGCCGGTTGGCCTTGCACTGGTAGCCAGAGTGCCTGCAGATGCCCAGTTACCACTAGGCCCAAAATGCCCATGTCCCAGGCGTGCAAAGAACAGTGCTCAACCACTTGTAGGGAAACGGAGCAGACGCAGTCTGGAAGACACACGCTCAAGCTGTTGGCTGCACTGGAAGGTTTGCCAATGGAAACATCAACCAGTTCAATTAAGAAGCCAGTTAAGCTTAAATTCTTCCATGCTTGACGGTGCAACAAGGCTGAGCTGAAGGCAACGCCGTGCATTTCATACATAGCCAGAAGAAACAGATTTGGCTGAAAAATTCCGTTTGAAATGCAGTACCTTTACTAATGCAACATGGCTGGGGATTCAATCAGAGCCTGGAATTCCCATCTCGGTTAACAGTCCCGGAGCACTTTCAGAAGTGGGGTGGAGAGGGGCTGGTATATATATAAAAATTGTAAATCAACTTGTGACTGGATCCTGGAAGCGAGCCAGTGAGACTTCAAAGGGGAATGCCACAAGGAACCGATGTTTGATGTGTGTGTTCTTTCATTGGAATCTTTATTCTTTGCCCTTCGAATAGCGAAAGTAATATTCCATCGGCAAATGTACAAGAAGACGTAATATGGTGCGGATAATGGATGGAAGTAATTTAATGCTAGTGGTCTTTAATTTCATTGATCTCTTATTGTAAAGAATTTCTGTTTAACAATATGAGTTAACGTGCATGCATGCTGGGCTTATTATTATTTTAAGCCAAGCCTTTCTGAATCCAGATGGAGGGGAGCTTTTTCTCAACTGTTCTGGAACAAAGACAGTGAGTCATGATGGTGGATGTTGTGAGCATTATTAAGAATTTTTTAATCTGCCCTAACATTATGTTTAAAACCTAACATTCATAACAGGGATGCTGTCCGCTTCAAAAATCGGTTTGGAATGTGAGCGGGTTTCGATCCACACTTTCTTAAAAGTAACATCGGGGCAGATCACACATGTTTTTCTCATCACTGCTTGCAGCATCAGGTTATTCCGCATGGGGAGGAGTTGTGGAGCAGTGAGGAGTGTACTATAATTGAAAGTCAGCTTACGCAAAGCATTAGGCCATGAGTGTGGAGCCCCTTTCGGCCGAAGAGCTGAATTCTATTTCAGAGAAGCTCTTGGAGTTGCATTTCAGTTGTGGGCCAAAGCCAACAGGTGCAGGGCCAAAATACAAAAACAGAAAGCGCACTGCTTATTGCTGAAACTGCTTATTCTGGTAAGTAGGCTGCGAAAGAGGCATTTCAGCCTGCAAGAGACTGTCAAAAAACTTAGAAAGCACCAAACAGCAGAGAAAGCGTGCAGGACAAGAGGAGGGACTCTGGAGTAAGGTTGGGAAGAATCCTAACAGAACCCGCCCCTCTGGCATTTGTAGACTTCCTCTTGTCCCTGGCCCAGTCTCAGAAAGCAAGATGAGCTGCAAACACTCACAAAACAAAGACTGATTGGCCAGGAACCTTCTTAGCCAGGTTGGAATTGGGGCAGCGAAGGACCACAAGGATGATAACTGGACTGCAGGGGAAACCATGTGAGGTGGGACTGAGGGAACTGGGTCTCTTCAGCCTGGAGAGGAGGAGACTCAGAGCGGATCTGTTGGAGACATAGATATGTGAGGGGCTGTCACTTGGAGGTGGGGAGAGACCTGTTCTCCCCTGCAGAGATGGGCAGGATGTGCTCCAACAGAGCCAAGCTCAAAGGAACCAAGGTTCAATTTGGATGCCATTGGGATCCCTAGGGTATGGACTGGGCTTCCACGGAAAGTGGTTGAAGCCCCATCGGTGAGGGTGTTCAAGAATAGGCTGGACATGCATATGGTAGGCATGTCTTGAGTGGAGCAGGCTGGAGGCTGGGGTCAGACTAGATGGTCCAGGAGGCCCCTTCTGGCTCGCTCTGTTTCTATGTGTCCACATCACATCTGGCAGCACAAGTGGAGGCTGCTGCACTGGTGTGGAAGATCATGCGATGCCTGGGCTCAGCTCCTAGCAAACGCCCCACACACACTGGGCATCCTGTCCAGGATCTCAGACTGAGGGCCATGTCAAAGTGGACTGGAGTCCAGAGAGCAGAGCTCGGGGAACCCATTGGATTCCCACCATCCACCTCCCTCCTCTGGAGAACCCCAGGTAGGGCAGTATTGTCCCACCAGCCTGGGATCCAACATTTCTACATCAGAATATGGGTTAATTCATATTTCTAGCCGCCCTTCCAGCAACAGGCCCTGGGGTTCCTTTCTGCCCAAGGCCCCAGCAGCTATCAGAGGCATCCATTCTGGGAGTTTGAGGAGCACCTGTTGCTGGAGAGACCAGCCCAGCCCTCTTCTTGCCTCCGATTCCCTGGGCAGGTCACACAAAGAAAAGTTTGGCGTTATTTCCATTATTTTAGACGCAAAATGTGCCACAGAGAAAAAATGTTATGCAGGAAAGCTCATGGGCACTGGGAAAAAAGCACAGGGGGAATTAAACCCATGTTATTTGCGTAAGCTAATTAAGAATGCAAATGAAAGGCAACGTCAAGGATGGCACATAACGCAGATTCTAGAATGGCAGAACATGCTCACTTTCCACAACATGCAAACCAGAGCAAAGCAACTTCATTCTGGAAGGAACCTGTTTCTCCAGGAATCCAATGCATCCTTCCAAATACCTTTAAAGAACTCCTGTTCTCATGTCTCAGCCCTGTTTTTCAGCCCATGATTCTTCTGCACTCAGCTGGCATATAGTAATGAATGTACAGATGGAGGGTTTTATTTTCCGCAGACCGTCAGCCCTGCTTTGGGTCCTGAGCATAGGACTCCACACCTAGGAGCTGCTCTCCAGGGTTTGGCAGTGAGTGTTTGGGCAAGGCTCATCCTCATGTAATTTCCCAACCCGGCAAAGAGGTCGACCTTTTCCCTCAAGATTCTCCCGGCATACTCCCTTCCCAGCCACCGCCGCAGCCAGCCCAGAATGGCATGTCCCCCTGCTACACCAGAGAGAGCAGGGTGGGCACCGGCCCACAGCCACCCGCAGGGCCGCAACACGATGCAATGCAGAACAAGAGTCCCCAGCTTTTAAAAATGACTATCAATAAAAACGAGCTTGTAAAAACAATTGTCTTTATGCTCTATCCTTTTTTCAAAATAGTGACTATACCGTATTTTTCGCTCTATAAGACGCGCCTGACCATAAGACGCACCTAGTTTTTAGAGGAGGAAAACAAGAAAAAAATATTCTGAACCAAATGGGCACATCATCACAGGCACATTCCCCATCACTTCCCCATGGGCTGCACACCTGACAGACTTACTGCACACACATATTCGCTCTATAAGACGCACAGACATTTCCCCCAACTTTTGAGGGGGGAAAAAGTGCGTCCTATAGAGCAAAAAATACGGTAATATGAGGGGTAATATGATTTTTGCCTAGCTATCTCTTGTTCCAAGGAAATAGATGCACCATTTGATTTCTATGCCACCTCATAGCTGAAGCTCCCTGGGCAGGTGAGAAGCAGGAAGTGGCGCTCAGGTGCGCACAAGGGAGCTGATCCAGCAGGATCAGGTGCTGCAGGGAGCAGTAGAGCCCTTGGGCCTTCGCTTTCGCAAGCGCCCACGGCTACAGGGTGGGCCAGCCAGGGGTTTGGCGCTCCAGCCCTTGTGGCCACACAGCTCCTACGTGGAAGAACAAGCAGATGGAGGACGGCTTCTGACAAGCAGGACCAAGCTTGGTGACAGCTTTTCTCATGTCGGGCTTGGACCTGTGATGAGGAGGGTGTTTTTGTCAGCATCTTGCCTACGTGGCTCCAGGAGCTGCCTCAGTCCAGCTCCCTCCCTCCAGAGATGGCCGATGTTCCACCAGTCTCGGTGAGAGAGAAGCATTTCTGAAAATGTGCCAAGTGGCGGTATCTTCAGTCAACCTCTTGTAACCCTCTTTGTTTGCGAGGAGCGCCGTGAGGAGCGAGACACGCTTTGTGTCCGTTCGGCTCACCCTCATGGGCGTTTGTGCAGCTGAAAAACCTGTTTGAAAAAATCATTTCATGGGCTCAGCTCTCCATCATCACATGAGCAAAACGCCTTTGATCCTGGCTGCATCTTTCTTTCCCTACATGCCATGCTTAAACTCTGTTCAAAAACACAGACTGCCTGCATGGATTTATCCGAAGATACCGCTTTTCTTCCCATTGGCAATATTCTCACTTTTTAGGCTATTAAGAAGAGGAGGTAGTTGACAGGTTGAATCAATTTGTAAGTAGGCCCTGAAAGGTCGTATCTTTACAGGTGAACCCACTTAGAAGTGTGTGAGAAGCACTCAATAAGAAAAGGTTGAGCTACAGAGGTTGAAGAAAATCAACCTGATTGCTCTTTAGAAGGTCAAGTACTAAAGCTGAAGCTCAAATACTTTGGCCACCTAATGAGAAGGATGGACTATGAGAAGGAAGGACTCCCTGGAGAAGACCCTGATGCTGGGAACGATTGAAGGCAAAAGGAGAAGGGGATGACAGAGGATGAGGTGGCTGGATGGGTCACTGGAGAGGTGGGTGTGGGCTTGGGTGGAGGACAGGAGAACCTGGTGGAATGTTGTCCACGGGGTCACAAAGAGTCGGTCACGACTTTGCAACTGAACAACAACAACAGAGGTTGGATCTACAAGATGAGCTTTTTCCAAAACTGAATGAAGCGCAACCAACAGCAGTGGGGAGGTACGATCAAGATCCTGAGCCCTGTTGTACCTTCAAGGGAGGCTCGGGTGGGGACAACAAGGAGAAGAACTTTTCAGAAGTGGCCCCCACTTCCGGAAGAATAGGCCTTTCTGGCATGTACCCTAATATCCTTTCCACACCAGGTTACGATGGCCCTCGCCTGTGCTTCATTTGTTTACTGGGGCCTTGTTAGCTATTTAAACAGCTCTCATAATTTCATTTATAAGTTACTGTCATTTTTATATGTGTTTTAAATTCGGTTTTAAATTTTGGCACAGTAACCTTTTTATGATGCTTTAATGTTTGCAGTTATATTGTATTTTATCTACTGTTGTACACAACCCAAAGAGCTTCAGCTATAGGGCAGTACAGAAATTAAATAAATCCAAATACAGTTTTCTTTTGTGTTGAAAAGCAACACAGAGGTTTGTGTCACCTTGAAGACTATGGATTTTATTTTGGCCAACCCTCCATGAACTGCTTCTCACTTCGGCAGATTCATGAAGTGCTATTCTCAGTTTGCAAGCAGATACATAGACTGAGCGATTAAAGGTCGAAGGAAATGTGTCAGTAGTGCATTCACAGGTCCACAAAGAAGAGGCCTCTAGTCTAAAAACTCTGCTGCCACAAGACTAGTGTTAGTGTTCAAGGTGATATAAAAGATGCTTCCTATATCTTTCTGCTGCCATAGACAAACCATGCCTTGAAAATGATGCAATTCCTTCGTACAAACTCAGTAATCCCAGCAGTTGCAGGGTGTGTATTTCCAGTTGAGTGTCACGATATTTTGGATCCCTTAGATCAGCTTTTCCTACATTATTCCAAAGAAAGATCTGGAGTGAACTTACTATTTGTGATTTAGAGCCTCAACAAAATAATGCAGCTTTCCTTAAACTTTTCCAAAACGGCTCACACTCCTTTCTGGGTTCCTTCCCCCATTTACAACCTCCCTGTTTCTCCCCCAGCCCTCGCCTCAACCAGCATCATGTTAAAATGAGGCCCTTGTTCACAACCGCCCTGGGAGCTCCTAATTTTACTGGTCTGGTCCTAAGACTGGTCTGGTTGGCTGTGAACTCCTGCTTGTGGCTAAACGGCTCCTCAGAAAGTAGCTGCATTCACAGTGAGCCGGCCAAGACCCTCTCTTGGTGCCCGGAATATTCACATGAAATAAAACAGGGCCCCAGGCGGAAACACTCCGGCTTTTTCAAAACACGCAGCCATTGCATTCGCGCTGTGTATGCTTTGGGCTCCTGTGCGAACAAAAGCTGCATTGAATCCCGACCGAGGTGATGCCTTCTTCAACATGCTGCAGACTCAACAGAAAGCAGATCGGTATTTTCGACTAAACATACAGGCCTGTGCACACAAAGGCAAAGAGGGGAGAGAACCGCCTGAAAGCATGCAAGCGTGGGTCGAAAGAACGACACGCACAGCAGTGACAAACACCCTCCCAAAATACAGTTTTCAGCCCTGAAAAAAACAGTGTACAGTTTTTTTTTAAGTCCCTTCTTATATATATCCAACTAAAAAAAGGATTGGCAGACAGGCGACGGCGCATCCAACATCTAATCATTAGGTGATGTGTGCATTTAACAGAGGTACCCTACGGAGTTGTCCTCCAATATGGGTTCTCCTGAATTAGATTGGCTTCCCCAGGCAAACACACACAACTAACCATTAACTGTGGAAAGATAATTCATCCCTTTCATGCATTATTGCCTGAAAGATACTTGATGGAGCATGTGTTTTGCAGATGCTATCCTCAAAGCCTGTTGATAATCATCTTGAATTGCCTACAGTGAAAAATGGCACCAGAAACACCTGCTCTTCTGAGCAGAAACATACAAACAGAGCAAGTTAGAAGGGTTCCCCCGGGCCATCTAGTCTGACCCCCAGCTCCAGCTGGCTTCGCTCACAACATGCCCACCATGTACATGTCTGGCCTGCCCTTGAACACCCTCACCACTGGGGCCTCAGCCACCTCCCGTGGAAGCCCATTCCATACCCTTGAGGTCCTAGCTCTCAGGCACTACTTCCTGGCATCCAAACTGAACCTTGATTCCTTGAGCTTGGAGCCATTGGAGTCCATTGA
Organism: Varanus salvator macromaculatus; assembly: GCA_023646645.1. Classification (NCBI taxonomy): domain Eukaryota; kingdom Metazoa; phylum Chordata; class Lepidosauria; order Squamata; family Varanidae; genus Varanus; species Varanus salvator. The sequence continues at coordinate 23,228,085 of JAIXND010000624.1, read as the reverse complement.
GCTTGGATCCTGCCCTCCTCTGCAGGGGAAAACAGGTCTCTACCCACCTGTGTGTGACACCCCCTAATGTACCTATATGTCAGCAACAGATCTCCTCGGAGTCTCCTCCAGGCTGAAAAGACCCAGTTCCCAATATTTATATCTTCTGTAATTTCTTGAAGGAACTTATGTTTTCAGAGGTACATAGCATAAAAGATCTAGATAAACCTGTGACCTGGTTTCGGTGGGACTGACGGCTCAGATTCGGATGATGAGACACATGCCTGGGAGGCTACCAGTCCTGGCCAGACTGACTATTCAGGCTCTGATAACGAGATAGTTCTTGGAAACAGCCCCAGCTGCAGCTCAAGGTCCTGAGACTCTACAAGTTTCTGCTGCTACCTAAGAACTGAGTTGCTCAGTGATTTGCGAACGCCTCAAAATGGGCTGCACATGCAATGCGTGCCCAGGGAACTGGGCTGCGATGCTGCTGCTCAGAGAAATACGGTGCCCTGTCAGGATGTCCACGTTTCTGCTTTATTAGACAATGGCAGGAGAATTACGGTTCCTTCCCACTGATCAGCTGGAGTGGCTGCAGGGAAAATAACCACGGCCCGCCAGCAGCTCTGCAATGAAAGGGCTCTTATGCGCGCAGGATAAGCACCGGCTGCCAATTTTGCCCAATTCTCTGTTCTCAACATGAGAGCCGCACAGATTGGTTTTGAGATGATCTCCAAAACGATCCCTGGCCAGCTTGACAGCTTTCCAGCACAACATCATTAGCCTGAATTCATGCAGCAGGGAAAGGGGTCTGAATGACTCCCCATGGGGAGGGGTCAGCTGTCATTCCCCACGAGGCGTGCATGCCCCTCTTGTTCTTCGGCTAGAAATCAAATCCCAACAGGCAGAAATGAAGCTTAAATGGCTTGCATGTTCTCGAACTATCGGTATATCGGATCATGGGGATGAGCACAATAGGTATTTAGTCATGTACAGGTAGCAATAACAGGCCCACCTCCCGGGTGTAGAGACTGAAAGCCTACAGGAAAACAACAGAGCCAGTCAGAAAAAATGGCATCCCACACACAACCCCTGAGGGGAAAATGGGTAATTCTTCTGCAATACCCCAGCTCCTCCTTATGGACTTTTCCTGGGCTGTTACACCTCTTCCCACATGCAGTGCACTTTGCAAGTGAGCAGGGAGAAGAAACCAGAGTGAATCAGAGTATCCGATTTTTGGCATATCCTGTGCTATGAGAGGGAGACACCTGCACCCTTCCTCCCCGGTGAGAGGTGTGAATCCCAAGCGTGTGTCGAGTTTGTGTCAGTTGCCCCGCCATTTTTATTTATTTATTTATTTATTTATTTAAAACATTTCTTGCTCTGCACGGCACATGGAGTACAGAAGGAAAAAGGAGAAGTCAGGCTTTTTGTTTTCATGTGCAAAAAGGCCACCTTTATTAATAAGCATCATTAGAAGAGTGCACCATCTACCAGAATCATCGAATTAATCAATTATAACATTAGATCCATTCAAAAGGTGACGCCAATTAATTGGATTAAAAAGGTTTGGGTGCGCAAGAGTGCCAGGTCTAGGGCTGCCACCCACATTTAGAGCGGAGAGTCCTCTGTTTGAAAAGCTGGCAGAGCTTTGGCTTAAAGGTGAAGAACCACCAGAAGATCTGGAGATGATACCAGATGACTGGCAGAAAGCAGCACAGACTTGGAAGGACTCCTGAAAGAAGTGAACCAAGAAAGTGGAAAAGCAGGACTGGAGCTGAACATTAAGAAAACAGAAATCCTGACTACAGAAGGATCACACAACCTTGATGTCAACAGCAAAGAACAGGAAATTGTAGAAGATTTTGCATCCCTGGTTCAGTCATCCTTTCAATGGGAGACTGCAGCCAAGAAATTTGAAGACTGAGACTTGGAAGGGCAGCAATGAAGGAACTAGAAAAGAGTATCAAGTGTAAGGAAGTTTCACTGGCAACCGAGGCATATTTGAAACATTTATTTATTTGGAGAACTTATATGCCGCCCCGTTCGCATAACATGGTGCTGCAGGAGAGTTTTGTGAATATCCTGGACCAATAAACAAGAGGGTCCTAGATCGAGTCAAGCCAGAACTTATCCTGGAAGCAAAAATGACTAAACTGTTGTATTTCAGGCACATCATGAGATGGCGAGACTCCCTGGAGAAGACAGTCATGCTTGGGAAAGTTGAAGGTAGAAGAAGAAAAGGAAGCCCAAACAGGAGGTGGCTCGATTCCATAAAGGAAGTCACAACCTTGAGTTTGCAAGAGCTGAGCAGAACGGTCAAGGACTGGACATTTTGGAGGGCCTTCATCCATAAGTCAGAGACAGATTTTCTTCATAGCCCTGCTCAGCTCTTACATATTTCGCAGGAGTTGCAGAGAGACCCCTGTTCAAATCACCCAACCTCATGAAGCTAGGCAAGCAGCCACAACAGGGCCTTCTTTGTGGCTGCACCTGCTTTGTGGAATTCTCTGTTAAGAAAGATTCGCCAGGTACCAACAGTATGCAGAAGTAAAAAAAAAACCAAAGCCTTGGCTATTTAAGGACCTTCAGCTCTGAAAAGTGTGAATTGTTCTTAGTTGTGCTTCATCCATCATGCTTAACTGTTGTTTGTATAAACTATTTGTAGTTGCTCATTAATTTGGATTTTTCAGGGAGATTTAAATCTTCCTGATTTAGTCTTCCTCTTTAAGCTCCATCTTAAGAAAATCAGCAGAATGTGTATTTAGTTTTTTTAAAGACATAAAATAATACATACAATTGAAACAATGACTTGTTCTTTCCCTTTTGCCAACCTATCCCCCTCTTGCTTTCCCTCCTAGAAAAACCAGTGGTCGGACTTCCTATGTTGCTCGTAGCAAAAAAAAAATTTTTTCTGCCTCAGGCCTCCAAGGAAGCATTTCAACCTGTCTCCTCTGCTGTGCAGTGAATCCTGAAAGATGTTTGCCACATATTTGCAGGGACTTTTATCCAACGCTCATCACCCCAGAGGGATGATTGATCGGAGAATAAACTAACGTAAAAACAAGAACCCCTGATGAAACTCTATTACTTTTTTCAGTGTTTACTGGAAAGAGTGAAGGACTGAATTGTAAAGAACAGTGGGCAATACTTTTGGGAGCTGTGAGAGCCAAGTTTATAAGGTATTTAGTTTAAGAAGCTACCCAAGGTATTTAGGAAATAGGTTGATAGAAACTGAGCGTGTCAGAAGATGTCTCCCGGGTCATCTAGTCTGACCCCCGGCTCCAGCCAGCTCCCCTCATGACATGATAGGATATGGACAGTGGCATGGATGGAAAAGTTGAGCACCCATTTTCATTTGACTAGCAGGGAAATAAAGAAAGAGATTTTGTTAGAGTTTGGTATCCATTCCTGAACTATTTCCAAGGGTCAGATGGAATGGATGGACCTCCAGTGAACCACTCTGATTTCTGGACTAGCAGGTTTTAATGGTGTCAGTAAGACACCATTCAATAACAGATTACATTAATTGTTTTATTGTCAATATTAAGATGTGATTGCATTGTACATATATCTTAACATTGAAAAAGATTGATCAGCGAGAGGAAGACATGTTCATCTTGTCTAACAATCTAGGCAGCACATGCCTGTCAGAGCAACCCCTTGCCTTTTGTATCATATTTGCATAATCCACAAAATCATCCAGGGTTAAGAGAGAGAGAGGAAGAGAAATCGAATTCCCAGGTGTTCGTGGCAAATTTGTCTATCTCCACACTGGTGATCCATTTAGGCGTTTGCCTCCAGAACACAACAGGGAATCAAAGCCACTTTAATATGCAAGACTAGATGCTTTCCAAGGATGGAATCTTTCTCTCGGAGGATCTAAAGCTGTCTGCAGACAGCTGGGACCACCCACACTGTAGCGCGTCTGTTCCCAATCTGCGGCGATTCGGATCAGAGGGCTGGCTGCTATCTGGACTCATCTGGCCTCCTGTGGGCTAGGTAGAGGACATCCATCATGCAACCTGACAAGCAGATCAGCGTTCTCCAACCGGGTGCCCTTCCCACGTATTGGACTGTAAAGCCTATCATTCCCAGTTAGCGTGACATAGATGACTTTGTTCAAGATCATTAAAAAATTCCCAGCCTCTTTTGCTATGTCTCCTAAGCTCAGTCCAGCACCAGGGGGGAAAACCTGGTTTCATACTGATTGTAAAGTACCTGGAGAACTGGTTTTATGAGCCATGTAGTAAATGTAACCACAGTGCATGATTGTCTTGGCTCACTGAACCCTGGGAAATGTAAGCCTGCGAGGTGATGAGTGGCACCAGCAATCCTTAAGAGCGTTCTCAACAACACCTCATCAAACTACAATTCCCAGGTTTCCTTTGGCCTGCTGGGGGTGGCATATACAACTGAAGCGGCCGCTCTAGCAAGAAAAGCAAGCCAGCTTTCCCAAGCTAAACAAAGAAGGCGTTTGTCTTCAGTGTGTGAAACAACATTTTTCTTAACAGAAATAGTAAAATTTCTTTCTTGATGATCCTTTTAAATAACCCAGTAGCCCAAGATCTCTGGGCAGTGTATGAGACATTAAAAACGTAAAATACAATCGAAATACCACAATTTAATTTAATAAAACATTTGTATCCCATCCTTCATGGCAGTGTCTCAGGACAGCTTACAAGTTTAAAATAAACAACAACAATAAAAACAATCAGTCATACAGTACACAATAATAAATAATCATAACAATACAATCAATAATAATATAGTCAGAACTAATATAAATCACATTACAAAAAAGCAACTGTTAACTTGATTTCTAAAGTTCCTAATTCTTAAAATGATGATCTAATAAAAGGGTTTTCACCTGGCTCCAAAAAGAGTATAGGCATACTTCTCTGGGGAGCTCATTCCACAATCTGGGTGCCATCACAGAGAAGGCCTTACTCCGAGTAGACATCCTCTTTGCCTCCTTCAAGGAGGGTTCCCAGAGCAGGGCCTCTCCTGCAGATCTTAAGGAGCAGGAGGTCATATAAGGAAGAAGACGTTCCTTCAGGTATCCTTCAGGTATCCCAAGCTGTTTAGGGCTTTATAGGTTGATATCAGCACTTTGAATTGGGCCCAGACTTCAACTGGAAGCCAGTGGAGCTGGTAGAGGACCAGCTTTATATGAGAATAACAACCGGACCCCATCAGCGACCTGGCGGCACTATTTTGTACCAATTGAAGTATCTAGACTGTTTTCAAAGGCAGCCCCACGTAGAGCGTGTTACAGTAATCCAATCGGGAAGTTATCAGGGTATGTGTCACTGTTGCTAGGCATTGCTCATCAAGGTAAGGATGCAGCTGATGGACCAGCTGAAGCTGGAGGAGAGTGCTCCTCACCACTGCCGTCACCTGGGTCTCCAGGGATAGCTCTGGGTTGAGGAGCACTCCTAAGCCGCGGACCCCGTCCTTTAGAGGGAGTGCAACCCCATCCAGGACAGGATCAAAATCACTTACCTGAAAGCCCGAACCGCCCACCAACAGAACCTCTGTCTTACCTGGACTGAGGTTTAATGATTGGCCCTCATCCAGCCCATTACCTCAGCCAGGCACCAATTAATGGCAGCCACTGCCTCACGTGGAGCAGATGTAAACGAGAGGTAGAGCTGGGTGACTCTGCAGCCCACACCTCCTGATGACCTCTCCCAGCGGTTTCATGTAGATGTTAAAGAGCATGGGGGACAAAATAGAGCCCTGAGGTACCCCTTGGCAAAGCTGCCATGGTGCAGAGCTATAATCTCCCAGCACCACCTTCTGGAATCGGCAGGCCAGGTAGGAGTGGAACCACCGCCATGCAGAGCCTTCTACTCCTAACCCAGCCAGCCTATCCAGAAGGATACCATGGTCTATTTATTTATTTAAGATATTTGTATGCCGTCCTTTGCAAGAGCCTCAAGACGGCTTACACAAATAAAATACATATACATAAAAGTATAACATAAATAAATTAACGACCCACTCTGGCTGCAATTAATAAAATTCCATATTAAAACTTGTTAAAATATTGATTAAATAAAAAGATCTTAACCTGGCACAGAAAAACATATAATGACGGCGCCAGGCGGACCTCTCTGGGGAGCGCATTCCATAGTCGGGGTGCCACCGCAGAGAAGGCCCTCCTCCGGGTACTCTGTCTCCTAACGTCTTTCACAGAGGGTTCCCGGAGGAGGGCCTCTGCTGCCGATCTCGGGGCAGGAGGGCAAATAGGGAAGAAGGAGTTCCATTAGGTATCCTGGTCCCAAGCCGTTTAGGGCTTTATAGGTAATAAGCAGCACCTTGAATTGAGCCCAGACTTCAATGGGAAGCCAATGGAGCTGATGGAGGACTGGGTTTAAATGAGAATAACGCCCAGTCCCCAACAGCATCCTGACAGCTCTGTTTTTCACCATCTGAAGTATTCAGACTGTCTTCAAGGGCAGCCCCACATAAAGCGTGTTACAGAAGTCCAATCGGGAAGTAACCAATGCATGTGTCACTGTCGCCAGGCAATCGTTGTCCAGGTAGGGACGCAGCTGATGGATTAGCCGAAGCTGAGGGAAGGCGCTCCTTGCCACCACAGTCACTTGACCTTCCAAGGACAGCTCCAAGTTGAGGAGCACTCCCAAGCTGCAGACCCTGTCCTTCAGAGAGAGTGCAACCCCATCCAGGGCAAGGCCCAAGTCACCTACCCAGGAGCTCGAATCACCCACCATCAGAACCTCCATCTTATCTGGATTGAGTTTCAGTTTATCAATGGCATCAAAAGCCTGAGTGGTCCAGGAGGACCAACAGGGACGCACTCCCGCTATCCCTCTCCTTGTACAGGTCATCGTATAGGGTGACCAACACAGATTCAGTACCATAACCAGCTGTGAAGCCAGACTGAAATGGGGCCAGATAATCCATTTCATCCAAGAGTGCTTGGAGTTGTCCTGCCACCACCCACTCCAACACCTTGCCCAAAAACAGGATGTTGGCCACTGGCCTATACTTGACGGCCACCTCTGGGTCCAGGGATGCCTTTTTCAGGACAGGTCGGATCACTGCCTCCTTTAAAGGGGCAGGGACCTGGCCCTCCCTCAATGAGGCATCAATAACTTCCCGGACCCAGGTGCCAATCCTGTGACTGGCTTTTGGAAGTAGCCAAGAAGGGCAACGGTCAAGCAAACAGTGTGAGAGCCAGTGTGGCCTAGTGGTTAAGAGCCTGGGACTGGGACTCAGATGATCTGGGTTCGAGTCCCCGCTTGGCCATGGAGCCCACTGGGTGTCTTTGGGCCAGTCACAGACTCTCAGCCCAACCTACCTCACAGGGTTGTTGTTGTGGGGATAAGATGGAGGAGGAGAATGATGTAAGCTGCCTTGAGCCCTTTGTAGGAAAAAGGCAGGTATAAATCAAAAAGTAAATAAATAAACAGGTGGTAGGGCGTACCATCCCAAGCACCGTGTTTACATCATCAGGCCGCAGCAACAGAAATTCATCCAATAATGATGGACCAGATGGTGCACCGGACACTTCCAGTTCTGGAGTCATATCAACTGTGGAGTCCAGTTCGTGGCAAATCTGAGTGATTTTTTCCTTGAAGTGCTGGGCAAAGTCGTCATAGCAGGCTGCCAATGGTGTCACCACATCTTTTTCCTGGCCCAGAGCGTATCAGGCCACACACTACTTGGAAAAGCTCCGCTGGACGGCACTGTGAGGAAGCAATGGAAGTGGAGAAGAATTGCATCTTTGCTGCACTCACCACCACAGCATAGGCTCAATAATGAACATGTAGGTGCGTTCAGCCAGATTCGTCCCGAGATTTCCTCCACCTGCGCTCTAATCCTCTCCCAGCCTGCTTCATCATCCACCACTCAGGTGTACACCATGGTGCCAAGCAGACTCTGCTAGGTGGGAGAGAATGCTTAGGAGCGATTGTGTCAATTACCCTGATCATTTTCCCATTCCACAAATCAACCAGGGCATCAACAGGAGCACCAGCTTTATCCACCGGAAAATCCCCCAGAGCCCTCAGGAATCCTTCTGGATTCATATGACTCTGGGGGCAAACCATTTTAATAGGGTCCGCACCCTTCCGGAGAGAGAGATCAGTTCCAAGTTCAAACCTCACAAGGAAGTGGTCTGACCATGACAAAGAATTTAAGGTCAAATTCCTCATTTCCAGATCACCCTGTTCCTGTCCCATCAAGAAAACCAGGTCTAGAGTGCCCTGCCAAGAAATCCTGTTGAGAAAACCAGGTCTAGACCTCTTTCATGGGTTGGGCCAGTGATATGTTGAAACAGCCCCATGGCTGCCATGGAGGCCATGAAGTCCTGAGCCACCCTGGCCAGAACAGCCTTGGCATGGAAGTTACATAGAAACATAGAAACAGAGCGAGTCAGAAGGGGCCTCCTGGGCCATCTAGTCTGACCTCCGGCACCAGCCGGCTCCGCTCATGACATGCCCACCATGTGCATGTCCAGCCTATCTTTGAACACCCTCACCGATGGGGCCTCAACGACCTCCCGTGGAAGCCCATTCCACGCCCTCGGGGTCCCAACTGTCAGGAAGTGCTTCCTGGCATCCAAATTGAACCTTGGCTCCCTGAGCTTTGCTCCATTGGAGCGCGTCCTGCCTTCCTCTGCAGGGGAGAACAGGCCTCTCCCCACCTCTGTGTGACACCCCCTCACATACCTGTATGTTGCCAACATATCCCCTCTGAGTCTCCTCTTCTCCAGGCTGAAGAGACCCAGTTCCCTCAGTCTCGCCTCATACCCCATCCCCTGAAGTTGAAGTCCTCCAGGACCAACATCCTGGGGGTCCTCAATACCAGGTCCGAGGCGACCTCCATCAGTTGCAGCAGGGAGTCTGCTGGGCAGGAGGGTGCACGGTACACCAGCAGAGTCCCTAACCTGTCTCAATTGCCCAACACCACGTATATACACTCTAGGCCAGGTCTCGAAGGAACAGGAAGCCCCATGAGGGAGATGGAGTCTTGATAAACCAGGAAGACCCTCCCCACCCTCTAGGCGTGGCCGATGTTGCACCAGATACCTGGGCGGGCATAAGTGTGTGAGGGAGACATCTCCCCCTTCTCCTGCCCAGGTCTCAGTAATACATGCCAGGTCGGCCCCCTCATCCACATTTAAGTCTTGGATGAGGGATGGCATTCAATAGCAACACCATCAGGCCAAAGGGCCAGTTGATATTACTGCCAGGAACCATCCGGTTGGGGGAATGACCAGAAGAGGGGACAGATACCAAACTTCGGTCCCTCCCTCTCTTATACTGGCCTGTTAGACCCTCCCCCCCACGCCACATCTTCCCCTGCCCATCACCACCTAAATGGTGGCACCCACGCAATGAATAAAGCAGCAAATAATGAAGCAAAATCAGCAACAAGAAGTAAAAACATTCTGATGAATCACTACAATTTGAAGGAGAGGAAATCAAAATTCACAGAGCCACTTGGCCCAAATTCTGCTTCCTGCAAATTTCAGTGGCAAGACTTCCTCTTTTCTTGTTCTGCAGAACTTTGCTTGGCTTTCTGGCACAGTGCGGTTCACCCTCTGCTCCCCGGACCTCTGCTCTGCCTCCAAACAGCACGTCCTGGGTTACTTTCATGTTTCATTGCTTGACCACAGGGTGAAAATTAGCTGGAGAGGTCGTCATGAACAACTCACCGAGGAAGTCTCAACACCCTTTCGGAATGGAGCACTTATGCACTGCCAGATAATTTCAAGGAAACGTAATGCTCTTCACAGGCTTATAAAGAATCGAATGTATATAACCTCCACCAGGGATCCATTAGGTATCCCAGACTCATGAGATGAAGAAAGAACTTTCTACAAGAAGCCAGAGGGGAAACTGAAGACACTTGTAAGCAATCACAAGCATGCTGTGTTTTGGAAAGGCAGGGCGAGGCTTTAAGGAGCGACAGACATAACTCAAATATTTTAGAGAGAAAAATATTATAATAATACTGGTAAGCTTGCAGACAAGTCCTGCTGTGTGTAGCCAAACCGAGAGGAAGAGGCTCCCAGGGAATACTGCAAACTGTGGAATAAAATAATTCCAGGCTTTTGGCATGCTGCCACAAGGAGAGATTGTGTCCAGATTTCTGTGGGTGTATGAGCAAGGAAGAGGGTACATCAAATATGTCCCAAGCAAAGGCCATTGGCCCATGAATGTTGGGGCTTTAATTAAAGGAGACGTCGAGTCGGCTCCTGGCCAGACTGCACAATCCTGTTCTCTTGTGTGCGAGGAGGCCTGCCAAGCTGTTGGCTTTTCTGTTGAACGGGCTGGCAATGCTAGGCGGAATCTAACATTGCGAGGCTTGTTTCGGTGCAGGGAAGGGATCCCAACAGCTGCAAGGTTCGCAGTTTTCCTCCACGGCTGCGCCCTTCGTGAAGTGCTGGGATTAATTCCAGGTGTTTTCCACTCTGCTGCAGCTGGAAAGGGGCTGAAACAGCAATGGGTGGCTGGCCTGACCCACTCTGGGACAGGGAGGCGGATTCTGTGCCAACTTCTGCTCTTCCAAAAACAGGATTCTCCACCAAGAAGAAGCGCAGTTGGTGGCAAGCTCAGATTCACAGCTGACAGAAAGAAGCACCTCTTTGCACATGGACAGATGGATTTGTGGAATTCACCATGGCAATATGGCGGAGTTGAACAACCCTTCCTGGAGTCCATCCTGCCAAACATTCTTCTTGCGCTCGGCTCAGTCTTCCAAACCAAGCCAAACTGAGAAGTTCACTAATGCTTGCACAGCTCTGGTTGTGCAACCAGCAGGCCCTTTCCACAAGAGGCGCACCACACAAATGGAAGCTACTCTTGCTGGTGCAGAAAGGTGCTGCTAGCAGTTGTGCGAAGCTCCTTTGCTGGCGAGCCCCTGCAACCTGCCTTCTTCGGCATCATGTGCAGCTGCCCAAAGAGTGGGAAGCTGCTTCTGTAGCATGCGGTGCTCGATTCCTGGCAAGAGCCCTGCGAACACTGGACGTGCCCACCAGGAACTGGGACTGGAATCCAGGGAGCTGAACCCAGGGAATCCAACAGATCCCCGCACCTGAAAGGGTTCCTCACACAGCGCTACTCCTACCCTTGCCAAGAAAACATGAACATTCGCATAGCATTTGTGTACAACGATCTATATGTATAGATGCTGAGAAATTGTTGTTCACTGTTCAGTCACACAGTCATGCCTGACTCTTCATGACCCCGTAGACCACAGCACAACATCGTCTCCTGGAGTTCACCCACATTCATGTTCATTGCACCAGGGACACTGTCTAACCACCTCATCCTCTGCCGTCCCCTTCTCCCTTCGCCTTCAGTCTTCCCCAGCATCAGGCTCTTCTCCAGGGAGTCCTTCCTTCTCATTAGGTGGCCAAAGTATTTGAGTTTCATCTTCAGGATCTGGTCTTCTAAAGAGCAGTCAGGGTTGATCTCCTCTAGGACTGACCAGTTTGATCGCCTTGCGGTCCAAGGGACTCGCAGGAGTCTCCTCCAGCACCACAACTCAAAGGCCTCAATCCTTTGGCGCTCGGCCTTCCTTATGGTCCGGCTTTCACAGCCATACATTGCAACTGGGAAAACCATAGCCTTGACTATACGCACTTTTGTTGGCAGGGTGATGTCTCTGCTTTTTAGTATGCTGTCTAGATTTGCCATAGCTTTCCTCCCCAGGAGCAAGCGTCTTTTAATTTCTTGGCTGCAGTCCCCATCTGTGATGATCTTGCAGACCAAGAAAATAAAATCTGTCACTACCTCCATTTCTTCCTCTTCTATTTGCCAGGAAGTGATAGGACCAGTGCCACGATCTTAGTTTTTTTAATGTTGAGTTTCAAGCCATCTTTTGCGCTCTCCTCCTTCACCCGCATCAAGAGGCTCTTTAGTTCCTCTTCACTTTCTGCCATGAGAGTGGCATCGTCTGCATATCTGAGGTTGTTGATATTTCTCCCAGCAATCTTAATTCCAACTGGTGATTCATCCAGCCCCGCCTTTCTCATGATGTGCTCTGCATATAAGTTAAATAGGCAGGGTGACAGTATACAGCCTTGCCAAACTCCTTTTCCAATTTTGAACCAATCAGTGGTTCTATGTCTAGTTCTCACTGTTGCTTCTTGACCCGCATATAGGTTTCTCAAGAGACAAATAAGATGGTCTGGGACTCCCATCTCTTTGAGAACTTGCCACAATTGGTTGTGATCCACACAATCAAAGGCTTTAGCATAGTCAATGAAGCAGAAGTAGATGTTTTTCTGGAACTCCCTAGCTTTCTCCATGATCCAGCGAATGTTGGCAATTTGATCTCTAGTTCCTCTGCCTATTCAAAACCCAGAAATTGTTACTGTATTTTAAATAGAAATGCAATATATGTGAGAGTTCTTTCTTAATCACCAGCAGCTCAGATGGTACCAGGATGTGCATGACATTTCTCAGAGAAGAGTTGCTCCAGGTTCTTGATTTTAGTTGCCCTTCTCTCCACTTTTTCCAGCTCTGCAACAACCCTTTTTTTAGGTGTTGTGCCCTCTCCACTGTTGCGCTGTGGATTTGTGCAAGCAGAATATTGTATGGGCAGGATCCACCAATTTTCAGCATCTGCTGTGCAGACTAAGTGCACACATCATCTTCCCCACTGTGCTGAGACAGATTGTATTTCTATTTAAATGGCAGTTCTTACTTAGAAATTCACATCTACACCCATGTATTAGTAGATGCAAGCATATAGGGCTTGGTGTCCATATTTGGTGATACGTTTCCTCATTTTTGTCAATGCATGAACTGTGACCCTCCCTCCCCTTCCTTTAGCACAAGGACTGAAAAACTTGATCCACTTAGCCTTGAGCAACATTTACTCACAGGTAGGAGTAAATTGAGACTTTACCTGTCCTCCAGGATGAGAAATAGGTGCTGTCGAATCAGCAACATGGATCAGTTCCTCCCAGGCAAGGGTTTTTTTCTTTCCCTTTTTCCTGGGATTCAAAGAAGGTCCTTGCTCGGAGTTTGTCCTGCCTTGTGGCATTGCAGCCCCACTGAGTCCTCATTGGTATTCTGCGCATTACCTGCCTCCCCATTGGTGCTTGTTGCAATTCTGTGCGGACACTAATAAAAGCGCATGGAGTTTGTGTATGTTGCATCTTTGCCTTTCATTTTGCCTTTTCATTCCAGCAGAATTAGACGTGTAATTGTGCACAGTTGAACAACTGTGTGCTCATTATCTATGTGTAAATATCAGCATGTACATAAATGCTGATATGGATACGTAATTTTCAGCTATAATTAAAGTGTGTTCTGTGATCTATGGAGCACGTGATCTGTCAGAAGGAGAGTCATTACCAAGAGGCAGTAGCTTAGAAACAGAGTGCGTGCTTTGCCTTCAGAAGGTCCCAAAGTTAAGGTAGAGAAATGAAATTCATCATCCTTGTCATCTTGAGCTAAAAGGTTGCAAGAATGGGACAGAGCTCCGCCTAAGACCTTGGTCGGTCGGGCTGCTTGATCATTGCAAATAGGACACTGATCTCAAATGGCGATGTGTGTAGATGATGGGGATGATTGGAATGGGAGTTTCCTCAGGCACAGTGCCATGGCCGTAGATGTTACCTGGCTGGCCATCGGAAAAGCCCATCCTTTCTTGACGTCATAAACATGCCCTAAGTCGCATCTGCAGGGGCCTCTCACGGTTCTTTCCATGCTGGCTGCGGTGATGGAAGGCCTTGGGGCGTTCCAGGGAGTGGCAAGGAATGGGGAACCCCTGTTCTACAAAGAATCCAGCAAGTGGGGGGGGCCCAAGACCGAGGCGGCTCCAATCAGCCGCCTCGGTCTTTTGCAGGGCGAGGGCTCACAGAAACAACCCCTTGCTCCATGCCTTCTCCCACACTTGACTGGATGCCCATCACCTTCCATGCTCAGAATCATGGCCGGAAACCTGTGCAAACCTACACTTGGCTTTATTGTCGGGTCATTTGAAATCTGGGGACTAGGATACAATGGAATCCAACAAGATGCCGGCTCACCGTGTTCGCACACATGGGTGTGCATGTGCTGTTGTTGACCAAATGGGAAGCAACCCACTTCTACGTATGTGCGAGTTCCTCTGAGCACTTTGGGGCCTGTGTCAGGCACAAGAGCAACCTTTTTATTGGCATAGCATTGCCCACTTGCCTCTCTTCCTCTTGGAACGAACCCAGCGCCATTTACACAGTTCTCCTCCTCTCCCTTTTATCCACACAACAACCCTGTGAGGTAGGTTAGGCTGAGAGTCAGTGACAGGTCCCAAGACACTCTGAGAGCTTCATGGCTGGGCAGGAACTTGGCCCCAGATCTCCCAAGTCCCAGTTCAACCCTTTAACTACTGTGACGTGTTGGCTTTCTATGTATAATAACGAAATCAATAAAGCTAATTTTGAACTGGAACCCATTGTTAGCAGATTTGGCAGCAGCCTTCCTCTAAATCACGGATGGGGAACCTCGTTCACTCCATTCACTGGATCCAGTTTCAAAGAAGCACTTGGGGGTGACATGCCCGTTGTGAGCAGAGCCCAAGAGAAAAAGGATGAGGCCTGGAATTTGAAAAATACCAGTGCAGTTTAGCTTATGCCCTTACTGCCAGCGATGAGGCCTTAACACAAGCCTTTTCAACCTTGCAGAATGGGGAAAAGTACCAAAAGCAGGAAGTTATCAAAGGATCAGTTAAGGAAAGGGGCATGACATTTTGGCCCCTGCAGGGTTGGATTTCCCCCAACCCCTAATCAGATGATTGAATGCACAGTGGTTTCAGTGTGAAGACAGTGGGGAAGGTACGTGAGCCATTTGGAGCGAAATCAATGCATATCTGACGCTCTTGGTAAGCTCTACTTGAGCAAGAATAGTTTGGCTTGAACAGATTTCCAGATTCTACCTTTTCAGTTTTGCTTTACTTGTGGAAGAAGAGGGGAGGGGAAGCTCCCAAATGTTGTTGGTTAATGCAGTGCCATTAAGTATCCTCATTCCAAATTCCTGGGTGTGAAATTCCCAATCTGGGAATTTTACACCTGGTTTCTATTAAAAGACAGAAATCCCCACCAAGGCAGCAGCTTCCAAAACTGAAATGGATGGAAACATTTGGCATTCAGGATAGTGTAAATTGACAGCTTTGTAAGTCATTCTAGTGACAACAAGCTCCCAAAGTATATTTTCCCTCCATTTATTTGTGCTCCAGGGCTTGCTTCTTATGTGGGTTCCACATCTGCACACATCTGGGTACTCAGAAGTCAGGACTGGCTATGTTGACCCATTGCGTGGCAGCCTGGAAGAAGCACCATCAAGGCTTGCTGGTGAAAATAAATTGTTGGCATTTGTGATGCTTATAAACAATTCCATCACGCTGTATCCAAGGCTAAAATACTGCAGTTCAAGTGAGTCCTGGATCAAATCAAACCAGAACTTTCCCTAGAAAGAAAGAAAGAAAGAAAGAAAGAAAGAAAGAAAGAAACAAACTGAGGTTGTTGTACTTTGGGCAAATTACGAGGAGGCAAAATTCCCTGGAGAAGACCGTGATGCTAGGGAAAGTTGAAGGCGGAAGATGGAAAGGAAGACCAACTACGAGACGGATGGACTCCAGGAAGCCACAGCCTGGAATTTGCAAGAGCTGAGCAGGGATGGCATGGATAGGATATTTTGGAGGGCTTTTGTTCATAGGGTCACCCTCAGTCAGAGACAGCTTGACGGGACAAAACAACAGCAAGGTTGACCTGTCTTGACAATGACATTGTAGGAGAAGAAAAAGTGCCTCAAGGAGTCCTTTCTTCTTATTAGGTGGCCAAAGTATTTGAGTTTCATCTTCAGGATCTGGCCTTGTAAAGAGCAGTCAGGCTTGATCTCCTTTAAGATTGACTGGTTTGATCTCCTTGCAGTCCAAGGGACTCACAGGAGTCTCTTCCAGGACCACAATTCAAAGGCCTCAATTCTTTGGCACTCAGCCTTCCTTATGGTCCAACTTTCACAGCAATAGATTACAACTGGAAAAACCATAGTTTTGACTATACAAACCTTTGCTAGCAGGGTGATGTCTCTGCTTTTTAGTATGCTATCTAGATTTGCCATAGCTTTCCTCCCAAGGAGCAAGCATCTTTTAATTTCTTGGCTGCAGTCACTGTCTACAATGATCTTGGAGCCCAGGAAAATAAAATCTGTCACTACTTCAATTTTTTCCACTTCCAAGAAGTGAGAGGACCGGATGCCATGATCTTAGTTTTCTTAATGTTGAGTTTCAAGCCAATTTTTGCACTCTCCTCTTTCACTTTCATCAGGAGCCCCTTTAGTTCCTCTTCACTTTCTGCCATTAGAGTGGTAAGTCAGCGACAGCTTGGTGGCACCTAACAACAGCAAGGTTGACCTGTCTTGACAATGATATTGTAGGATTAGAAAAGGTGCCCCCGAGGGCAACCAGGATAGTGCTAAGCTTGACATAACAACCTACTTCCACTCAGTGTCAATGTTTCCTGTATTACTTAATCAGTCCATCTTGTTTCCACTTTCATCTATACATTCTTTGGTTTCAATCCACACATATGTGCATATTTAAATATGCAGGAGAGCCAGCCAGTGATAAGACTGTTAGACTAGGCTTTCCCAGGCATGGAGCTCACTTTGGGCTAGTCACTGACTCTTAGCTAAGCCTACCTCTCAGGGTTGTTGTGAAGCTAAAAAGGAGAGGAGGTTGTTGAGGATGCTAGCAGTCTTAGACTCTTCACAGGATAAGCAGTGGAGCATCAATTTAATATATGAAAAATATATACACACATATTTAATAAAGACATTCCTAAAAGTATTTTATCTCAAACTATGCATTCCCAAACCTATTATATCCTCACATTGCCATTATTGTACATATTTTGGAATTTTGTTTGAGTGGCAAACTGCACTGCAGAATCTAAAAAGTGCAAAATTTGGTGGATTACTTTGGGTGAGAGGAAGCTGGATTCAGATCAGAGGAAGGGGTGAAAATTGGCAGAAAATACATCCATAATGTAAGGCAGGCAGATGATACCAGATGACTGGCAGAAAGCAGCAATGAATTGAAATGACTCCCGATGAAAGTGAAAGAAGGAAATGCAAAAGCAGGAGCACAGCTAAACTTTGAGAACACAAAAATCATGACCATAGAAGAATTACAAAGTGTTACTGTAGACAATGAAAAAATTGAAGTGGTGAATACATACCTCAGTATTACCTTTGCATAACTCAGCTCAATCATCCATCCTAAGGGAGACGGCAGCCAAGAAATTGGAAGAGGAGTGTGACTTGGAAAAGATAGCAATAAAGGAACTAAAAAAATATCATCATGTGCCAGGATGTTTCACTGCACAACAATGCCAAGGTCATCCACACGATTGTATTCCTGATTCCCATGCTTGGGTGCAAAAGAAAGTGGACGGAGAAGAAAACGGGCAAGAAGAAACCAGATGCGTTCGCAACACGCTGCTGAGGAGAGCATTGCAAAGACAGTCATGCTAGGGAAAGCCCAAGGTGGAATAAGACGATGAAGCCCAAATATGAGATAGCCTGATTCCATCCAGGAAACCGTCACCTGGAGCTGCTAGGGCTGCCAAGCACAGGACAATTTGGAGGGAGAGGACTTTGCAGTGCCTAACGGCCACAGCGGAGCAGTTCAATTCAAGCAAAGTCTTTGGGCATCCCTGATCAAAGAGCTGGTGCATCTTCCTTATCAGGCAGCATATTTGCCTGTAGTTATCTTTTTTTAAATTACCAAATGACTTAAATTGCAGTTTCCCCAGGTTTGGCATAAGGAAAATAGTGCTGAGCAAAGCTAGGTCCCCTCTCTTTGCATCTTGGTCTGACTAATTTGACACTCCGGTAGCTACCTTTAAGAACTTAAATCAGAGTGCACAATTATTTTGGCCCCATGAGCCACACACACCTCTCTCCAAGAAGCTTCTTTCTCTCTCTAGCAGGGCCGGGAAACCTTTTCCTTCTGAGTGCTGAAAACAGAGTAGAAGCAAAATGGAATTTGTACTGATTTTAAGCATGCACAGAAGCAAACAGGACCAGCCTGTGCCTGTCTACTCAGAAGTAAGGCAGGCTGAATCACTCAGCAGCTTTCTTACCACTCCCCACCCACATTCCCCTGGAAGGAAAAGCTCTTATCTTCAGCAGCTGCCTGGAGATAAGAGCTTTGCCTCTTGAGGCACTGAAAATGGCTACATTTTGGCATCCCTGATGCAAAGCAACAGCCATACCTGAAGAAGCGCCTTCTCCTCATGTGCCCTCCCGGCCCTTGAGATCTGAGGCAGAGGCCCTCCTCTGGGAGCCCTCCTTGAAAGACATCAGGAGGGTGGCTACCCAGAGGAGGGCCTTCTCTGTGGTGGCGCCCCGACTGTGGAACACGCTCCCCAGAGAGGTTTGCCTGGTGCCAACCCTTCTTTCGGTGTCAGGTGAAAACCTTTTTATTCTCCCAATATTTTAATTGTTCAATTGTTTTAATGTGTGGTTTTATACCAAACATTGGATGCTGTGCTACTCTTACTCTTACTTCTATTTTTATTCTATTTTATCAATGATGTTGTAAACCATCCCTAGACATCTGTGATGGGACAGTATAGAAAAGTTTTAAATAAATAAATAACACCTCAAAATAAATAAATAAATAAATAAATAAATAAAGTTTCTTTGGTTAATTTTCATTGGGAAATTGGGCTAGGTTGCATCAAAGTCTAAGGCATGATAGGTTATCATACTGGATATAGATTTGAAATGCCCCAGCTATAAAAAGCAGGTGCTCTTTATGGGAGCAGTCTAAAATAGGTACAGACTTCAATGGAAAGCACATAATTGCTTCTTTGCAAAACAGCTCTTTCAAAATAGCGTTTGCATTGTGCTGAAATCAAGCACTTCCAGTTAAGTAGCTTCAAAATGAGGCAATAGGCGTCATTAAGCGCCATCTCCCCATGGTAATTCCAGCGGCTCTTTGTACATGTCATTAGCTGTCAGTAATAAATTTACATAGCAGCAGAAAAAAACTGACAACTGCTGATGGAGGGCGCATACCAACAAGGCAGAAATAAATACAGGTGGCACCTGGTTGAAAATTCTACAAGGTCGAAGTAGCATTTAACCTGCGACGGTGCAATATGGAGAAAATGCTCCCCTTTTCCAACATTTGTTGGCCAGCTATATGCCCATTTGTTCACCCTGCTCTTCCTTGCTCTCAAGTGACTTCAGTCGCCCTCAAGTGACACCACATCACGCAGGCCAAGGTGGTTGGCCATATGGATGAAACTCCATTCTTGGCAAGATTTGAATTACACCCACAACTAATCCAGGAAGCATTTCTGCCACTCCCCATTAGTGTTCGGGAATACTAATGGGTAGCCAAATCTCTTTGTTATGTGGCCCATGCCATTCTCTGCAGGAATCCCTGATTGCATGGGATCGACCATGTGACTACTTTAGGAATGGTGAAAAAGAAATAACTCGAGGTAAAGATAAGGGTGCTGATCTAGCAGGAGCTGGAAGAAAAAACTACTCTGGGAAAAGATGTATATTCGTATAATGAAATCAGTTTCATCTGCCTCTTAATCTCTGTTTTGGTCACCAAATTTGAAACAGGGAATATGCCACAGCCTCGTTGTTGTTGTTGTTAGTCGCGAAGTCGTGCCCGACCCATCGCGACCCCATGGACAGCATCCCTCCAGGCCTTCCTGTCCTCCACCATCTCCCGGAGTCCGCTTAAGCTCACACCAACTGCCTCAGTGACTCCATCCAGCCCCCTCATCCTCTGCCGTCCCCTTCTTCTTTTGCCATCTATTGTTCCCAGCATCAGGCTCTTCTCCAGGGAGTCCTTCCTTCTCATTAGGTGGCCAAAGTATTTGAGTCTCATCTTCAGGATCTGGCCTTCTAAAGAGCAGTCAGGGTTGATCTCCTCTAGGACTGACCGGTTTGTTCACCTTGCGGTCCAAGGGACTCGCAGGAGTCTCCTCCAGCACCACAATCCAAAGGCCTCGATCCTTCGGCGCTCAGCCTTCCTTATGGTCCAGCTTTCACAGCCATACATTGCAACTGGGAAAACCATAGCCTTGACTATACGCACTTTTGTTGGCAGGGTGATGTCTCTGCTTTTTAGTATGCTGTCTAGATTTGCCGTAGCTTTCCTCCCTAGGAGCAAGCATCTTTTAATTTCTTGGCTGCAGTCCCCATCAGCGGTGATCTTGGAGCCCAGGAAAATAAAATCTGTCACTACCTCCCTTTCTTCCCCATCTATTTGCCAGGAACAGCCTCATTAATACCTTTCATTTTCCAAATGACCTCTGGAGCACACCACTTGGCTGTAAGCTAGCATGGTGTAGTGGTTAAGACCACAGGACTGGGACTCAGGCAGTCCGGATTCAAGTACCCACTCAGCCATGGAGCCAACTGAGTGGCTTTGGGCCAGTCACAGTCTCTCATCCCAACCTACCTCACAGGGTTGTTGTTATGGGAATAAGACTGAGAGCAGGTAGAAGAGAATAATGTAAGCCACTCGGAGTTCTTAAAAAGAAAAAGGTGGAATATAAATCTAATAAATAAATACTTTGGACAGACCGTTGTGGTACATGTGATGCATGACCAAGTGACGGGTCACTTCTTCTCACCAGGCTTCTCTTGCCACAGATTTTACAAAGTTCCTTTCTCCTACTACTGAAGAACCTGTTTGTATGTACAAGTTCCAACCATCCTTTCCTGATAGTTGGGGAGGAACGAAGCTGCTTCAGGGAGGCCTTGTTCTCACAGCACAAGCAGCTCTTATCTACAGGACTGCCAGAGAAGGCAGCTCCAGGGCCATTCCAAGAAGGCCTCAGTGTGACTAAATTTGACTCTTTCACATGCCAGGTGAAAATCTTACTTTCCGAGGAATTCTCCCCAAAATTTTACCTTCAGTCTGCTTTAAAATCAGTGTTGTATTGTAAATCTTTGTCCTGGAGATAGCCTTTACTTTGTTGTTATTATTACATGCCATCAAATTGTCTCCAACTTAATGGCGACCATAAGAAGGAGGGACGTCCAAAATGTTCTGCTATTGGCAGCCCTGCTCAGCTCTTGTCATCTCAAGGCTGTAGCATCGTTTGCAACCTTCCCCAACCTTGTACCATCCAGACATGTTTGGACTGCAACATCCAGAATTCCCAGGCAAAGGCCCTGCTGGGTGGGAATTCTGGGAGTTGTGGTCCAAATGCCTCTGAAGGCCGACAGGTTGGGGAGGACTGCTCTAGCAGTGTATTCTAGTTCTCATTTTGTATGTTACAGTGTTGTATTAACTACTTACATTTTATACTGTATTTCACACAGTATTTCTTGTTTTAAATTCTTTAACTCTAACCTAGAGAGCTTCAATTAGTGTAAAGTAAAACAGTGTAACAACTAAATGAATAAAATACATTATCCTGGCCTTTCGACGCTGGGAAAGCTCACCCGGCACCTGCTGAAACTTAGTAAGGCCCTCATCATTCTTCCAGTAAATCCCATCAGTATAAAATGAAAATAGAGATGGTTTTGCCTTTATCTGCCAGTTCTGTTTTATTTAACAGGGCTCATTTGGCACCATTATTCTATTGCAGACCAACAGCTTTAATGCGGTTATCCAGCCGGAGTGACATATTCTGGCTGCATTCACACAACACAACAAGCCAACCCTGCACAGTTACTATAGTTCACTTCTTCTTCTTCTTTTTTTACTGTGGACTACCTGACAGACAATCGAGTGGTTTCAAGTTACCATGGCTTCCATCCTCCCCACTCAGTCCTCCCATTGTTGGCATGTATCCCATCAGCTCAGTGTTTGAAATTCAGGCCCAGATGTATCACTCCTTGCCAATGCCACCTGCCTCCTCCTCATCTGCAAATACACACAGAGTCTGAATGGCTGGAGTGTCTCCTGCTGTTGCCGCTCTTTCCAAGGAACTCTGTGGTAGTTGCATGCCAGGACTGTGGAAACCATGGTCCTGGGTTCAGGCAACACGACAGGCCATGGTGGTATGGAGAAGCCACAGAACAAACTGTCGTCTCTTACTTATTCACTTATTTCTTTATTTTTATCCCTCATCATTGGCCAGAGGGCTTTCTGAGCGGGTTAGAAGATTAAAAGTACATATCAAAAGCAGCTTAAAATTCACAATTGATACAACAACAACAAAAACAAGCACCATTATAACTCCACAAAACCTTAATTTTGTTTCCAGTGAAACATACCAAAAGACACAACAATAGATTATGATACACAGTGTAAAATATTAAATCATTAAAATTATCTAAACAGTTAAAATATTGGGTGAATAAAAAAAGTCTTCACCTGGCAATGAAAGAGGTAAAGAGATGGGGCCAAGCAAACCAATTTGAGGAGCTGAGTCGAGAGTCAGGGTGCCACCATCAAGAAGGCCCTTCTCTTTGTAGCCACCCTCCTTATTTCCTGAAGAGGGGGTTCCCTG
The DNA here is from genome assembly GCA_023646645.1 of Varanus salvator macromaculatus. Lineage (NCBI taxonomy): Eukaryota > Metazoa > Chordata > Lepidosauria > Squamata > Varanidae > Varanus > Varanus salvator. The sequence goes on along the minus strand of JAIXND010000624.1, from coordinate 23,205,638 downwards.
AGAAGGACCTCCAATGATGATCTAAGGGGATGGGTAGACACATATGGGAAGAGGGGCTCCTTTAGATACCCTGTCCCCAAGCTGGTTTCTACTGTGGTTTCTAAAGACCAAATTTATTTATTTATTTATTTATTTATTTTATTTAAATATTTGTATGCCACCCCTTGCAGCAGCCTCACTTGCCATTTGCCATGCTGAAAGACCACCATGGGGTATGGATTACATAACAAACCAACAATGGCAAAAAAATAACCATGGTTTGTCATGTTATTTGTCGTGTTGTCCGAACCCAGCCTGTGTGTGAGCATTTTTGCAAGAATAAAGATGAATGAAACAGAGCACAAAAGGAGTGTCATCTGTTGGGCAGCATAGGAATGAAATAAATGAAAATCTCAAGAAGATTAAACACTTCTGTGGCAGCCTTTGCTAGCCAGTTTCTGGGGAACATGGGCAGGAGGGTGTTGCTGCCTTCTGGGAGCGGGAGTAGAGCCTGGGGGAGAAGCAGGAGATACAAAGACTGTCACCTAAACATCAGGGCCTACAGGCTGAGCACACGCTCCCTTTGTGCCTGCAAGACCAGGATCAGTTCGGTAGGTACGTGTAAGGATGGCCCTGACCCTGCCTCGTCTTCCCCTACCTTGCCTTGCTCCAGGTCCCGCCTGGTCTTGCCAGTATCCAGCCTCAGCTTGTGCCTTGTCTTAGCTCCTGGAGCAGCCATGACTTGCTGGCTATCTGTCCTTGCCAATTCCTGGTTCTGCTTTCACCTCCCGTCCTGCCAGGCCTTGGTGGGTGTCTGGCCCCCTTTGCTCCAGACTTTGCCTTTGTCCCTGACCTACAGCATCAAGCCAAGATCTCCTTCCATCTCCATCACCGCTGCTCCAGCTGTAGACCCGGCTGCCTGCACCACTCCGTTTCATGTACCAGGTCCAGCTTGCGGTATCTCCAGGGAACTGAAGTAGGAAACAACCCCTTTGGATACCTTGGCTAGGCCATGCCAGCTTCATTATCACCCCCGTTGCAGTGCAAGGCAGCTGTTTAAACAAAACCTAACTTAGCTAAGTGAAACTGGGTGAGGCACCTGCCAAAAGTAACTGGACCCTTTGTGTGGGTTGGCTGCGGCCAAAGGAATATCATGCGCACTTGTTTTAATAGGCAACCAGGAAGGCCTGCTACTGGCCAGCCAACCCCTGGACTGGAGAAGGACAGCATGACAGTGCCAATGAACGGCTGGGAATCCGATGCCAGTCGCTTCTCGATTAGCACAGCTGTGCCGGGGTCCTTCTGGAAAACTACACTTTGGAAAGGTGTTCCAGGATGTTGGCCTCCCTTGGCATTTTGCGAGTTGCTTGCAAAAAGTTAAGCTTGCACCATCCTAAGGGATTCCTTCCCTCCCTGCTCCCAGACACCTAGGAATTTACAGGAATTTGGCTCCCATTCATTCAAGGCCAGAACTTGCCCTAGTCATACCCCTACCATCCACACTTTCACACTTTAGTCAAGAGGAAAAATGCACACTTAAAAAAAACCGTGCACGCAGTGATGTATTTTTCCTCTTCCAATGGTGGGTGAAGGGACACACAACTGGGAAAGGAATCGAGGCGGTCCAACTCGAATGCTTCAGGTGGAATCAGAAAGCCTCCGCATGTGATGTGTGAATCAGCAAGAGGAGCTTTCTGAAGTTCTCCACATTCCATCTCAAAGCTCATTCTGAGTCAAATCCTCACCCTATGATGAGGTTTGTTCTTTTCATATGAAGATCCGTGTGTATTTTCATGTTTGCTTTTCCAAATGCACACTGGTTTTGTGTCTCTTTGAATTATGTAGTCTTCTCCCACTGATTTAAACATATGTACAAAAGAACGAAGGATATTAATATCCTTTTGTACCATCAGCCATCTCCTTTAGCCATGTCGTCATGCTGCATAGCTGAACTCTGTTATTTGTTTTCTATTATTATAGGTTGCTTTAGCAGCACTCCTTTTCAACATAAAAATTAATTCAGGGCGGCAGTCTGGGATGCTGCAAGGAAGACATGTGGCAGGAGACATGTGGCAGGAGAGCCTTCCATGTCCCACATAACTGGGATCAAGCAACCCTTAGTACATCACATCTCTGTTCGGTTGGCTTTCAAAGATCACTTTGTGTTTTTGAAAACACCCTGGCATGATCCATCTGGCTCTTATTTTGATGCTATGACAGTAATTTTGGAAATCAATCGAGCGGTTCTATTCTACCTCCCTAATCTTTTCATAAAGCCCTGTTGCTACCTGTGGGAGTTTGGACCCTGGGAGAGGAAAACATTGGAAAAGTGCAAGGATCAAGGCACAATTCTCTGATGTGTGAGGCAGGCTGACCGGGTAAGTTATTAACTCCTGAATCAGCTGGACAAAATAGCCCAAATAAGGGGTTCCCACTGTGGTCAGAATTTAGTCTTCATGGCATGACTTAAGGCCAGATACACCGAAGAAACTTAAAGGAGCATCGACCAGAGAAAACAGACCTAGAGCATCTGGGAGGTTGTTCTGGGCTCTTTATCCTGTGGTTTTGAATCTACACATCTGCACACATCTGCACAGGCCTCATCCCTCAATAGTCCCTAACATGTGGATATGAGGAGTACAAGAAGGATATTTATTTCGCTGAAATAATTTTAAGGCATCCATAAGAGGTGCCACTTAGTGTGCAGTCTAGGTGAAGGCTAGTTTTGTGCAAAAAAGGTGAAGGTGGCTTTTCAATACCTCTAACAGAAGGCAAGCAGCTCCCAATGAAGGAAAACATATTTTCCAAAAATTGGATAACAATAAATGATTTTGTGTAAGGCACCTTGGTTCATCTTTGACTTTAAATCAGGCTTGGACTGGACCAGCCCTTCAAACAGGAAACATCGTCAACCAGAGCATCCTCAAGCAGAGGACTGTTCATGGTAAAGCAGGGCATCTGGCCACCTGATGGACCACCCATCTCATCTTGTCTATATCTCAGATCACCGAACCTCTGCTCTATCTTTTTCTCAGGCTATGCTGTCTCTCCAAGCACTTTCTCGGCTGAGAACTTGGCTCTATTTGTCAAATTCCCAGGGACTGAACAGTAAGTGGAATGGCCAATCCAAAAACAAACCTTTCCTCACATCTGGGATGCAGCATCCTGAACCCAAAAATCTCCATACCTTGACAATCAGCCTTGAGATTTCGGAACATTCCTGAACAGTGTATTTTAGGTGATGGGTCTGATCCACCCATTGGCCAGGTTGGCCATGTTTCTGACCCAAGATTGCCATTCTTCTGTGGAAAAAGTGGAAGAAATTATTATTTGCGGGGGCGGGGGGGTCAGAAGAATGACTTGGCAAGCCCTTATCCGCTCCCCAGCACCAACCATCTTCAGCAGAAATGGCTTCCATACAGAATTAAACAGTCCAAGACATCATGTTGAGTTTGGACACTCTCGGGAGAACTTTGATCCATCATTGCAGCAAATGGTTTGAATTAGAGGAACAGATGCCATCGCTTCATTAGTGCCAGATACAATCCTGCTTCATGGTGGGTTCATGCTATGCGTAGAAAAATCGGGCAGCTTTCCATGAGGGGTGCATTCCAAGCTACCCACCAAAAGGAATATGCAAGATGCAAAGTCTGAACAAACTGCAGAAGGAGAAAGGAAAGCATTCTCCTTTTAAAAAAGAGAATCTTGGGCAATGCAGTTGACCAACCCAATGGCCAGGGATGATGGGGCCTGTAGCCCAACTCATCTGCATGGTGGTAAATTGGGGAAGGCTGTGGCAGACAGAAAGTTAGATCAAGACCAAGACGTCTGGTCTGGTGTGCCCAGATGAGGGACAGTGTGACGTAGAAGTTAGACTGTTGGACTTGGAAAACCAGTTTCTAGTTGCTTGACATTTTAAGCCAGTCACTGACTCTCGGCCAAACCTACCTCACAGGGTTGAGGGTTGTGAGGGACAGTGTGGAGGATTTGAGTGTTGGACAGGGACTCAGGATATCTGGGTTTTAGTCCCTACTCACACATAAAGCTCTCTGGGTGACTCTGCTAATTACTGCTTCTCAGGGTTGTTGTTTTGTGGAGAACATTGAGAAGGGGGGTTACGTATTGTGCTCTGTGGGGAAAGAGTCAGCATATAAACACAATCTCAAAATCTCGTAATAATCTAGCTAGCTTCATATTATTCAGTCTCCTCTTCCTCACAGACTAAAAACATGTACTCAGTCTTAAGGTGCTTGGAGAAGGGATTACAATACTACATGTATTCAGACAGATTCTGGAGCTGTGAATAGAAAAATATGGACACATCGAGTGATTGCTTTTGCTCTGGAATGTGCAGGTTTTGGAGTACAGCAAATATTCCTAATTTCTCCTACAGAATATTCTCTGGGAGCATTAAAGCTGCTCAGAAGCTGCACAGAGAAACAAGGGGATGCCTTGCTGCTTTGACATTTGCAGGACAACTCTAAGACTGGCAAGTTTTGTTTGCGTCTCCTCCCTGCATTATATTCACAGGGATGAGAAAATGTCAGCATTCATGGACCATTCTGGATGGCTGCTTTGAGCTCCTTGAACTTTCACAATAGCAGAAATGTGCAGCCGACAGGAGGTGGGACCCCTTGTATTCGGCTTTTTCTTTGTAAGTTGTTAGCTTGTGACTGATGATTGGAAAATTCTACTGGCCCCATTTTGAGAAGGATACGGACAAATGGGAGTGGATCCACAGGAGGGTCTCCGGGAAGAAGTGGGTTTTGGAAACCCACATCTCACGATGAATTGTTGAAACAACTGGGAACGTTGGCCTGGAGTGAATAGATGAAAGAGAGAGGTGGTAAAGCTCTCCAAATATCTGAAAGATTTGTCTTGCGGCAGAATGAGCGCAGTTGCTTTCTGTTGTGAAAATTGCAAGGGTTCAGGTGAACATCAGGAGAGTTTCCCAGTGGTTTGTGTCATTCAATAGCGGAACAGATGGGCCTTGGATGATGGTGGGGTCTCCTTTGCTGGAGGTATTGAAACAGAGACTGGAATGCCATCTGTCCAGGATGGTGAGTTGCATCCTGTCTTATTGTTCTTTCATTGAAAAAGAAGTTGCGCTGGACTGGAGTGGGGGACTGTTTTGCTGTTGAGATCTCATGACCGCCACTGAAACCTGGAGCCCACCTTTCAGCAGGGCTGTGGCCAGAGCTGAACATCTGTTTTGGATGTGTCTCATCCTTTCATTCGGCACACAGTAACAGGACAGACATATCTGCCCTGGGATCTAACTTGTGCACACTTCCTCCCACTGGTTCTGTGGTTAGGGACCAAGTAAAGGTGGCGCAGTGGGTTAAACTGCTGTGCTGCTGGGCTGGTTGATCGAAAGGTCACCGGTTCGAATGTGCACAACGGGGCGAGTTCCGTTGCTCCATCCCAGCTCCTGCCAACCTTGCAGTTCGAAAGCATGCAAATGCAAGTAGATGAAAAGGTGCCACTTTGGTGGGCAGGTAGCAGCATTCCGTGCACTTTGGTGTGTAGTCATGCCGGCCACATGAGCACGGAGACTGTCTGGACAAACGCTGGCTCCCTCGGCCAGGAAATGGAGATGAGCACCGCCCCCTAGAGTCAGGCTTGACTGGACTTAACCTCAAGGGGAAACCTTTACCTTTACCTTTTAAATAAGAGCCAGAACCCCAGTGGAAAACCCAGAGGCCGGCCTCAAGTTGAGAAGCCTGGAGGTCTATTTTTAGCCCATGAGATGAAGAGGCGATTATGAGCAGAGCCGACTGGAGCAGGGGGTCAGACTAGATGGGCCAGGAGGACTCCTCTGACTCGCTCTGTTTCTATGGGGGGGGGGGCGGGTTCCCTGCCCCTGGACTTGATGACTTCCAAAAGTCTTCTCCAACTCAAGGGAAAGAATCATGGTTGTCACCATTAAGTGTTCAACTTGCATGTGTGAACCAGTCCAGTCATAGAGAGGAGTTGATTTCTTGTTGCTTGCCTGAATGATGCAGTATGTTTTCCTTTCAAACACACACACACCTACATTTACCGTCCTTGATGCTATAGGATGGGACATCCATGCATTTTTGTAAAGAACAAAGGTAGTCGCATGGCTTCCTTGCTGACCAAAGATCTGGAAAGTCAATTAGAGTTGCCGTCTTGTCTTTCCTGATTAAAGGAGCTGCTGTTCTCCAGCTTTCATTTCATTAGGGTCGCATGGCATGGTATCTTTTAATTGAGTTCCGTTTTTTAGAGCAAGGTACAGAAACTGAGTAAGCAAATTATCCGCTTTAATGGTTCCATCTGCTTTAGATGGATCCACCAGGCCAGTGCATAGCAAAAGCCATTCTGAAAACTCTGCCCCTTTACTGGAAGCATAAAACTCGGTAACTCCCCCCCTCTCCCCAGGATAACAGTAAAAACGGACTGGGCAACCGTTTGAACAAGGACTTGTTCAACTGGCAGCCTAACCTCATTATGGGTCTAGGGCCTAGTAGAATCCACAGGGCCATGAATTTGGAAACCTAAGTTGTCTTGCTGCTCAGACATTTTTTACCCATCGCAAATGGAAGGTGTTATTTTCATATTTATTTATTTATTTAAAACTTTTGTATGCCGGCCCTTATGCCTTGGCATCTCGGGACGGCTCACAATCCATAAAATTGAAATACAATAAAATCACATGTATAAATAACATAATTCAATAAAAATTTACATAAAGGACAAAATCAGAGCGACTGTTCGACACAATTAAAATATTAATTTTTAAAATAGTGATTAAATAAAAAGGTTTTGACCTGGCGCCAAAACGAATATAAACTCGGCACCAGGCACACCTCTCCAGGGAGCGCATTCCATAATCTGGGTGCCACCGCAGAGAAGGCCCCGCTCCGGGTAGTTGTTCTTTTTATCTCCTTTAAAGAGGGTTCCCGGAGCAACGTCTCTCCCACAGATCTTAAGGGGCGTGAGGGCATGTAAGGGAAGAGGCGCTCCTTCAGCTATCCTGGTCCCAAACATGGCATCTCTTTAAGCAAATTATAACTATCTCAGTTTCACCAGGGCCTCCTCAGGGCTGCTCTTTGTCAAAGCAACAATACGAGAATTAGCTTCCCTCGTGTGGGCTTCCTTGCAGCCCACCTGTGTCCATGAAACAGGGCAACTGAATTGCAAATTGCGCTTAGAATGTTGAACTTCAAAACCTGGAAGTTGAAGCAGCGCACTGACCCAAAATACGGTGCGTCCCATCATGAGCTTTTCTCCTTCCACAGTCTGGGTTTTGTTGGAAACGGGGTAAAAGATCGATTAAGGATTCAGGAAAAAAATATAGAGTGGGGGGAAAGCCTGGTAAGTTTCTGAGCACACAGCAATAAGTACTTTAAAGTACAGTATTTTTTGCTCTATTAGACGCACTTTCCCCCCGCTCAAAATTAAGGGGAAATGTCTGTGCGTCTTATAGAGCGAATATGTGTGTGCAGTAAGTCTGTCAGATGTGCAGCCCGTGGGGAAGTGATGGGGAATGTGCCTGTGATCATGTGCCCATTCGATTCAGAATATTTTTTTTCTTGTTTTCCTCCTCTAAAAACTAGGTGCGTCTTATGGTCAGGTGCGTCTTATAGAGCAAAAAATACGGTAACAAAATTGTCAAAGAGCAAGAAAAGGAATCTGGTCCACCTAGCACAACCCCGTGCAAGAGAAGGTCTACCTCATTCCTGAAGACCCGGTATGTCCATGGCAAAGTTCCCTTGGTGTCTGTTGGATAACTTCTCTGCAGCGCTGGCAATTTTACATACACCATGCAATGAATTGCTGATCAGGGCTTCAAATTTAACCACTGCCCCACTCCCTGGTGCTTCAAGTCATGTTTGCGCACGGCTGTCCCCCTGGAGCAGAAATCATCAAGCAAATAGTCAATGCATAATGCATGAGATGATGTGTTCTTTGCCCTGTTCCAATATGGTTGGCACTTGAATTTTGGGATGTGTCAGGCAGCCTTTAATACGTGTGCCCCTGCCAACAAACATGCGGACTTAATTATTCATTTTTCTTATTTTGCAGGTGAAGAGCAATAGATGAGAAATGTTTGGCTCGCCCAAAGCCAGACAGAAAGTTCTCAGCAGGGGTTAGGCTTGGGCTCCCTTTTCTGGATCCAAGCCAGGTTCACAGATGAGAGCTTAGAAAGTGGCATAAGATTATCACCATCTAGACAAGGAGTGCTTCTCAGGTGCAGGAGATGAATAAGGCCCTCTCCCATCCCCCTCTTCCAGACCCACCCTCCTTCCCTTGGCCACAAAACTTTGGGTGTTTTCCAGGTCCAGATGTAATGGTTGAAAGAGCCAGCATGGTGCCACCCTTCTGGATCTGCTGCTTGAGTTGGCGGAGCCACACGCTGTGCTGGGAGGAGCAGCCCCTGCTTTTTCCCGATTCCGAAAATTTGAAATGCTTCTCCTAAGTCTTAGTTACTTTTAACTACAATCTGTTGGTATTTCAGCCCCTCTGCTGCTGCTTTGCACTGAAATGCAGGTCAGAGAGCTTTTTCCTAATGAAATTTGGCCTTCCGGCTCGACTCCGAGTCCGCTTGGGCATCCCAGTGTTGGGGCAAAACCTAGCAGAGTCTGTTCTCCTGCTCGTGGGCGTCCTCACCTGCTCAGCCCAGTCTCAGAAAGGAAGCTGAGCTGAAAGGAAGTCCATGAACGCTCACAGAACGAAGCAGACGTCCTCCAGATCAGATGCAGCAGCACGAATGGCAGAGGTCTCAATTCCTGGTGAACAGCCCAGGAGCTCAGACTCAGGGTAGGTTCGTCCACCTCTGAGACTGCATAGGTTTCTTTTTAAGTTTTTCATATTTGGTTGATTGATTGAATTTTATGTCTTTTTCATGGAGTACCCAATAATTGGATTTTATGCTGCTTTAATGGAATAATAACACATACACGCTATTAATTTCCCTAAGCCTCTGCCATGGAGTAGAGTAGGAACATAACTAAATAAATGATAGTATTATTAATTCTGCCAAATCCACAAAACAACAGGAAACTGTCACTTGGACTGTAATGCACAGAAATCAATATATTTCATCCTCGCCATTCCTTGTATCTGAGTATGACAGGCACTGTGATCTGTGCTTTATATTATTAATATTTTATTTCAGACAAGGAAAGCTCAAGCGGAGGAAGAAGCAAAATATCCAACTTGATGATAGAGTCTCCGCAACAGCCAGTGTGGCGTCGTGGTTAAGAGCCTGGGACTGGGACTCAGGTGATCTGAGTTCTAGTCCCCGCTCAGCCATGGAGCCAACTGGGTGACTTTGGGCCAATCACAGACTCTCGGTCCAACCTACCTCACAGGGTTGTTGTTGTGGGGATAAGATTGAGAGTAGCAGAAGGAGAATGCCGCTTTGAGTTGGATATAAGAAAAAAGTGGGATATAAATCTAATAAATAAATACATAAATACAAATAATTATTACTGTAACTAATGAGCACTGAGGCGTGATCTTATGGGGATGTCCACAAAGCTCCAAGTGGAGAGGCTTACAGGAATCCAGTGCAGAGTGAGAGATGCAGCGGAGGCAACATTTGCCTTTCTGCAAGATGCCCGCCCCTTTCCGTCCATCTCCAAGGTTGGTTTCCAACCTCAGAGGCAGCTGGCACAGTTCCTTCCGCACCAAGTGTGAGGGGGAGGAAGGCAGGGGTTCGGAGCACAGACCCCCGGCTCCAAATCAGAGCACTCCCTCCAACCTCAGGCTCGGAACTCTGAATTATCCTGCCACCCCTCAGACAAAGCCAAGGGGTCATAGGATCAATTCCTAGATCACTCAGTGACAACACTATCTATAATTTCCAAATGTGTACTTGTTTCTCTTCTTAAATACTTTACAGCAATCCGTTAGCTCCATCCATTCAGTTTCCTAACCTCGAGTTAATTAAAAAGCTGCTGATCCCCCTGCTTTGTGTCCTGTGCTGTGAGCCAACAAAGCTTTGGAGAAAGAGGTTCCTTCCACCTCACTCCTTTTATCTTCCTCACCACAGAAGGCCTTATCCTGGGATTTGCTTAGACTTCCAGTCTCTGGAATATACCCTTCTACTCACTACAGGTGTCTCTCCCACCTTATTGACCTGCCCTTTAAAGTATGTGAGTAGAAAAACCTTCACTTCAAGAGAGAGCTCTAGCTTTGCATTGTATTGATTTCTGCTTCACTTCGAACCCAGTGTTCTTGTTTCCAAAATCCTTCTCGTTTCGATAGACTCCTCTGTTGTAATTACATTTCCAGCAGGTCCCAAGCCATGCAGGAATTGCTCTGCCATTCTTACTCGGGTCAGGAACTGCTGTACCCATGTGTGGCACAGTAAAGAATAGCTTTTCATCGCTCCAGGAGCAATTCTGATTGAAGGTCCTTATTCCACCTAGGCTGTGAGCAATTCTGCCCTCACTCACTTTGGCACCTCAGAAATCAGCTCTTGGAGCATGCTGTTCGTATTTATGCACCTAATTGTTCCTTCTTGATACTGAACGTGATATGGGATGCGAAAAGAGGTGATTAGAGGGATTAGACACAAGAGGAGCCTCCGTAGGAAATGGGTACTGGGGCAAATAGACAAAAGGGTATACCGGGAGGAGGAGGCCCGTTGCAGAAGGATTCTTCGCAAGGCTAAGGCTGATTACGAGCTGAGACTTGCTAAGAATATCAAGAGCAACAAAAAGGGCTTCTTTCAGCATGTAAATAGGAAAAGGAAGGGGAGACAAGTGGTGGGACCACTAAATAAGGAGGAAGGAGATCCAGTGACTGACATGAGGGAACAGGCACAGATGCTAAATGACTATTTTGCCTCTGTGTTCTCCCCAAAGCAGGATGGGGGATATCCGTATAGGAGATTAGATGAGGCTGGGGACTTAGGGGCAGAGATTAGAGTCACCCCCCTTGAAGTCGAGGGGCTCCTCCGGGCATTGGACATTACAAAGGCGCCAGGCCCTGATGGGTTACACCCAAGAGTGCTTAGAGAGTTGGCAGGGGTTCTCTCACGCCCACTGGCCTCCATTTTTGAGGCCTCGTGGAGAACGGGTGAGTTCCAGATGACTGGAGGGTGGCGTCAGTGGTCCCAATTTTCAAAAAGGGTAGTAGGAAGGACATGGGGAATTACAGACCAGTTAGCCTTACATCCATTGTAGGAAAGACAATGGAAAGGCTCATAATAGCAAGAGATCTAGTGACACTAGATAGGAAAGGGAGGCTGGTGGCCACACAACATGGTTTCTGCAAAAACAGGTCCTGCCAGACAAACCTTGTGGAATTCTACAACAAGGTTTTGAGGTGGCTAGATCGAGGGGATACAGTGGATGTGGTTTACCTGGATTTCAGCAAGACCTTTGACAAAGTGCCCCATGATATTCTGATTGAGAAACTAAGGAGTTCTGGGATAGACCAAAGCACTGTCCGGTGGATTAGGGCATGGTTGACTAACCGAAAGCAGAGGGTAACCATTAGCGGGGAATCGTCGGGATGGCAGCCAGTGACAAGCGGGGTCCCCCAGGGCTCTGTCCTGGGGCCGATCCTGTTTAATCTTTTCATCAATGACATGGAAGAAGGGGTGAACAGTCTGCTGATCAAATTCGCAGACGACACTAAAACTGGAGCAGTGGCCACAACTGAGAAGCAGGTACTCCAGATCCAAAAGGATCTGGACAGACTATGGAAGTGGGCAGGAGACAACAGGATGGCGTTCAATGTGGAGAAGTGCAAGATCTTGCACTTGGGGCATAGGAATGGATGTCATAAGCACAAGTTAGGGGGCAAGTGGCTGGAGAGTAGCACTTGTGAAAGGAACCTTGGGGTACTGGTTGACCGCAGGCTAAACATGAGCCAGCCGTGAGATGCGGTGGTCAAGAGGGCGAACGCCACCCTTGGTTGCATAGCCAGAAGCGTGGCTTCTAGAGCGAGAGAGGTATTACTACCACTCTACACAACTCTGGTGCACCCACAACTGGAGTATTGTCTTCAGTTTTGGGCCCCTCATTACAGGAAGGATATAGCCAGGGTAGAGTCAGTGCAGCGTAGGGCCACAAGGTGGTGGCTGGTTTGCAGGGAAAGCCATATGAGGTGAGACTGAGGGAACTGGGTCTCTTCAGCCTGGAGAAGAGGAGACTCAGAGGGGATATGTTGGCGACATACAGGTATGTGAGGGGGTGTCACACGGAGATGGGTAGAGACCTGTTCTCCCCTGCAGAGGAAGGCAAGATGCACTCCAGCGGAGCAAAGCTCAGGGAACCAAGGCTCAATTTGGATATCAGGAAGGACTTCCTGAAAGTTAGGACCCCAAGGGTGTGGAATGGGCTTCCATGAGAGGTGGCTGAGGCCCCATCGGTGCGGATGTTCAAGGATAGGCTGGACATGCGCATGGTGGGCATGTCGTGAGCAGAGCCGGCTGGAGCCAGGGGTAGACTAGATGGCCCGGGAGGCCCCTTCTGACTTGCTATGTTTCTATGTAAAAAGCAATCCTACGGTTTCTGGGAACACAGGACACCTCAGAAAGCACCTCTCTGATCTTTGTGTTGGGAGTCTGATCCCAGATCCCAGAGCAGTGCTCCTTGTGGCTGACAGAGAGATAACTGCACCTCTTCAAGTTTGGAAGAGCAACAAACAAGAAGAAAGGAGCCCCTTCCAGGTTCAGAGGCTTCCAAGTTCCAGGACTGCAATCAGTAGAATTGTCTCCTAAATTACCGTATTTTTTGCTCTATAAGACTCACTTTTCCCCCCCTCAAAAGTAAGGGGAAATGTCTGTGCGTCTTATAGAGCAAATATGTGTGTGCAGTAAGTCTGTCAGATGTGCAGCCCATGGGGAAGTGATGGGGAATGTGCCTGTGATGATGTGCCCATTTGATTCAGAATATTTTTCTTCTTGTTTTCCTCCTCTAAAAACTAGATGCGTCTTATGGTCAGGCGCGTCTTATAGAGCGAAAAATACGGTAATTCTTTGGTTTATTCACCAAAACATATGCAGACTGAGGTGGACAGTCCTTGTTGAAACCATTTTTTCAAGAAATGCTGGATTCAAAGATATTTTAAAAAAAGATAATTTCTTCCTGAACTTGAGCAAATGCCTTTGAACCTTTAAGCTAAACCCTGACAGGAACCTGTGGGCCCATCTTTATTCAAAGTGTAGGTGGATGAGTGGAGAAAGAATAGGTGACTTTGCTGACACAGCACTTTCCAGAAACCATCCCAGGATCTCAGGATTACAGGTAATATGGTCCCTCCCTCGCCGCATCTGGTTCTGTGCTTTGATGGAAGTGGGCCCCTTCCCCAGCTGGCTCAGTGGCAGTATAGGAGCAGAGACCCTTCCCAGCAAAGCCTCCCACCGGCATCATCCCAAGACCACCTAACATTGTTCGCATCTCAGTAGGAAGGACCACAGGTGGTAGTTTTACCACTTTGGCAGTGGACAAGTGATTCCAGAAGGAATTGTGGGATCCTGGATAACAAAAGAATGCCGCATTGCTGTCGTTTTTGACACCACTGTAGACACTTTTGTCTGTCCAAAAGTTACTGGCGAGACTCTCTGGAGACAAAGATGCCTTCCTTCCGTCTCCCCATGTTGACACAGGTTACAACATCTGTGATATTGTACAGCTAATGCTGAACAAATTTGAGCAGTTGTATTCGTTCTGGATTATGCTTTTATGAAGGTTTTTAATTTACATTATTGCGCTGTTTACAGTGTCTGTTATTTTGGGATTTCTATGTCATGGTACTTATGGGTTCTTGTACTGTTTGAAGCCATTTCATGACTGCTTTTGTGGACAAGGCAATGCAAAAAATGTTAATAACATAACAAGGATCTCACGGACGTCAAAGGGAAGGCCTATAGCTTAATGCAAATCTTTCACATGTGCAGTATTTGTGTACTGCTCCATATCTAGGGAGATTCCAGAGTGGTGAACAGTAGAGCTGAAATGGGAGAAAGAATACAAATAAAACATTAGAAATAAGGAAAATCAAAACTGTGGCTGGCCCACAACGAACAAGGATGTCTTTAATGCTGCCGGCCTGACACCCAGAGGCAGGGAATTCCCAGAATCGGGCAGCCTCACCTGCTCCTACAAAGCACTTTTCTCTTTCTCTCATAACACTTGAACCTGACTGGGTCATCCCATGAAGCAGATCAGTGGGAGATTCAGAAGAGATCAGAGGAAGGACTTCTTCACACGGCACATGAACTATGGAGTTGGTGCCGCAGGAAGTGGTGCGGACCTCCAAGCTGGGTGGCTTTCAAAGGGATCGGACAGATTGATGAGGGAGCAGGCTATCCATGGCTCCTAGCCTTGCTGGCCACGTGCTTCTTCATTCACCAGAGGTGGGCTGCCTACATGCACCTGTTGCTGAGGAACTTGGGCAGGTCCTGCACTCATCTTGCTTGACAGCTGATCAACCTGTGCATGGAGTGCTGGACTGGATGGACCTGGCCCAATCCAGCATGCTTTTTCTTATGTTCTTGGATGCTAATTGGACGATGGGTCCATGTGGAACCAGTGGGAGAAGGTCCTTCAATGCCCTCAGTGAGGAGGCAGGTTGGTAAGGTACATACCAGAGGGCCATGTTCATGCCCTCAACAACTCCAGTAACAGTACGGTACAAAGCCCCATCTGGGAAACTGAACACTACTTCTGTCAGTGCTGAGCTGGATGGGCTACTGGTATGACTCAGTGTAAAGCAGCTCGATGTGGAGAACATAAAGAGACAAATCAAATGCCGAATCTAGTCCAGGATCCTGCTTCTCCACAGTGGCCAATGGGATGCCTTGGAGAAGTCACAAGTAGGACATGAATGCCAGCATCACCTGCTGCCGTTCCCTAGCAACTGGTGTCAATATGTCTCTGGCCCTGGAGGTAGCGGAGAGGCATCCTGGCTAGTAGCCACTGACATCCTCCATGAATTTGGATGGCCCTCTGATGGCCTTCAGGATGGATTGCCACCATCAACACCTCAGTGGCTGCAGAGTCCATGTCCTCCCTCTGTTTTAAGACATACTTCCTTTCCCTGCCCTGAACCTCCAACTCCCAAGCTAAGATCAGCTTGTTTTCAATTCCTGGAGACGTGTGCCTTATCTCTGAAGTGCGAGAAAAATTAGCTCTTCAGAGGAAGAACGACTGTGTTTTGGGGAAATAGTTTGCATTTACTAGGGCTAAATGAGGGATGCGCTAGTAACATATGTCCCAGTGACATTGTGGGATTCATTAAGTGGCTGACATTTATAATAAACTCCATCCTCCACAGTAAACATGGAAGTTGTTGCATTTACTAATTTGAGAGCTGCTAAAATCTGCCAGCTCCAAATCACAGTCTCCATTCAAGCTGACCGTTTATAGTCAAGTGAAGATAGTAAAATACTGCCTGGATTGCAAACACACAGCCTTATCTAAGAACCTCATTACATCCTTAACATCAATAAATGAATCCTGTATTGAAACAATATGAGAAGAACTCCCCCTTTCCTTCTTAGGATCCTAATTGGAACCAGATCTGGGCTTTTGCGGTCCAGGTGGGAGCAAATTTTCCTAAGGACCGCAATGAGAAAGGCACACAACATTCTTCTCCAAGTTGAGAATTAGAGTAGCCATTCCAGGGTGCAAGATTTCCACTTCCTATTGTACAAACAGCCGACAATAAGGAAGCGGTGATTGTTGTTGGTACAGCTGGCTGTGGGGTTGATAATGTAAGCCTATTTGCATTGGATCCAAAATCCAACGTTATCAGGAAAGCAAATGAAGTCTGAACACCTCTCATGTCTCTGCTGAACGGCCAAGCCAAATTCTACACCATCTTGCAATTCACACATTTTAAAAAGCTGTGCATTTACTTATTTATCATTTATTTTCATTCATTTATTTATTTAGTACTGGCACTAAGGAGTTTTTAATTGTTTTATAGTTTGAATTAATTGGTTTTTTAAAATTTTGTCAGCCTTCATGAGGTTTTCAATGAACAATGGTATAGAAAAACTTGAAATAAATTAATGTATGTGCCACTACAATAGGCCATATCTGGGCTTTCTGTGCGGCTCACAATATATTTTCAGAATTTTCATTTCATGGAGAAAGGAGAGATTAAGGGAATTCTGGGTCTGGCTCAAGGGAGCCAGCAAAAATTGAGAATATAAATAATCCCATGAGAAACTAACCAAATAGCAACAACCCAGGTTTAATGGTCACTAGGATGCTCACCTGGCCAAAGAAATTGTAGTCAATTAAGTATATAAGCTCTACTGGGTTAATTCTTTAATCTTGCATAAAATGTGTACTTTGATAAAACTAGGGCTGGGGAGAAAAAGCAGTTGGACCAAAGCATCATGAAATAGTCCCAGTTGCTCAGAGGTCCAAGATAAATCTGGGGCACCAAGATTTGGGGGTCTCAGGGCTTTTGGGCATGCCCTGCTTTCTAAAAGCTGAAATGCCTCTTTTAAAGCAAGCTCCTTTGTGCCAAGGCCTTTAAAGACTTGCTGGTGTTTTTAGAGGGTCATTCTTTGTTTTTGCTTGTTGGGTTTTTTTTAAAGCTGTTTTAAACCTTTTAGATGTTTCTGGTTTATGTTTTATTGTATTTTACTGTCTTGTTTTATGGATTGTTGTAAATTGCCCAGTCAATCTTAAAGGAAATCAACCCTGACTGCTCTTTAGAAGGTCAGGTACTAAAACTGAAGCTGAAATACTTTGGCCACCTAATGAGAAGGAAGGACTCCCTGGAGGAGACCCTGATGCTGGGAACAATCGATGGCAAAAGGAGAAGGGGACGGCAGAGGATGAGGGGGCTGGATGGGGTCACTGGAGAGGTGGCTGTGGAATCTCCGGGGATGGTGGAGGACCGGAGAGCCTGGAGGAACGTTGTCCAGGGGTCACGAGGAGCTGGGCATGACTTTGCAACTGAACAACAAATTGCCCAGAGAGTTTTGGCTATGGGGTGGCATAAAATGAAGGAATAATAACGATAACGATAATAGCTTTAAGGTAAGGTAGGTTGTCTTTGGTGTATTTTGGCCTCGCTGCTTTGTCTTTGCTCCAATCCACCATGGAAATGTGGCCTCTTCAGCTTCTCTGAAATTGAATTCAGTCCTCGGACTGAAAAAGTTCAGCAAGAAATGCTTTCATGAAATGGCCTCACCTTTAACATTGCTTCTCTATAATACTTCCCTGATTCTTCAGCAGGTTTACTTGGAGTAAATCCCCTGAGCTCCATGAAATTATTTTTGAATATATATGTTTAATATGGCACTGTCAATCTCCAATTCTCCCTCCACTCACCACAAAAATCCAGCGTGAGACATCATTTAAATATTTAGAATTACTTCCACATAAATTGTCTTAAAGGGAGGCTGGAGGTGCAAGACCTTCTTATTTTAACAAAGAAAATAAATCCAAACGTAAATCCTGTTTATCCTAAGTAGTCCTGTTTTAAAAACAAGGTGGAAGGCAAGGACACGGTGGCTTGATGGACGCTTCTGTCAGGCACTGTCATCATCCACCATCTCCCAGCTCAGACGAGAAATGGCAACTGCTCCATCACTCTGCTAAATGCATGTGCTTTTTTTGTAGCTGCGCAGATTCTGTCCAGTTTCTCAGGACAAAATGAGCAAAAGCTCTGCCATAAGATGGCTGCTAAAGCCTGACAGCCTTAGTCTAAGATGGAATTCCCGATCTGATCGGGAATCCATGTTGCAAGACTTGCTTCCCATACATGCCTTAGAAATGTTAATGTCCCTTGTACACTCTTAGGTATACTGATTGCTTACCTGTCCTGAAGGTTCTTCTCTTTGTGTTGTCTATTCTACCTTTTTGTTTTGTTCCCACGTGCCTTTAGCACACCACCCATGCCATCCCCCAACCAGTTCCTCCACTCCTCCTCCAAACTGTACAGTGGGACCTCGGCTCACGAACGCCTCAGTTCATAACCAAATTGGGTCGCAAACAGAAATTTCATAAAAATTTTGACTCAGGCTGCAAACTCCACATTGGGTGGCAACCGCGATCGCAGCCATCTCCCCACCCCACCCCGAGCGGGGAGAGATGGCTGCGCTCATGCTTGGGGGGGGTGTGGGGGGGAGATGGCTGTGATCTAAATTGTTCTTTGTCACTTTGCTCCACATTTGTCTGATTAAAAAATAGTTCCAGAATGGATTAACTTTATTTACATTGAACCTTATGGGGAAATTTGACTTGGCTCACAACCAGAGTCCTGGAATAGATTTATCCCTGTATTTCTAATCCCTGCACAACCATGGAGCCAACTGGGTGACTTGGGCCCAGTCACAGACTCGCAGCCTGGCCTACCTTACAGGGTTGTTGTTGTGGGGATAAGCTTGAGTGCAGGTGGAAGAGAATGATGTTACCCGCTTTGATTTTGTTATAAGAAAAAAAGCAGGCTATAAATCTAATAAATAAATAAATAAACCTAGTACAGGCTCCATCTTTGTATTCCCTTCATTTATGCACATATTTCTTGTACATCTGAATAAACTGTAAATGTTCTTTTGCTTGTACATCCCTAGTGGGCTCTCAAGAGCGTTTTTTCACTCTTGTCAACTGTAACGGTAAAAAGATAGTTCTAAGAGAAGCCACCGACGGCTCTTGCTTACACGCAGAGGCCGCCGTTGGAAGCAGGTGCCATCTTGAATGAGACAACATGCTCATCGCTGAGGCAAAGCTGGATCTTCTCATTGTTAGCTTTATTTTCATAATGCAAATGAGCCAGGCCAGGTTACAAGTCTAGATGAAGTACAGTACGTTAGAGGAATTGATGGCAAAGGTAATAAGCTTAATTACACGTGAAGATAATTGGCGCAGGAAGGAAATGTGGCTGGGTGATCTAGGACAAGGGAGGCTTCCTGCCCTTCTAGACTCTAAACCCAGCCTTTAAGGGGTTTATTTATTTTATTTATATTGCGATTTATATCCTGCCTTTTTCCTCAAAGGGCTCAAGGCAGCTTACATCATCTCTCTTCCTCCATTTTATCCCCACAACAACAACCCTGCGAGGTAGGTTGGGCTGAGAGTCTGTGACTGGCTCAAGGTCACCCAGTTGGCTCCATGGCTGAGCGGGGACTAGAACCCAGATCGCCTGAGTCCCAGTCCCAGCTCTTAACCACTACACCACACTGGCTCTCCTACACCACACTGGCTCTCAGGGGTTTGGGTTGCTTATGTCTAGTTCAACTCCTGCCTTTTCAGCTCCAAGTTTCTCCCTCTTCTCTAAAGTAAGCTCTGTTCTCATATTTTCCCCCTCTCACATAACACTTGGATCCGGGGCCATCCCAGGAAGCTGACTGGTGGGAGAGTAAGGACAGATAAAAGGAAGCCCTTCTTCACACAGCGTATAGTTAGACTATGGAATTTGCTGCCACGGGAAGTGGTGACAACCACCAACCTGGATGGCTTTTGCCGAGAAAGCCTCAATGGCACCTGCAACAAGGATACCAGGTTCAGTCACGAAAGACCCCTTTCGGTGTGCGCCTCAGCAGTTTTATTGAAAGATCACCCAGGACCCCCGCAGTTACTTACGACTGCCTGCTAGTGGTTCTCACCGCCAACTACAAAATCACAGCCCATGCGCAGACACCTTTATAACCTGCTAGTCACATACACCAATACAGAGCGTCAAGTTTCCAGAGACTCTGAGTACAACAGCATCCTGATGTCTTTAGGCATGGCACGATGTTCTAAACGGATCAGAAATACTGCTAACAACAGTATGGAAAACATTACTGATTGCTTTACTGGCGTGTCAATTCAGTAGACTTCTTTGCAGTTGGGATCCTGCTTAAACATGCAAATGTGTCTGATGGAGGAACCATTCAGGAAATCTGGTTTGACAACTACACTGTGCAGGCGCTTGCCTCTGTGGGACTAGATGCTTAGGTGGGCCCATTCAGAAACAAGCGGACACCTTTGTTTCCATTTTTCTGCAGCCGATGAGAACACAGGCATGTCCTCTCTGATAGTGTCAGCCTCCAGCAGCTTCTCAGTCCAGTTAAGAATTACATCTTGTTAAAGTAACAACAGCACTAAACAGTGACCTGGCTTGGGATTCTGGTGCTTTCTGAAAAAGAGGTGCAGGTTTGATTTTTAACATAAAGGCACATATAAGCAACCCTTTTCTGCCAGGATTTATCTGAATTTTCCCAACAATTTAAAAGGAGATTGGACAGATTCATGCAGCAGGAGGAGGCTCTCTGTGAACACTAGCCTTGCTGGCCATGTGCTCCCTCCTTTGCCAGCACACACCTGTGGCTAAGGAGCTCGGCAGGAGGAGGTCTTGCACCCTTCCTGACTGAGCGATCCTGTGGGCAGCTGGTTTGCCGCTGTGTGAATGGAGTGCTGGACTGGATGGACCTTGACTCTGACCCCACAGGGCTCTGCTAATGTTCTTATCTTTTGCCGTGCCTTGAGATTCTTGTCTGCATCCATCCTCCACAGTTTCTACAAGTTCTTATATGAAAAATAGTTCTTAGATGCCCGCACATCACAGGATCAGCCCGAGTCATTTAGAAATGCATAGTGAAATTGTTTGAGGGCAATTTGCATTTTAATTCCAGGGAATGTCTTTCTGTGATGCGTTCAAGGAATTTGGTATAAATGTCAGGTATTAGTGCCTGAGAGTAGCCGATACAATTGGGCTGCCAACCTGCGTAGATGAAAATTGTGTGCACTTAATCTTTTTTCTTTTTTTCTTTTTCCTTTTTTTTTTTTTTTTGAAGGAGGGGAAACGGCCTCCAAACCTTTCTTCTTCAGTCACACATCTGGTTTTCTGAGCACTGGTTTTATCCTCTAATTTTGCACAGTATGGTTGGATTGCTTTGGGGATAATGGAACAAAATACATATATGAATAATGAGGTTGAAATGTCAGTTACTGCAAGAATAAAATTTCTTGGACGGTTTTATTTCTTTTCTTTTCTTTCCCCCTTTTTTTTTTTTTTTGCTTGATGAATTCCATGGATTAAACGCATACCCAGTGTGAGCCCATTGAAACCAGCCTCTACCCATCAGTGGGCAACCGAATTAACATAATAGGTTTCAGCGGCAGACGCAAGAACGAGTGTGTGGAACGCTGCCATTATACTCCAACCGGCAAAAAACTTGCAGAGCTAAATCTGCTCTGCAGTTATGTATTCACGGAGATAAAACAAAAGGGCCTAAATACATATTTACCACATAGGGAGCAGAATGACTTACCTAAATAGCGCATTTGGGGCAGCTGATTTTAAGTATAACTTGCTTACACCAAAGAAGTCTGCAGGATTACTTCACAGTAAGAGCCTTGAGGAGTTCAGCTTTGTTTAAATAATTTTTTTTTAAAAGCTGGCTCCTTCCACCCATCTCAGGAATAATAAAGGAGGTGTGAATTTACCAAGCCTCTACCTAATCTGAAATCAACTGAGCTGGAATTCTCTTGCCGTTCATTCATCCCATTTGCAGCGGACTCTTCCTTCCATGAATTCAGCTTGGGAGATCTGGGAGGGTGGGTATCATTTTTAGCTTCACAGCAACCCTGCAAGGTAGGCAAGGGTCGATGATGGTGACAAGCCAACATTCTCCCTGCACACTTTCTGTCTCAGCTGCTATTTGAACCCAGGTCTCCCTGATCCACGTGCAGTAGACAATGGGGTTCCCCGCATGGCAGATTCCATGATGTTTGTGGGTACCTCCAGTGCTTTTTTTTTGTCATAGAACGCATCAGAACAGAGTTCCAGTACCTTTTTTCAACAGATTTTCCAAGTTTTAAAAGTAACTTTTGAAAATTTGATGTTTGGTCCATGTGGATTTGAATCACCCTGTCGAGCGTAGCAGGGCTGCAGCAAAATCATTAAAACGGTGCATACGAGCTGCTTGTGTGTCGAATCCGATGCATGCACACTTCGTCCGCACTGGTTATGATGGTGCTGCTCGGCTTGTGGCACTGCTCGGCTTGTGTGGTCGCGCGCTGAGTGCTTACTGTGGGCGGCGACCGTTACGTTTCGTTACACAACTGGTGTGTGTGGGTGTGTGTACAGTGATTGACTACGTGCGAAAGGTAAATAATTTCATGAGTTCCGGCACTGTGTTTCTTACAAAAAAAGCACTGGGTACCTCCATTAACTCCCACAGTGGGATCCGTAGCAAAACTCCCATGGACACCCCTTCTGCAACAGGCCAGCCATATATAGCGAAGCCCTACCTGAATAGAAACATTTTTGCCCATGAGTGGAAGGCCAGTGCAGAACAGGCCAATCCAGAGAGTCCCAGCGCCTGGGAGCCCACACTTAGAAGGCCCTGATGTGCTTGGTATTCAGTTGGGATAGGCTTCTAATCCTCAAAAAGAGGACAGAAAGAAGGTTGGCAGCTACAGGCAAAAACCTTTTCATTTGCCCAATATTGTAATAATTAATTATTTTAACTAGCTTTTAACATTGTTGTGCTCAGCTATGCTCAGCTATGCTCCGTTATGCTTGTTATGTTATCTTGTATTTTGTTGTATTTGTTTGTTTGATTTATTTATGGTTGCAAGGCATCCTGGGACATTTTGTAAAGGACGTGATATAAATATTGTTAATTAATAAATAAATAAAACTAGAAGGCCAGCAAAGAGAATTATCCAGTCCTGATCTGGAGATTTCCAAAAGATGTTCTCTTCAGTTTGGATGCAGCACTGCGACCTGGGTGTTGCAGCAGCTGCCTTTCGGGCTCCTCTTCGTGAGAAATGGGGAGTGGAGGCCCGCAAACTGTCGCAGGCCCAAAGCACAGAGTCAGATGGAGTGGAGGTGGACCGAGGAAAGCCTGGGTGGGCTCTGACAAGCCAGAGAGGGGCACATGAGCAGAGCTGGTGAGCGAAAAGTTCAGAAAACCTGCAGGTTCTTCCATCCAGGAAGAAAATGGCTGCCAGCCCTCAGATGCCTCACGGCTAGCTGTCAGGGTATGGACCGGCACGCAGCCAGGAAGGCCGGCCGACTTTTGGGAAGGCCTCCCATCCCTCGAAATGAGAATGTCAGGATGGGCAGAGTCTGTGGGTGGGCAGGCCTTTGGGTGAGTCGCAGGAGCTGGGCGAGGGTGTCTTGCTACCCGTCGCCTCACTCCAGCAGCAAGCGAAAGACGCCGTCCTTCAATTAGGCTGCTAAACAAGAAATCTTGAGGGGAAATAAGGACCGGGTTTCATGCGACAGGACTTGAGGGCTTGGCTCTGGGGTGCTGTTCAGGTGTTCAGTCATGTCCGACTGTAAACAATCCTATGGGCCTGATCTCTCCACTCTTTCGGATCCTGTGCCACCTCTTTCAGCTGAACTGTGTTCTGGCCCGCATCCTCTTGGATGGAGTCTAACCACCTCGCTCTTTGGAGACCCGGTTTCTTCTTGCTGCTGAACATTCCAAGCATCGTATCTTTTTCTAATCAGCTTGATTGCATGACGTGGCCAAACTAAGTGAGCCTCAGCTTTGTTATCTTGCTGACCAGGGACAAGCCCGATTTAATATGCTCTATTATCTGCTTGTTCTTGACTCCAGCTGTCCATGGAACGCACTGGAGCTCTGCCAACAGCACAGCTCCAATGAGTCGATTTTCCTCTTGTCTAGCTTTTGCATTGTCCAATTTCGCCACCATAGGTTGCAACAGGTAAAATGACGACTCGGGCCTTGGTTGCCAAGCTGATGTTCTTGTTTTTCCACACTCGATTCACGCTCGCCGTTGCCATGCGACCTAGTGAAATTTGTCGCTTTATTTTTGGACTGGTTTCACCGCTGCGAGTAATCAGTGTTCGCAGGGAAGTGAATTCCTCTACACATTTAATTTCCACATTGTCAACTGCTATTTTGATGACTTGGAATTCTGGAATCATAGAATAGCAGAGTTGGAAGGGGCCATGAAGGCCATCAAGTCCACCCCCGTCCTGTTGCAGGACACCACGTTGCACCATCCCACTCGGATGGCTGCCCAGTTTCTTTTTGAATGTCCGCAGTGTGGGAGAGCCCACCACCTCTCTGGACAGCTGGTTCCACTGTTGTATTGCTCTGACAGTCAGGAAGCTTTTCCTGATGCCCAGCCTGAATCTGGGTTGCCGCAACTTGAATTGGTTATTCCGTGTCCTTCTGTGCAGTCATCAAGGTCTTCACCTTTTCAGAAGGAGGCCAAACTTCTCTGGTTACCAGTGACAAATCCATGTACTGTGTACTTACAGGGTACAAGAGGTACCCTGTTTCTATGTTCCGAGCACTGATGTGCCTCCTCTTATTCCGCATCTGCACTTTGGTTGATGAATCCTGGTTGAAGGACCTAGAAGAAACCCAGTTGGAAATCAGTCCATGCTGAGCTAATGCAAAAAGCGGGGCACAGACTTGTAGTAGCTAAACAGATCTTTGCTAACCCTCAAGAACCCTTTCGCTCTTTTGGAATGGGCAGCATACACAAGCTCACACATACACAAGCCAGGAAACCATCAAAGTGGTGGTTCTGGGCAAAGGGATATGACCATCTGGTGAATGCAGGGCAACCAGCATTCCAGCACTAGTACCCGGAGGAGGGCTTTCTCTGTGGTGGCACCCCACTTATGGAATGCGCTCCCCAGAGAGGTTTGCCTGGCACCGTCGTTATTTGTTTTTCAGCGCCAGGCGAAGACCTTTTTATTTAAAAGTTATTTTAATTGTTAATTTATATTTGTTTACTTATTTTATTTATTGTATTTTTATCTTTACCTCGAGATGGGCCAGTTTTTAATGTTAGTTTTTAATGTTCTGAAGATTGTATTTTTGACGTTTTATTGTGGTTGTGAACCGCCCCGAGGCTTGTTGCAAGGGGCGGCATACAATTTTTTAAATAAATAAATAAGCAAGCCAGTCTGAAGCCCCAAGTGGGTCAGCTTGGGCTGAGGTTTCGCATCATGGATCTGAAGCACCAGAGCTGGCTCTTTGGGAAGTCAATCTCAGTCAGGGGCATCAACATCAGACCCGATGGATCAATAGCCAGGTTCGATGTGGTGGACACCTGTCATCTGCACACACAATGTTCTGTAAAGAAGGAAAATGGAGGCCGCGTTGTCCTTTGTCCAGGCAGGCCTCCGATTAGCCTTACGTCTATTTCCACAGTGACTCCAGGCCAATGTACACAGAACTGCCCTTGTAGTCCTGATTCTTGGCCACCAAAATGGTTAAAAGGCCTTTACTGCTTATCCATGTCAAGGGCACAGAAGTGACAGGATGACTCCCAGCTTGCCGGGTGAGTTTTCTGGACGCAGGAAGCATGATGTATTGGAGATTTCTTTCCATAGCAGGCAGGGCTAGAGATCTTGAGCAGATGGCCAGGTGGAACTTGACGGGAAAAGTGGCATCATAAATGTCGCCAAGCAGGAATTTATGTTCCAGTGCTGCAAGCTGCAAAGGTCCAGGTTATGTGCCCCCAGAGAGCTGTTACTTCATGAAGGCACAGAGCCCTGGATGACATCAGGGGTGAGAAACAAGTACAAACATTACACAAATTTGGACAATCCCTCCTTTCATCCTTGTCCCGTGCTTGCTTTGCAGCCAGGGCTGAAACAGGCTTCGCCCAAACGCTCAGCCTTTTGGGCACCAAGAATCGCAACGCATGCCGGCCCATGGCGCAAATGGCCTGTTTCGCTTTCTGACAAGCCGCCGAAGTGCTGAATGGTTGCTGCTTCCAGAAGGAGGAAGCCACCTTGTGCTGGGTCGGCCTTAATGCCCTCCTAGATGGGCCACGATTCAGTGGCAGAGCAGCCGCATTGCATGCACAAGGTCCTGGGAGTTAATCCCAAGCATCTCTAGGCAAGGAAGGAAAGAATCCTTCCTGAGACACTGAAAAACCATGCCAGCCCCCTGTGGTATTTATTTATCATTTATTTATTTAAAACATTTGTAAGCCGCCCAATTGTGCCACACGGGATAAAAAGACAATAAAAGACAATAAAAATCATAACATATATTAAAAACAACAATAAAATACACTAAAACATACAAAACAGAGGTCTATGGCAATTAGTTATTGGGATTTTTTTAAGAAGGAGGGTCTTTGCCTAGCGCCACAAAGAAACTAAGGAAGGTGCCAGGCGAAACTTCTTGGGGAGAATATGCCAAACATCACAGTAGACGGCGATAGCCTTTTACTAGCAAGGAGCAGCGATGGATGGAAACAACTCCCGATGAAAGTGAAAAAAGAAAGCAGGGTGGCAGCCGAACAATTGTTGTCATGTGCCCTCAACTCATCTCCAATGTATGGCGACCCTAGGAATGATTGCCCTCTAAAACGTCCCATCCTTGACGGATCCGCTCAGCGCTTGCAAATTCCACCCTGGACAGTGAAGAAAGCTGACCAGGAGAAAATGGGTGCATTCAAAACACGGTGCTGGAGAAGAGCTTTGTGGATATTGCGGCAGAAAGGTGAACAAGTGGGTCCTAGATCAAATCAAGCCAGATTTTGTGCTGGAAGCAAGAATGGTAAAGCTGAGGCCTTGGACACGACATGAGAAGACTCGCTGGGGAGGACGACAGTGCTGGGAAAGTCAAAGGCAGAAGAAGAAAACGAAGATCGACTTTGAGATGGATGGACTCCATCAAGGAAGGAAGGAGAGAGGGAGTGGCCGCCCCAGGTCACCTCCATCATCGTGAGTCCAGACTCAGTACAGGGTGTGTGCTGCACAACCAACGGGACAAGTGGCACCCTCTGCTGATTGTAGAGACCAGGCTGGAACACAAGGGCTGAGGCAGTCCTGAAGATAACCGGTTCTCAGGTTATTTACACATATATGCTGGCAGCAGAAGAATTGAGGCCTTTGAAGAATTGAGGTACTGGCAGAGACTCCTGCAAGTCCCTTGGACCACAAGGCGATCAAACCGTTCAGTCCTAGAGGAGATCAGCCCTGACTGCTCTTTAGAAGGCCAGATAGTGAAGATGAAACTCAAATACTTTGGCCACCTAATGAGAAGGAAGGACTCCCTGGAGAAGAGCCTGATGCTGGGAACAATAGATGGCAAAAGAAGAAGGGGACGGCAGAGGATGAGGGGGCTGGATGGAGTCACTGAGGCAGTGGGCGTGAGCTTAGGTGGACTCCGGGGGATGGAGGACAGGGGAGCCTGGAGGAATGCTGTCCATGGGGTTGCGATGGGTTGGACACGACTCTGAGACTAAACAAAAAATGCTTGCAGCAGTGCCTGAAACTTGGTCCCGTACCTTATTAATAGTCAGGGCAGCTGTTTTAGCAAAATGCTGTTTGCTACAGGAAGGAGGCCGAGTGGAACATACCATCCGAGCCAAACCGAGACTCGGTTCCGCCCAGCTCCCTTTTTCTCAAAGTGGTCAACCTAGCAGCTCTGGCAGGACATGAACACAGCCCCCTCTTCCTGTCCTTATCCCCCCAAACTGGCCTCTGGGGGCACAATGCACCTGTGGGGGAGCCTTCGTGCACTCATCATGCTTAATAGCTACGACACCTGGCCGGCTGAAACCTCAGGGACGCAGGATGCACTTCCTCCAGGCCCGCTTCCACTTCCGGCCCTTGTTGGGCTCCCTGCAACCCCCACCCTGGGAGGAGGGGCTTCACAGCAAGCCCAGTCCCACGAACAATGTGGGGCAATCCGGGGGTCCACTCACAAGATCCCACAGATCCCCTTGGACCCGATCCGGAACCCTTCCTCAGTTCCCAACTTGCCTGCCGCATGGGGCTCCAGTGCCCCGGAGGGGTCAGGAAAGGGGCAAGTCATCCTTGCAGCACCCGCCTGGGTGTGAGGAGACCCTTCTGTCCAGGGTCTCCTCTAGAGCACCGCTTTGCAGGCAGTGTAGAAGCAGACCCGGCTGTGCACCAGGAAGAGAGGGAGTGGCCACCCCAGGTCACCTCCAAGATCTTGGCTGAGCTGGCAGCCTTCTCTGAGCCGTCGTTCCAGCTGGGAAAGCACTTGAGCAATGAACAGGCAGCCCATTGGCGTCTGTGCCGCCATCACATGCTTCCCATTATGCAGGTCACAGGCAAGTGGAGTGTGCTTACACCCAGAGAGTAAGGGACAGGTGCGGAAACTGGGCAGCCAGTCCTCCGCAGCCTTCTAAGAAAGACTCACACGGGGTCTCTAAATGTGCTTTTTCCTGCTTCAAAGACACAGAAGTCGTGTTCCTTCTGGCATGAAGCCTTCAATGCATTCTGGATCAAACTTGGAGCTTTTTGGTTTCCAAGGGAATATTCGCAGTTTAATGAAAACTCTCCAGCTCAAAATCAATGACGAACGAGCAATACCTTTGAACGGCTTATTTTAAAAGGTTTACCCTTTATTATTCTTTGCAAGGAGGGCTGGGAGCGTCTGTAAGTGATCAGCTGGACTGCTAGTGACCTGCTATAAATCTGCTCTTAAAATAATGTTGATTCATGTTCAGCCCCAGTCTCTTAGTTTCCAAATCTGGAGTTTCATAAACCTCATTAAGTGGCTTATTTGGGTAAGAGCTTGTTGGTATCAGAAAAGATGTGATGCCAAAAACCAATTATGAGGAAGAGAGCGAGGAGCGGGCATGGCTGCCAAAAAGAGGGTTGGGTGAGATAATAAGTTATGGTAGGATTCTAGCAATAATAACCATGGAAACAGCAAATTTACAAAATGTTTTTGTTGAGTGTATAATGGGGGGTGGCTTTGGATTGCCCCCTTAAAGGTTAACTTTAATTCGTAATAGAATGGCACTGGAATCGTGGAGTTGAGGTTGAGACAGAACTGAAATTGGATGGTGAAATGGGCAGAACCGTAGCATGGGGCTTCACCCTCGTCCCAGATGCAAGGGGCTAGATCTCAAGTCTTTTTCTGTAAGACAGGCCTAAGTACTTGGGATGGCTTAGTTTAATTTTGGGAGGAAACCAAGAAAGGGAAGATATGGTGGAGGTTTATGAATTATGGAAAAAATAGATAGAGAGGAATGTTTCTCATTCTGGCTCCATTAATGAAGGCCACCCAATGAAACTGAAGAATAAGAGAATCCGGACAGGGAGAAAGAACGGATGTTGTCAAGGCCACAAGATGTGGCAGTCATAAGGTAGTTAGGTGGCTTTGGGAAGGAATGAGAGAAATATGAGGAAGACCAGTCTACCCATGGCTTTTGACGATGATGACTAAATATCACTTGCATGTTCAGAAGAAAGTCACTGAATATCTATCGTAGGGATTGGCAGTGTCAAGAAAGCCTGAATTGCAGCCACAAGACAACCAGGTTCAGTCAGGAAAGGTTCGCCTTGAACCTCAGCAGTTTTATTGAAAGATCACCCAGGTCCCCTGCAGTTACTTCCGACAGCATACTAGTTGGTAGTGGATCTCACTGCCAACTACAAGCTTTTAGAACATGTACAGAGTATTTTATAGCTTCTGAGTAACATGGGCCCAGCAGTTGGGCAGTTGATGACACAAGGTGAACACAATCAGAGGAAGGTGAGAAGTCTGCAGAGGGGGCTCAGTAGAAACATAGAAACAGAGCGAGTCAGAAGGGGCCTCCCGGGCCATCTAGTCTGACTTCCGGCACCAGCCAGCTCCACTCACGACATGCCCACCATGTGCATGTCCAGCCTATCCTTGAACACCCGCACCGATGGGGCCCCAACGACCTCTCATGGAAGCCCATTCCACACCCTCCAGGTCCTGACTGTCAGGAAGTGCTTCCTGCCATCTAAATGGAACCTTGGCTCCCTGAGCTTGGCTCCATTGGAGCACATCCTGCCTTCCTCTGCAGGGGAGAACAGGTCTCTACCCATCTCTGTGTGACACCCCCTCACATACCTCTATGTCGCCAACAGATCCTCTTGGAGTGCCCTCTTCTCCAGGCTGAAAAGACCCAGTTCCATCAATCTTACCTCATACGGCTTTCCCTGCAATCCGGCCACCATCCTTGTGGCCCTACGCTGCACTGACTCCAACCTGGCTATATCCTTTCTGTAATGAGGGGCCCAAAACTGAACACAATACTCCAGTTGCGGGTGCACCAGAGTCGTGTAGAGTGGTAGTAATACCTCTCTCGTTCTAGAAGCCACACTTCTGGCTATGCAACCAAGGGTGGCATTCGCCCTCTTGACCACCGCATCACACTGCTGACTCATGTTTAGCCTGCGGTCAACCAGTACCCCGAGGTCCCTTTCACAAGTGCTGCTCTCCAGCCACTTGTCACCTAACTTGTACTTATGACAGCTATTCCTATGCCCCAAGTGCAAGACCTTGCACTTATCCACATTGAACGCCATCCTGTTGTCTCCTGCCCACTTCCATAGTCTGTCCAGATCCTTTTGGATCTGGAGTACCTGCTCCTCAGTTGTGGCCACTGCTCCAATTTTAGTGTCGTCTGTGAATTTGATCAGCAGACTGTTCACCCCTTCTTCCATGTCGTTAATGAAAAGATTAAACAGGATTGGCCCCAGGACAGAGTACAATGTCATTTGATTGCAGGAGATTAACGTAAGGATCACTGAGGCACATGGATCCCTGTGGGTCTTGGCATGCAAATGAGGGTCCTTGCTGTGCTGTTGACCTGGCAGCCTGACCAGTTCTTACCCATCAGCAAAACAAGAGCCCTGGCAGCTTCTTGGGGAAGCCATCAAGTCCCACTTCTGAAAGTAACAGCAAACGCCAAACAGTAACCTGGCTTAAATTTTGGGGGGTGTTTCCTGAGAAAAAGGGGTGCAGGCATTTTATAACACAAAGAGACATAAGCAACCCTTTTCTGCCAGGACTTAGCTGAATTTCCCCAACAGCGAGTATTGATAGTATTTGGGTGGCAGCCACGGATCTCTCCGACTGCCACTTCCAAGGGAGGCTTGGATGGTCACAACAAGGGGAGAGGTCTTCTTAGTGGTGGCCCTCCATTTATGGAACAAGCTCCCCACTGAAGTCCCCCCGGCTGCTGACTTTGCGATCTTTTGGTGCCACGTAAAGACCATCCTCCACTGCAAGCATTCAAATAGCCAACTGGGGCCTGCTAGTTGTTGAACAGATCTGAATATTTTGTAACATTATTGTGTGTGTGTGTGTGTGTGTGTGTGTGGTTTAACATTTTATATAGTCAGCTTTTAGTGATGTTTTAGTATGCTTTTAATATGATGTATCTTTTATTGTTATTTTTAATGTGCTTTGTAAATCTCCGGAGAGCTTCAGCTTTGGGTGGTATGAAAATAAAATAAATAAAAAATGAATAATTACTTCATATTTATATCCTGCCTTTCTTTCTCTTATGAGGAACCCAACAGGTAAGCCCTGGAGCAACTCAGTCATAAAATCAGTAGAAATCTGTCACTTGCATGTTGTTCCCAAGTTGAGTCCGAGTTGAGTCACTGATGCGACTTGAGTTGGACTTGGGAGCAGGTTGCTCAACTCACGTCCCCAACACTGGTGCCAGGTGTCTCCAGCTGAAAGGTTCTTCCAACTTCAGTAGCTCTATTCGCATGGTGGTAAACGATGCATAAGGAGAAAAGGGCAAGACTGTGCCTGCCGTTCCCACACCTGACATCAGATTAATCTACTCTTTGGCCACAAACAGCACACGAGGTGTGTGTGTGCTAGGATCTCTCTGTGTGCACACCGAGACTAAAAACACATGGAGATTAAAGCTGGGATGTTTCTTCAGGGCAGGATGTCAACATGCAAAAAAGCAGCTTTGCATGTTTATTGGACTGATCATTTCCCACTTATTAGCCAGAGAACCACTGCATTTTCACAGTGACAATATTTGAATGCCGGGGAAATGTAATCCTTCCATTAGAGAAGTGGTCTATAGCAAGTACCAAATGTTTTGTGATTTTGAAATGAGTAGGCTGGACATCAGGAAAAGTTTCCTCACTGTCAGAGCAATACAACAGTGGGATGGTGTAACATTTTGTCCTGCAACAGCAGGAGGTTGGACTCGATGCCCTTCATGGCCCCTTCCAGCTCTACTATTCTATGATTCTATGATCCTTTTAACGTGGCAGAATTGCTTAAATTCCACTGGAGTTAATGATGCACGTCAAGAGTGGAGCTGGCTGGAGACGGGGGTCAGACTAGATGCCCCAGGAGGCCCCTTCTAACTCACTCTGTTTCTATGTTTCTGTGTTAAAGCAACCAAATTCTAGACCAGGAATGCAGCCTTCATCTGGACAAATTCTGTATGATAAGCAAAGATGCATCCATAGCTTTTGACTCAAAGCAAATCTTTTATGTGCATCAAATTTGTGCAGCCTGTTTATAATTCAGGAAAAATGTGGCACACTCAAAACAAAGCTGAAAATAACTTTACGTGTTGATAAAATAGTTTCCCCAGCATGTATACAGTGAAGCACAGTATTAAACAGCCCTCCTAAAGCACAGGGATTGTATAGTTAATTCTCCTGGCAAGATGTTCCAGCAGCTTTCAGCACCAATACCCAGAGTTATAGTACAACACTAATGTTAGATTCACAAAATTATTCATCGTGGTTTGAGCTGCAAGGCTCTTTGTTTTTATAGCCTTTGTATGGCCAATAATAGCCTGATGCTCTTGAGTTTTTGGGCTTGACAAATTCCACATTTATGAGGTTGAAAGCTTGGCTTCTGAAACAGATCGGCTGGTTGGAGCCATATTGTCTGTCCGACCTATATTTATGCTGCACGATGCAGCAAGTTTGAGGGCATAGCAGCAACCCTTCGAGTCGGTCTGAATGCACGAGGCGGGCGTCTGGCAGAGAGTTGGCCCTGTGTGTTGGGTCTGTCAAGCAATGGAATTTTTCAGCTGATTAATCAGCTGGCCTTTAACCAGCGAAGCCATTAATCCATTGATTGCATTTAAATACATTTACATATTGTGAAACCTCCATGCAATGTCCTTCCTTTCTTGTTAAATGCTCTGGGTTTTTTGGAGGGACAGCTTAGGGTTAAACTTTAATCAATAGATGGTTAGCAGGCATTACATCTGAATCAGTGGCGGCAAATTTTACTGGGGGCATTTGTGGTTTCGGTTCTGGCGGAACCTGTCCTGATAAAGCAGAATTCGCCTCTCTCTACTCCTTCGCACTGAGAGTTCTTCAGAATATCAGCATATTTTCATACTTGATCTTTATTTAGGCGGGCTAAATATGCAACTTTCCTTAACTTCTTTATCCTTTCTAACTCCCTAGGATCCTTCTCTCCAGTGTCGTTAGCTAAACATTGGAGCTCTAACCAACAAGGTGGCTTCGCCCACCACCTTGACACACCAGGAAGTAGACCCTGTCTTTATTCTCATAATAATTTGTAAGACGGAAGAAAGGCATCCTCTTAGCATCACATTTGTGCATCGTGTTTGAATAGCAAAGCTCTCCCAGTTAGGGAAATCTCTTTTGTATTTACCCAAAAGACCTGCACCCATCAGAAATGGAGTCAGGAAAGGTAGATCCAGGCAGACAGGTATGGAGGTTTGTTTTATGGAGCACATACCTGGAGAGATAGGCTGGACAAAGATAGGCTGGACATGCACATGGTGGGCATGTCATGAGCGGAGCCGGCTGGTGCCGGAGGTGAGACTAGATGGCCCAGGAGGCCCCTTCTGACTCGCTCTGTTTCTATGTTTCTATGTTTCTATGTCTTACTTTACGGGGGACAGGACTGTGTGCAGGTATGGACTGTATCCAAGAGCTGAGCAGTTCTGTCAAAGATGGGGTGTTCTGGAGGACGTTCAGAGGCTTGCCAAAAGTCAGAGTCTAAAGGGCCATTAGAGGACTATGCCCTATTTAAAGGGATCCTTTATTTAACGGGCAATTCCTAGCCTATTTAAAGATAAGAAACCCTAAGAGAAAGGATAGGGGGAGACTTGGCATTGTCCATCAACAGGAAGCACCTGGACAATGGCTGACTGGACAGATACATAAATCGCCATTTTTCCTCCATGGCCAAATGAGTTTTATTTCCACTTAAATTATATTATTTTTTTCTAAATTTGCATCTCCACATATAAATAAATATATACCGTATTTTTTGCCCTATAAGACTCACTTCCCCCCCCATCAAAAGTAAGGGGAAATGTCTGTGCGTCTTATAGAGCGAATATGTGTGTGCAGTGAGTCTGTCAGATGTGCAGCCCATGGGGAAGCGATGGGGAATGTGCCTGTGATGATGTGCCTGTTTGATTCAGAATATTTTTTTTCTTGTTTTCCTCCTCTAAAAACTAGGTGCGTCTTATGGTCAGGCATGTCTTATAGAGCAAAAAATATGGTAAATAGTTATATAAATGTAAATATGTACATAAATGTACATATGTACATTGTATGCAGATCTGTGACTTTTTTAGTGGTTTGGCAGGCGCATGCTTCGTTTTGTTTTGCTTTTGGCAGTGCTAAGTGGTCACCCAAATGATGTCTTATTATGTGTAGGAAAAATGAGGAGGGAAATGCCCAGTGAGAGTTAAAGTCCTGTAGAATAGCTGAAGTTTATTATTAATAATAATACATTAATGTAAACTTTCAGCAAAACAAAAAAGGAAGAGTGTAACAAAGAAGATTTGAATGTATCTGTATCAATTTTCTTGTTAAGGCTCAGCTACTTGTGAAAGCTCCAAAGTTGATGCTTTGCATGTAACAAATCATCAACCCCATGATTCAACAACAACTTGAGATTCAATGTAGAATGTGTGAAAAATCTGGTTTAGGAGTGGAAATCCGTGGGATTTCCTTAGTTCGGCTCACTGTACTCTGGCCCACTTTCTCCCTGCCCCAAGTCAGCCTCATTCCAAGCATTCACATGGTCGTCCTGCGGGAAATGAGTCCACACAAGTCCATGAAGACAGCCTGCACCCACGCCACTCATGTGCTACCTGTGCAAGCAAAGTTCTGCTTCTGCACACATGACTTGTGAGCATCATGCATATTCCACAAAGAACTACTTGCTTTGTGCAAAGAAAGGGATTGCTAGCATTGTCCGGCATTTGCAGACTCAGTCTCAGCACCAGAGAGCCGAATTCTGGCAGGATCTTCACATCCCTAACTCAGTGGCAACTTATACTCCTGGTCATCGTTACTTGTGAGCCAGGCCTTAAACTCTGACTGAATCCAAAACATAATAGGTACTAAGTTTGTAAAAACTGGGGTGATTTCAAGATAGCAGACTATTTATTAGCTCCTATCAGTGAAACATCAGCGTATGATCCTGAACCATTAGCCAGCGATTAATGCAAGAAAGGTTTCTGACACCATCTGAGCTGGCTTAAATCTAAGGCCATCAATGAAGCTGATTGTGGATTATCCGCAGCTCCAGGGTGGCCTTGCTCTTTGGCCTCGCTCAGAGTGGCGGTTTGTTTTGCGTGTGCATGTGCAAACATGCCTGTTGTTAAACTTAAGCAACACTTCCCAGGTCTTACATGTCAACCTTGGAGAACACATTGCGCAATCTTAGAATGTTTCGACCACAGCCTCTTCTAACGAAGCAATGCTTTGAAATCAAGTGACCGGGCGTGAATAGCAGTCACGAGGGTCTTCACACGCTTTGTGCTCCCACGATGTTGAAATCTGGTTGTCGCGTCAGGGAATTCCGATGCACTGCTCGGCATCCACACCGCTTTCCCTCTGACTCGTGAGAAAAACACTCATTTCACATGACACCTTCACCTCCCAGGTAGTGATTGCTCCTCGCTAAAAAGGGGTGGGGGGTCTGCACTGATCGGACGCAAGTGCTGAGAAAAGGGGCAGCCCTCTTGAGCGATAACCTTTAAAACTCATGGTGCAACGTGCATCCAAAGCAGCCAGCCATGCAATGCACGTAGCAGGTGAGGGTTTGACTTCCATCCTGCTCCAGGGATCGGAAATCATCCCTCTTCATTTATTTATTTAAAACTTTACTGTGCCGTCCCATTACAGATGTCTTGGGAGGATTTACAACTCCGTTAATAAAATAGAATAAAAATAGAAATAAGCAAAGGAGTGGCATAGCATCCAATTTAAAGATAAAACCACCAATAGGACAGGTTAACCATTAAAATATTGGGAGAATTAAAAGGTTTTCGCCTGGCGCCAAAAGGAAAGAAGTGTTGGGGCCAGGCGAACCTCTTGGGAATGCATTCCACAGTCGGGGCGCCACCGCAGAGAAGGCCGTCCTCCGGGGAGCCACTCTTCTAAATCTCTTTCAAGGAGGGCTCCCAGAGAAGGGCCTCTGCCTCAGATCTCAAGGGGTGGGAGGGCAGATAGGGGAGGAGGTGCTCCTTCAGGTATCCAGGACCCAAGCCATTTGGAGCTGTATAGGTCATCACCGGGACTGCAGGTGGCGCAGTGGTTTAAACCGCTGTGCTGCTGGGCTGGTTGATCGAAAGGTCACCGGTTCGAATCTGCACACGGGGTGAGCTCCCGTGCTCCGTCCCAGCTCTTGCCAACCTTGCAGTTCGAAAGCATCCAAATGCAAGTAGATAAAAAGGTACCACTTCGGTGGGCAGGTAACAGCGTTCCGTGCACTTCGGTGTTTAGTCATGCCAGCCACATGACCACGGAGACTGTCTGCGGACAAACGCTGGCTCCCTCGGCTAGGAAACGGAGATGAGCACCGCCCCCTAGAGTCAGGCATGACTGGATGTAACGTCAAGGGGAAACCTTTACCTTTACCTTACCTTTAGGTCATCACCAGCACCTTAAATTGGGCCCGGACTTCAATCCGGAGCCAGTGTAAGCGATAGAGGACTGGCATTATATGTGAGAACCTCCCAGTCCCTGGCAACTCTATTCTGAACCAACTGAAGTATCCCGACCGTCTTCAAGGGCAGCCCCACGTAGAGCACGTTACAATAATCCAGTGAATTCCTTTGTTTCATGCTTGTTTCCTTTGTTTCAAAGGCACATGAGCCAGAACAGTGAAACGAAACAGTGGGCAAATTTGGGCTCTGCAGAGCTTCATGGGACCAGATCCCAGACTGGGTCTGTTTCCTTTGCCCTGTACCAGCGCTGGGGAAGGCTCCGTTAAGGTGAGGCTCCATTCAGTTCGGCTCCCATTCTCCCTGCCTGCTTCCACGTTGCTCATGTTTTCCAGCCACTGCTGCTTGCCCTCCTCTGGCTCCCAGGGAGAGAGCGGTTGGGTGTCTCCTCCAGTGGAAACCGCGCGGCAGCATCCCAGCCACAAAGGGGAACGGGATGCCATCCAGCGTTTCGCAACACGGGGACCCGCTTGGGACGCGGCCATTCCCTTAGCAAGGGCTGCAGTCCGAGTCTCCACTCCCCTGCCGAAGACCCTGCTTCCCTTTCTCATGGCTGCATTTGCCTACTTTGCGTTCGCCTGGCGTTCGCCACTTGAACGGCCTGGAAAGGGTTCGTTCCTGTGGGGGCACTCGGTGGGTTGGAGCGGGACCTAAAGAGGGCAGATGTGCCCCTGCTGGTCCCAGGTTCCCTGTCCCTGCACGAAGGGAAGGGCAGTGCCTCCTCAAGCAAGGGACTTCTTCGGGGAGACGCCTTGCCCTGCCCTTCATCACTTAGCAGAGAGCTCTATTCATGCCCCACATCTGGTTCACCCCGGCTGCAGCTGTGTGGGAAAGCACGGTGCCCGGTCCAACGTGACACCCCCCTCTCCATAGGCTGCCCCTGCTCCTCAGTGGGGCCGCTTGCTTGCTCGACAGGCAGCGGGGCGCAGGGCAAGTAGGCTGAGGGATCCGTGCCTCACTGTTTTCCGTTGCCACTGCAGAGGGTCGCAGCAAGAAGCAGGTGTACCAGCAGGTTGCAGCGCTGGAGCGGGAGCCATTTCAGGGGATCAGCAGGCCCTGCTCAGTTGGGGTCCCTTGGCAGGTGCCCAGTCATGCCCCCCTGAGGTGCCCACCCTGGGGAGAAACCATGTTGCCAGACGCTGACCATGATCGCAGGGTGTTTAAATTCAAAGGTTAGCGCTGCGCTTCCTGTGCTGCTGCTGTTATTTGCATTATATGCCACCCTAATACCCCAGAGGGCTCTCTGGGTGGTTTGCAAACATTAAAACCCACCACTCCTAAACAAATAAATAAATTGGCTACACCACGACAGTCCCCTATAAAGGGTGAATGCCCCCCCCCCCCCAAGACAGGATTTTAAGCACTCTCGACGAACTCAGCTTTCCTTTGCAGGGATGCAGTGACATTATTAAACTAGTGTTGCAGATCTGTTCCTCGCCTTTTGGTTGCTCCAAGTTAACGCCCATGGCTAATCGTTCAGAATATGTGCTCTGGAGTTCAAGGAATTCCTCCTGGTTTTATTTTAAGCCATTCCTGCATTCCCCACAACCCTCTTCCCTGTTATGAAGCTCATCCCATCGAACTTTGTGTGGCCCAAATGTACGGAGTGGAGCTTGCCAGACCGTTTCTCCTTGCAGCTGGACGGGTCATTCTCTCATCACAGCTTTTCTCCTCTTTTCTATAATGATCAGCGGAAACAGAGATCCAATGGTGGCGGTGTGAATGCCAAGAGCAAGCCTTCCAACTAATTCCGTCCTAAAGTCGCTGCCCCTTTCTGCTTTACCAGTGGCCTCAAAGCCAGTGATGGAGTTGCCAACAGCGATGGCGAAACGAATTGCTGCCGGCGTCGAGAGCAGAGAAGAAGGGCCCATGCCTGGAGAAGCTGATCTGGAGGTAGGGCCTGTGGCAGCTGTGAGAAAGGCTTGGCTTGCTGAACCCCTGCTCTCCACTCCCAACGGAGCATAAATGTATTATTCGATTAATTCCACACCCTGCTTTCCCATTCCAGCCTATTAGCAAGTGAATTTTCAAACCTGGCAATGCCTCACATTGCTTTTCCTCCAGCCATCTCTCTCAAATCTGCTCCCAGAGCCATGACATTCTCTTTCTAGTTTGGATACAACCACACTATCCCCTAAATTACTCAGCTTTAAACAAATATACAGTAATGATGCATGGCTTTTCTTACATCCCAATGACTGGTACCTGCTCTGATGCATCTCATTGCTATAGAAACAGGAAGAAACAGAAACACCAACCCGGCCCTGCAATATTTACCAGATAAAAACTGGAACAGGGTGTGACTCCTGAAATTCTCATATTAAACGAGGATTGCCTGGCAATACCTCTGTTCCCTGTTGAAGGTTTTTCCTCACTTGAGGTTGGCTACGCCTCTAACGCCTCGTCCAAATGCCTTCTTCCTTACCATGGCTCACAGACGTCTTCTGCTCACAAAGATGCTCTGTTGTGGTGGTGGTGGTGAGAGTAGCGGGCCATCCAGTCATCTCCAGTTCATGGAACCCTTCAAATGAAAGCCCTCCTAGGCATCCCGTCCACGACAGCCCTCTCAGCTCTTGTCAATCCCAGGCTGTGGCTTCCATTGCTGGGTGGAAGTCAGGAAGGGAAGGGCCACACAGACCTCAGCAGGCCTGGATCTGTGCTGCGTTGCTTTTGTTGTTTGCAGTACATGTTTGCGTTTCGCATTTTAATTTCTTCTGCACTGCTTCGGTGGCTTTTGAGAAGGAGCCATGTATGAATTTCGTCCATCAGGAGAGCCAGTGTGGTGCAGTAGTTAAGAGGGATGGGCTGGGACTCAGGAGATCCGGGTTCGAGTCCCTGCTCAGTCATGGAGCTCACTGGGTGACTTTGGGCCACCCACAGACTCTCTGCCCAACCTACCTCACAGGGTTGGTGTTGTGAGGACAGGAGGAGGAGGAGGAGGAGGAGGAGAATTGTGTGAGCTGCCTTGAGTTCTTTGGAAGGAAAAAAGGCAGGATGTAAAGATAATAAAGATAAATATCTTTATAAATAAATAATAGAATCATAGTAGAGCTGGAAGGGGCCATGAAGGCCATCAAGTCCAACCCCCTGCTGTTGCAGGACACCAAGTCACACCATCCCACTCAGCTGGCTGTCCAGTTTCTTTTTGGATGTGTCCAATGTGGGAGAGCCCCCCACCTCTCCAGGCAGCTGGTCCCACTGCCGTATTGCTCTGGCAGTGAGGAAGCTTTTCCTGATGTCCAGCCTGAATCTGGGTTGCCACAGTTTGATTCTTCCGTGTCCTGCACTCCGGCATCAGCAAGAAGAGATCTTGACCTCCCTCTTTGTGGCAGCCTTCGAGGTCCTTTTAGAGGGATATCATGTCCCCCCCACCCTCCAGTCTTCTCTTCTCAAGGCTGAACATGCCCAATTCTCTCAGACCCTCCTCACAGGGCAGTGTTTCCAAACCCTGGATCATTTTTGTTGCCCTCCGCTGGACCCTTTCTGATTTACCTGCATCTTTCTTAGATCTTGGCACCCCGAACTGGACACAGTATTCCAGATAGAGTCTGACTAGTGACTTTTCAGAGTAATTCCAGATTCAGATAATGATTTCCAGGGGAAGAAAGGTTCCGTACTCTGCTATGGACATTGCCAGAATGGACAGAGTTTAAAAATATAGCCAAGAGAGAATGAAATACACAGAAGCCCATTAAATGCACCAGGCTTTGACTCAGTTCATGCTTTGTTGGAATGAGGCCCTTACTATAGATGTCACACATCAGATACTTCCTCCACTTTAATCTTACATCTAAGAAAATCTTGACACACTGCTAGAAATTCAGAATTTGCTTATATGCCCAGAAGACTTTCTTGCAGGAAGCACCTGAAACAATCCAACCCCATTACACAATGCCTTCTCCAGGACTGGAAAATGTTGTGTTTGCAGTACAGTAAAGTTGAAAATGCTTCAGAGTAAAGTCAAAGCTCTTTCTGAGCAAAGGGACTGCGAGCTTTCGTGCAGGAATGGAGTGTCATTCCCAGTGGCCTTTTTATTTCATGGCATTCAAGAGCCTTGTTCCATTAACTCCTGTCCATTTGGACAGCTCCTGGGATAACCTTCATCTCTTTCCTGAACTTTCCATCTCCATAAGGTTACTTTGGGGCAGGTCAGGGTTCCTTCTCTTTTGCAACCCTCAACAGATCTCATTTCAGAACTGCTTCCAAGCCTTGGTCCCAGCGCTGTGGAGCAAAACTCACAGCACCTAGTTAAGCTATGGAATTCTCCGCCACAAGATTGGCCATCAGTTTGGACAGCTTGTAAAGCAGATTGGCCAAATATGTGGAGGAGAAGGCTGTTCACAGCTGTGAAGATCTGCATCCGAGGCAGTAGGCCTGGGTACACCAATGGCTGGGGCACATGGGCTGGAGGGTGCTGCTCATGGGCAGCTAAACGGGCTTTTGGGATGGGAATGCTGGACTAGAGGGTCCTTTGGTCTGATCCAGCAGGCCTGTTCCTCTGTTCACAGAGCCTTTCATCCCTGTGCATCCAAAATATGAAATATTGTTGGCTTTGGACCTCAGCTAGGAGGGAGGGCTCACCTTACACCGTATCCTCCTCAGTCTGAACCCTCTCCAGTCCAGCCCAGTTTAAAGATAAAGAACCTTGAGGCAGGAGAGCATCAAGGGCCTCTAAGCTGCCCGCCAAGCACGAGCGCCTGAGCACCCAACAGGTTGTCTGCTCTGGTTTTCTCTGCTGTAAGGAGATTTAGTGCATCATTTTACAAACTCTAGAAATGGTTTCTAATTTTGCATCGACCCATATAAAACTGGCATGTGGCCTTTTATCTCATCCTTTTTGGTGCTGCTTGTCCTCAGTTTGGCAATGGATAGGTGGCTACCCTACCCGCTTCTAGGCACTTCGGTGTCTTACTTCCATTTGATGGTGCCTCAGTTTCCCTGCTGTAGGGGGGGGGAGCGGGGGTTCCTACCCAGCCTCTCTGCTGTTCATCCGATGGAAGAGGGATCCAAGCTGCCTCTTAGCCTAGGAGAAAGTGGGTAGGTCGCACACTAATGCGGCTGGAAGAGTCCCTGGGAAGGGGAAAGTCTAGGTAGGAGTCTTAGGAAGGACTGGACTTGACCCTGGGGGTCCCCAGTCTTCCTCCCCATCCTATACTACATCCACTGAAAACCCCCCTAACAGATATCACTTTCCTTATTCTGTGTTTCTGCCAAGAGGAATTTTTACAATTAGCAACATTCTCCTCAATAAAGAGAGCAGGTGCGGCATGATTGAATGCCAAACCAAACAGCCTCAAATTCCCCCGTTGCTGTATTTCTCATGTTTTCCCTAAGACACCCCTTTCTGAAATCCTTCCCACCCCCCATCGTACACACTTTCAACACTTTTAGCATCTTTCTTTCGTAATTGTAAGCTATTAATTTTGGCTGATCCTCTACACTTCCTTGTGGACCCAGGACTTCTGTTCCATGGCAGGAACATGCGTTGAAATGCCCTTCAAGCAGCGCTGCAGGACAGAGAATTCTTTATTCCGTTCTTCCTTATACTACTACCAATCACTTTTGATTCTTCCCTTGTTTTTCTGAGAATCTTAGATATATAATTTCTTCTTGTTGTCATCATGCAGTGCTGGAAAATGCTGGGGTTGGAGTAGGAAGAAGAGGTGAAGTGGTTTCCCTGGTAACTGAAGGCACATGGGTCTTAGAGTTCCTTTTGCAACCTCTGTGAGTCTGGTTGCATGGACTGAAATTGTGAAAACGCTCTCTTGTAAATATTCCCCTCTAAGTTTCTAACTAATACAGCAAGAATATGCAAAGGGACTTTTTCCTGGTAGCCCCTGCTGAGAAATGGGTGAGAATTTTGTTTCAGGCACTCAAATCAAACACACGTTGCCCAAATTGGAGCCAAAAGAACTCAAGATTTTGAATATTTGGATGTGGAAGAAGGGAAAATGGACAATTTTTTCAGCTGATACTCCCACCTACCATGATAGAAAAGATCTGTAATAATTTCCAATTCTTTCAAGGAGGTTGTTGTAGCTACTGGCCATTTATCCCATGTGAAGTACAGAACTCCCACTGGGGAGCTATTTATTAGAGAGCTGGTCATCTAAATTGTGGCATTGGCCCAATCATGTAGGATAGCCATCCGTCCAACATGTCTGCCATTTAAAAGAACTAATATAGCTTTCTATCCCTAAATCGAATCAGTGTTAGCACACAAATCAGAAAGAAGAAATATATTATCCATGTAAACGCCATAAATCAAATGAGTCCTGATGTGAACACTTACCCAACTTCCACCAAGAAAAAGATATTACGATCCCTCCCATGCTGTCCGCTTAGGGCTTTCCCACATGAGACATTTATCCAAGGTGTCTTAGTCCTCTTATTAAGTAAACCAGGAGACTGCAAAAATGTGCACACCTTTGAGATCCCTTCATCAGGCAAGGATAGGGAGGAGAAAAGCTGTGCAGATGTTGAAGGCACTGAGCTGGGCTGTTTCACACCTCTTTGCCATGGCTCAGATTTTAATTCAGACTGGTTTCTGCATGCCAATTTAACTCTGCTCATTTAAAGACAAACAAACAAACACAAAGGTAGCTGGTCCATAAGAAATTAAAGCAAAACCAAAAACCAAATCCACAGTTGGGCATTACTGTTATTGGCCATTTAGTCTGGTTCAAGCCTTGCATTTTGGTACTTCAAGAGCTAGAAAGAGGAGGTTGCTAGAAGCTTAACACCGCAACATTGGAATGTGATGCTAGGATTGCCAGCAGTTAGAAGCCAAGAACCGAAAAAGGAAGTGTTCTGCAGTCCCACAAACTACCAAAATAAAGAATCTGAAATAAAAAGGGGAAAGGGGCACTCGGAGCCGTTCTCTCTGCCTCTTCAGGGTCCAGGCGCCACAAGGCCGACCTCCTCCAGTCCACTGTGTTTAATGGGGGTTTCTCCCTGGGAAGTGTGGAAGTTTGCAGCCATCTGGGGCTAGCATACCCTACCCTACAGAGCCACAACCTTCCTGGCCAGTGCACCCTGTTCAGCTTGCACTTAATCGGCAAAGCTTCCAGGTGCCCAGCACCCTTTTGCATGTGGTTTTCCTCCTGGAGTTGGGCCCGAAAAATTAAAGCAAATTGCGGCCACATGGAGGGTTGGTTTGACACATGCCCAATTTGGGACCTGGCACAGTTTTGTCGTGAAAAATAACCCCAAGGGGTTGATCAGCTTGCCGTCTCTAAAATTGAAAATCCTGGTGATTGTTCCTAATTATGCGCATATATTTGCATAGGTAAAGTAGCATGTGCATTTCTTCCTAAGGGTGGGAGCTCTGGATCATTTCAGTACCAACTACCGCCCAGGGTTAACTGTCCTTGGCCAGAAACGATTATGCAAAAATGCCCTGCTGGAGGCTGGTGCGGAGCTTGCCTTATCAGCACAAGAAGGTGTTGGAAAAAGGAGGGGGCAGCCGAGACGGCCAGGCGGCCCGATTCCACGTGGGTCCCTCCAGCTTTGCAG
The DNA here is from genome assembly GCA_023646645.1 of Varanus salvator macromaculatus. NCBI lineage: Eukaryota > Metazoa > Chordata > Lepidosauria > Squamata > Varanidae > Varanus > Varanus salvator. The sequence continues at coordinate 23,161,530 of JAIXND010000624.1, read as the reverse complement.
CCATGAAACGCTCCCCTGCTGCGGAGGAGCACCACCAGCACCAGCTAAAGACACAACCCAGAGCTCCCTTTTTGCTTTCCGAGCCACTGTCTGCCCCTCGGGGCTGCCTCTTCGTGTGCAAGAGCTGGCAGGGAGAGACGGTTTTCTTGGCACCGGCCCCAGTAGGCTCAGATGCTGCGCCTCTGCGGAACAAGCAAGAGTTGTGTCGGACTTTCCTTGGCTTCCTCCTCAGCCCACAGAGAAGCGATGCGGGGAGCAACGGGGTGGGCGAAGACTCTGCCGAGCCTTTGTGCTGGCTACAGCAAGCCATTGTGGACTTGCTCACACGGCCCATTGTTGTGTGAGGCTTTGGGTTACAGGCAGGAAAGGCAGAAAGCAAAAGAGCAGACAGAGCTTGCCCCGTCTGCTCTGGCCCGTGTGTATCCCGTGATCCCACAAAGGCGTGAAGGAAATGCATTGAGCCCCGGACTTTCAACAGCTCTTAGACAGCATGGCTTTTCAACAAATAAAAATGCTGAATGAAGAATAAAGTGCATGTGGAGCAACTGCTAAATCGAAATGCTGAAATAAAAGGTGGCGTATCAAGATGAGTGACAAGAACAGAGCATTTGTGTCCATCTATCCTTCAGTGCTTCAAGACCTGGAAACCTAGACAGCTGAAACTTTGCCTGTGTGCAAAGGAGACCTTTGGGGAATGCAGCTCTGTGTTGTTTCTTCTTGAAGCGGATTACTTAATTTCAATTAACTGTGATGCCTGGAGCAGCTGTTCCTACCCAGTACATAGCTTTGCAAGCCACGTGGTTTGAACCCAGGGTCGATCAACAGGCCGAGAGAGAGGGTTATATACCTGACCATTCCCTCCTATGTAGGGCAGCCCCCTTCTGGGAAATGGAGTGGAAAGATCCCTTCCACGGCGGACTAAAGGGGAGCACCAGGACCGGGGACATGCCTCAGTGTTCCCGCAGGCACAATGGGTCCGATTCTGTCAGCTGCATAAGCAGCTTGGATGACTTTTTGTATCATATGAAGGACTGTTCCAACCCACGAGAAACCAGGTCTGTTTGCTAGTAATAACTGCCTTTTCTACACGAGGCATTTCTAACGTATCATAACCTGCCTGGGGTTGCTTTTGGAGTCTTAAGATGCTGTTGTGACCTTCCAGTTTTGCTCCTGTAGCTAAAGTACACTTTCAACAAGCTTCTTCTAGAGCAGGGGAAATGCAGCATTTAATTGTGAAAACCAAAGCAAGCGCGACTTGCTGTTGTGCTATTCTGCTGTACTGCAGTGCCACCTAGAGGTTATGTAGTGGGGAGGAAGCTGCGGCAAAACCAAAAGCAGTTGCAGTGGATTGACAGCCAGGGAACAGCCTGGTGTAGAAAAGCTCAGAAACTGAATAACTGAATGGAACTTCCATGTTCTCACTTACCAAAGGGCAACGACAGGGTGGGCCCATGGCCCCCATCCCCTGATGGAGCATTTCTAGGAAGCTTCCGATTGGTCCCTGTGTTTGGAAGGATGTCCCTTTGATCAGGTGTTGTAGGAGCCCAGGGTTCTTAAACTGCAGCAATTGGACAAAGAATAGAATCTCAGCATTCATTTAAAAAACATTCTAGCCCTCATGGATGTGAATAACACTGTTCTTGAGGGACAGCAACACATCACAAAACCTCTGAAGCCAGAAAGGGGGCAAGGGGCTAAGCCAGGGCTGGGAAGACCCCCTTTGGAATCTGTGCCCTTCCTCTCATGCTCGACCCGCTGCTGCAAAGCAAGCCAAGCCCAGAGGAAGCCCACCAAAGCGTGCGGCCCTCTGTTTGTGCGACCGGCATCCTTCTCCACCACGTGCCGGACAAGTATCTGTAGGGACGGCGCCATTCCTAGCCACCTACCTTCTTCCCCACCCAGTGCGCCTAGGACTGGTGGCCCTGGGTGCAGAGGAGGGGCACTTTCTGCTCAGCATGGGGGGACGGATCCTGCTGAACCGCTCCTCTGTGACTGCTGGGCATGCTTGCCGCAAACGCAAACTCTGGGCTGCTGCAAAATGGCCCAGAGTCTGGGGAGCCCAGCCCAGGGAATCCAAAGGATTCCCACCCCCAGGCGGATTCCTCGCACACTTCTAGTCTAAGCAGATTTCTTGTGGTATTTGTGGTGGGTCTAGAGCATCTCACGAAGCTCCCAGGACTAGCAGAACAAAGGGAGGTGATGGAGAATAAAGGTATGTATGCAAATGAGATTGAGTACCAAAAGGTGCACAGGTGCCCACAACTGGAGTACGGTGTCCAGTTCTGGGTTCCAAATTATAAGAGAGGCAGAGCTAGGCTAGAATCAGTTCAGGACAGGGGCACGAGAATGGTAGCCGGGTTGGGAAAGATGCCATATGAGACACGATTGAGGGAACTGGGGCAGTTCAGTTGATTGTGGTGACCAACTAGAAAAAACGAAGGCGGCCTTTTCCTTATAACCTTACAAACATAGCATGCATTAATTTCGGGTATACGCATCTTGCATTACCTCCTTGCTTAAGAGATACCCTCAACTTATAGAATGCCCATTAGTGAAGCGATCGAATTTGGAAAGGAGAGGGTGCAAAAGAGGACTTTCTGATCGCGTGAACAGAAACCAGAATGTCGTCCTCACTCTGGAGGCAACCAGGTGATTTCTACCAAAACACCCGCTCCGTTCGTCTCCTCTTTGCTTGCCGTAATGCGGTGCCTTAAGAAAGAGGAACCGTGGGCGGAGTGCAGATTGTCATCAGCGGCAGTTACCCAATTTTAATTTCCACAGTCAGTAAAATGCATGATTAGCACTTGTGGGCTTTCAGGTGGGTGCAACCCACAGAGTCTGCTTAGCATAATCACCACTCAGGCATGTCTGTCAAGGGCATTCTCAGCACAATCCATTCTGCACACATGTTTGCGTGTGATTGACTCTGGAGCCCTCCTGCCGCAGGAAATCTTAATCCTAAACTAATGCAGTTACAGCAAGGAGGTGAGAATTAATTTCTATGCTTCGGTTTCACAGATTCTGCGTGCATGGATAAAAGGAGGCATTTCCCGTCTCTGCACCCAATTGTTATGCCTTATATTCATCCCTGCAAGTGGATCAAGAAGCGAATTACCAAGAAGCGAATTACCAGTCTCTCTGCGGTTTTCTATATCCTGATGTTCATGGTGCTTCGAAGGTGCTGCAAACAGCAAGATTTGTACAGACTTTTTCAAGCAACCTGTTTTAATAATAATAATAATAAAGGAAGTACGAACAGAGATGGACTGATGCAAAAAAGACTGAACTTCTGTAAGCGCTCGACCAAATATTCACGAAAGTATGAAGCCGCTTGCAGAAAACCTCTCTAAGCTGTTGGGAGCTCCCTCTTTCCATGCTCTGGAGCCCAAAAGTTATCTCTGGAACAAGGGGAGGAGAAAGCGCCCATGGTTGAGGTGGGACTCGGAGTTCTTTTTCCCCTACCTGATTACTTACCCTGCTGGGAGGGACTGCATTTTTCGGTGAGAAATACCATTGAAAAAAATCTGGTTAGAACATCGGACCAGGTACTCGGAAGATCCAGGCTCTAGTCCCTACTCAGCCATGAAACTTTGGACTGGTCATGCATTCTCAGCCTAACCCACCTCACAAGATGGTTGTTGTCATGGGGATAAAATGGAGAGGAGGAAGGTTTTATAAGCCACTTTGGTTCCTTGCAGGAAAAAGTGGGATATAAGTATAACAATGATGTTGATGATGACCAGTCACAATCAGGATAGAAACACTGGATGCTCTTCCCCTCCACTCTTTGGAGAGATGCTTTGCAGCCAATAACACAGCAATTCCAGTTCTCTTCAGATGCAGAGCCTAAACAAGCTTAGGATCAATAAAACCCATGAAGAGCTGCTTGATGAGTTAGATCGTATTGTTATCCTGGTCACCCTTACATAGCTTTGCAAACAAACCATAAAAGCTTCAACCATGCGAAGGACTTCAAAGCGCATGAGATGCAACATTAAATCCCCACACCAGCCCTTCTGCTCAGCGGTGTTTCCCTGTGCAAATCCTCAGAAATGTTTGCATTCAAACGTTTCTGCCAAGTGCCTTTTTAAGGGAGGCAGCTGGTTCAAGCGTTGCCCTTGCCAGATGGACCATAAAGCTTACAGCTGATCTTCCAAACGAACAGGGAAAGAGCAGTCGATGTCTTTCTGTGCAACAGTAAAAACACAAAAAGGGGAGGCATGGGAACTGCCCCCCCCCCCGACTGCTTCTTGTGACTGTAGAAGAGTCCTAAGGTGGTCAGACAGCTGTGCATTGGCATGATCGTTACTATCATGGGATGACCTCGTTCACAAGCCTCTGACATAGCCATAGCCCTGAGGACGTGGGGTCATAATGGAAGGGAGCCCCGGCCCTGGATGCAAAAGCTTCCGAGTCCCTTGACTGGGTTCAGACAGCAATAACCCGCACTGAAAGGTTGTGTGAGGGTTGCATGTAGGTTGTCATTGGACTGTGGGTTGTTCTTGAAATGTGCTGGTATTGTCAGAGACCAGCTGTGTGAACAAGCCATGACTTAACCATGAAGAACCCATGAGTTCTCTGGCTCCTGGGTTGTGAACTGTGGGTTGTTCCCAGAGGGTTGTTATCTCAGCTGGGTTTGAAGCACGCAATAGCCCATGGATTGACAACTTCTCACATTCAACCCTTCGTGTGGGTTTGGGTGTTGTCTAAACTTTGGCCTGGGAGGATGTTCCACTTGTGCATGTTGATTATAGGTGACAGCAGAGTGAGATTCATGCCAACGCAATACCTTCCTATTTATTTACTTATTTGTTTGTTTAAAACTTCTATATACTGTCCACTACAAGTGTCTTGGGGCAGTATTACAATAAAAGCAGCGCAGAATAAAATGGAGCACAGCATGCAAAACTTCCAGTAAATGAAACCCACGTTAAAACCTATTAAACATTAAAATTTTAATGAGAGCCAGTGTGGTGTAGTGGTTAAGAGCACGGGACTGGGACTCAGGCGATCCGGGTTCTATTCCCCGCTCGGCCATGGAGCCAACTGGGTGACTTTGGGCCAGTCACAGACTCTCAGCCCAACCTACCTCACAGGGTTGTTGTTGTGGGGATAAGATGGAGGAGGAGAAAGATGTAAGCTGCCTTGAGCCCTTTGCAGGAAAAAGGCAGGGTATAAATCGAAAAATAAATAAATAAATAAATAAAATAATGGGAAAATAAAAAGGTTTTCACTTGGCACTGAAAGGAGTGAAGCATTGGCATCAGGCAAAGCTCTCTGGGAGCGCATGCCAAAGCCGGGGTGCCACCACAGAGAAGGCCCTCCTCCGGGCGTTCTCTCCCCTAACCTCCTTCAAGGAGGGCTCCCAGAGAAGGACACCCTGTACTGACTTCTCTGTTCTTTGGGCATTCTTTTGCTCCCTAGGATTTTTCTTGCTACGTCAGAAAAATCAAGGTTTATTAAGACAGCTTTAGGGGGTTGTACCCAATGGCCTTCTGCCCCCTTCCTACTCCACTGTTCTATAATTCTGTGAAGCAACGAGCTGCCTGACCTACCTGTTGTACAGCAGATCCTTATAAGAAGGCAAGAAGAGCTTCAGACTAGGCTGTTAATCAGTTTACCTCCCGCAGTTCTTCCCAACAGGGACGACAGGGAAGGGTAAACAGGAGGGTGAAGGCGCTTTAGATTAAGCGGGGAGATGGCTCTCTCTGCCTTTTGATCCCCCCGCAATGTTTTTGGAACCTGCGGTGCCAGCAGCACAGGGAGGCAGAGTTTTCCTCTCACAGGAGTGTGGGAAGGGAGCTGTCTGCCACTGATCGACAGGAGGTGGTGACCATCAAAAAACCCAAACACCTATCAGTCAAAATAGTTGCATTTTGACTTATCAAGGCAGTGATGTGAAGAGCCGGCACTTCCCACAGAGGCACATGGTGTTTAATTTGTCATTAAGGTTTAAAAAAGAAGTAAAGTTGCTTCAGGTTTATACCTGTGAGGAAAACTTAGGATCTGTGCAAATGCTATTTTGGGATGCATTAACAGAAGTATTACTTCCAAAACACAAGTAGTAGTAGTTCCACTACACTCCTCACTAGTCAGACCTCACCTGGAATACTGTGTCCAGTCTTGGGCACCAAGATTTAAGAAAGATGCAGGTAAATCAGAAAGGGTCCAGCGGAGGGCGACAAAAATGATCCAGGGTTTGGAAACACTGCCCTGTGAGGAGGGACTGAGAGAACTGAGCACATTCAGCCTTGAGAAGACTGAGGGGGGACATGAGATCCCTCTACAAGTACCTCAAAGGCTGTCTCAAAGAGGAAGGTCAAGATCTCTCCTCACTGATACCTGAGCGTAGGACACAGAATAATCGGTTCAAGTTGCGACAACCCAGATTCAGGCTGGACATCAGGAAAAGCTTCCTCACTGTCAGAGCAATATGACGGGGGAACCAGCTGCCTGGAGAGGTGGGGGCTCTCCCACACTGGGGACATTCAAGGAGAAACTGGGCAGCCCTCTGAGTGGGATGGTGTAACATGGTGTCCTGCAACAGCAGTGGGGTGAACTTGATGGCCTTCATGCCCCCTTCCAACTCTTCTATGATTCTATGAGATTTTATTGTATTTATTTTTTGACTACAGGGTGAGATCAGCTCCTCCTTGGCTTTTTGTCCTCAAAACATGCATGATCTTGCCTTTAAATCCAGAGCTGATTCCCCCCTTCTTTTTGGATTTCCCCAACATGTTTCAGGACATCCCATCTTTATTTTTGTTAATTAATGTAATCTATTAAAAAGGGGAGCAGTGTTTCAAGCACCCTGTAGGTTTAATAGACCAGCCTTTTCTGTCTGGAAAAATAGCTCCAGGAAAGGAAGTGACAACAGCAGAACAGCCAGCCAATCAGCATCGTGCACAGCCAGATTCTGCCGGAAACTAGCAGAACTGATTCATCCTAGGTTCAGACATACAGGAAAGGTGCTGGATCATATTGGTTTGATCCAGCAGTGTATCTGCTCAGACTGGATCTGCGCATTTCCACAGGTGCTCAGTCATTCCAGTAAGGTTACTCTGGATACGCATTCAGACTTTTGGAAGGGCAAGAGGCATGCTTATGTGGTAGCAGTGGCTGGGACTTGGAGGCTGGCCGCCATTTTGAATCTCTCACAATGCCCTGAGAAGAGGCTGTGACAGTGATTCTGATGCTCCCTCAGATGGGGCTCTGAGTCCAGTTGACTTGCAGGCACACAGAGGAGGGAAATGGTCCAAAATGTGAAGATACTCAAATTTGTACTACAGGAATATGCATGGGGAGAGGTATCTATAGATACAGATTAATAAATTAACTCCAAAGTCTGATCTCTGGATTAAAGAAACCTGAATGGTGTTGATATTTTTGTTCCTTTAGCAAGAAATCCTCGCAACTGCTCCTGAGCACCATGTATACATTGCAGCTCAATGTGGGCATCGGTTCAAGATGGATGAGATTGTCACTATCAAAGGAGGCCGTGGCGTTGTATCTCCCAGTGTCCCTTCCTGCAGACAGATTAACTTCACACTAATTTTATGTCAGCAAATGCCAAGGCTCCTGTTCCATCCGATTTCACTCCATTTTACACTTGTCACTGATGTATAATCAGAAACCCAGGAGGAGGGGAAGGAGGCTGGTTCCTCGCAGACAGATAATAAACTCCTGTCATCCTTTGATTAATGCCCTGACAATCTTGATGCGCTTGAAGATAGTGATAAAAGCCAATGGGGGGAAGGTGCAAAGAAAATACCCTTTCCAGCACCTGCAAAGCTTAATGAAAGAGTGCTTTATTAATACCCGTACACTCCACTTGTCCCGGTTTACCAGAGGGGCTTGTCTGCTTTCCGGTTCGAGTCAGAGTACCTTTTAGAGGTGTTGCAAGACCAAACGGTTCGGGTTCTCCCTTGGGGCTCAGGATTCAGGCAGGGGAGAGATGGCGCTGGCACGACGCCATCCTCGGCAGGGAAAGGTGGAAGCACGTCTGCAGCCCAACACCTGGGAGGAACGGGACAGTTGTCAGTTTGACTGGGATTAAAACAAAACCTCGCCCAGAGGTCACTTTGCAGCGGCTGGCTGGGAGCTGGCAAGCGTTCCCAAGAGGAAGAGAACTGAGGAGCAGGTGAGCTGGTGAAATGCAGTGCAGGCAGAAGAGCCTGGCAGGAAGAGATGCCTCGGGGAAGGTGCTTGGAGGAGAGCTGGCTGCTATGCGGAAGCCAGTCTGATGTTTCTTCCGCTCTCCCTAAGGCAAGAGGGGGCAACGTGAGGCTTTTGGCTACTTTCTGAAGGAGTTGGCAAGCGATGGACAGATGCCTGGGAAAAGAGCTTTGCCCCTTCTTGAGCCGCCGTCACAGGGGAGGCGGGAGAGAGAGAAAGGAAGGGAAGGGAAGGGCACACGTGGAGGGAGTGTCACCCACTGTACTCACCACTGGCTTTGGCCCCAGTTGTCACCTGCACGAGCCCCTCCAATGACCACCCCCAGAGGATGTGGCCAGCCTTCAACAGAAAAGGGTTTCTCAGCGCCATCCGAAGGGGGCTATATTGTTGTCGTTGTCGTTGCTATTGCTATTAAATTTCATTTTTTTACTACCCCATAGCCGAAGCTTTCTGGGCAATTTACAAGGTGTAATACGATGCAATGCAATACAAATAGCACAAAGCAACAATGTTTAAATCATTAAAGTTAATTAAAAATTGCTTTAAAATAAAATATGATAAAAAGACCCAGCAAGAATTACCAGAATAAACCCCTCAGGTCTTGGATAACCAAGGAGATCTTTAAAGGCCTCCACATGGAGGGCTGTCTTGACCTGGTACTGAAAAGATGGCCAATTTGGGACCAGGCAGGCCACAGTAGGGAGGTTCTTCTGGAAATGGGGGTCACCGCAGGAGAGGCCCTCCTGTAGTGGCCACCCTCCGAAGCTTTCAAGGAGTGGCACACAGAGGCTGAGCATAGCATCAGGGTAGATCGGGCTTGGGAGACGTGTTCTGACTGGTACTGAGTAGGGCTTTATAGGTTAAAACCAACACCTTGAACTGGGTCTGGAATAATACATGCCAAGCAATGCAGGTGGGCCAAAACTGCTCTTATATTTTAAATCTACGGGTCCCGGATATGAATCTGGCTGCAACATCAGGTGCAGATCATGATCCATCTTCGAGGGCAGTCGAAGGGTCCAAGTAAGCCCCACTAGGTTCCAAAAACAAGGAGCCCAAGGAGTGCTTTATTCCACGAACGTATTTGTTACATCTCTGTCTCGCCTTTTCCTCCAAGGAGCCCAGGACTCAGTATTGATTTTAAGCAAGCAGTCAGTTCTTTGAAGCTGTTTTTCTGGCCGCTTGCAACATGAATATAAATACATCTGCACGCCCCCACTTGTCATTAACAAACCATCCATTTCCCAAAGGGACAAACTTGTCTTTGGGCCTCAGATCTCAAGAAGCAAACCAGAGCAGAGCATTTTCCTAGGAGCAGGAGATGAACCGGGCTTCAGGAAACCCCTTCTCCCAAGCCGACACTTCTGCTGCGACACAGTTCAGTGCAGCCAGAGAATTTGGCTCTACCAACTCAGTTGAAATGGCTTGTTTGGCCCATGAGTTGACCTGCCAAATAGTAATCAACATGAGTCTCAAGCATGTCCATATGGGATACTTTCAGTTTCCCACCACCTTATTGTGTTTATTTTTATCACAGTCCAAGAGGAGGTTGTGTAAGCACCAAGGAGTCTGTGCATTCATGCGGGAGCCAGAAATGTGTCTCTTGGAGTGCGCTTAGCATTTTTGCCCTCCTGCAGAGAGGAGCTAGCTGATCCTTCCCCATCATCAGCTGTTAAATTGTCTCCCAAGAATGCAGAAGCTCCATGCATAAGTCAATCCCTTCCTAGTTTGCACCGAGAGACTTCCTAGTCCAGCAGTTTGCTTCCAGTCGCACCCAGCTCACTGCATCAGCACCTTCCCAAATATTCTCCTTTCAGCTGTCCCCTCCCCAGCTCCAAAGGACAGAGCCTTGGGCACTCCTGGGTCCCAGTGCATGCCGAGCCTTTACTGGACATTGTTCCAAGCCTACCTCGAGGGAGGGTTTTTGTTTTCACAGCAACCTTGTGAAGGCACGTTTGGTTTCCAAGCATGTCCTTCTCCCTGCGTCCCTCCATGACTTCATATACCTGTGCATCGCCTTTCCAATATCTCTCTGCACACAAAACACATACACTTCTACAATAAACAAATTAATGAAATCTGAAATGTTTGGTGTATTTAAATGCGTACATGTTGATCCAGCTCTGCCACTCCCATGACGTTGGTTATGGCATCCTTTATGCTCCTTTCTGGACAATTAGACTCGCTCTGGTAATCTCAGGGGTAGATAACTGCGGGGACTGCCCTTGAAGATTGTCTAGAAATCTTGGTTTATCCAAACAGCAACTGCTAAAAGGGACCAGGTGTTGGGATCGCATCTCAGTTGCATTTCGCCCTGCATTTCCCCCTGGTCCATATGCAGGCAGATTTCAAGGGGCTGATGTTTACTTTTAAAGCCTTGTTACTAGAATGCTGGAGAGATGACAGTGCCGGGCAGTATCACAGGTGGACAGGTTTTCCTTGGTGGTATTTCAGGAATGCTGTGCATGCCTGCACTGAGTGCGGGGCTGGACTAGATGCCCTCCTAGGTCCCTTCCAACTCTAAAAATCAACAATGCTTGACCACCTTCCTCCACAACAGCCCGTCTGTATGTTAAAATTATGCACAGGGGCCCTCGTTCAGGTGCCTTGCATCTCTGGTGAGATGGGACATCTTTGTGGTCCCCCGCCTCTCGCTTTGGCGTGTTCTTCCCACCTGGTTTGCCTGGCCTCTTTGAATAAGTGATTCCTCTTCTCTTTTTCTTCTGAGTGCATTTTTATAAAAAGGAACTGATGGAAACAAATAAAAGAAACCAAGCCATGGGGATTATCTCCATGTAGGACACAGGCAAGTGCAGTCTCCTTCAACACACACAGAAGTAACACATACAGAGATAGTTGTCTCGGCATTCCTCGCAACTTTTCATTTCAAATGGACTGATGCCTGCATTGTGGTTTGATAAGCAGTGATTGCTACATGGTTCCTTCTCTTCTTTATTTATTTATTTATTTATTTTTCAATGTATATCCTGCCTTTTTCCTACAAAGGCTCAAGGCAGCTTACATCTCCTCCTCCATCTTATCCCCACAACAACAACCCTGTGAGGTAGGTTGGACTGAGAGTCTGGGACTGGCCAAAGTCACCCCGTTGGCTTCATGGCTGAGCGGGGACTAGAACCCAGATCCTCCGAGTCCCAGTCCCAGGCTCTTAACCACCACACCACACTGGCTCTCCCACTAGAGGAGAGTTGCTACTATCCCCCTAGCAACCCTGTGAGGTAGGCCTGCCTAAGAGTAAGCGAAACGGCATAAGGTCACAGCAGTGCATGGATCTGAACCGATTCGCTCCACTGTTAATTCTAGCTTGTTAATCAGTAACAGTGTCAGCTAACTGACTTCCAGTCACTCCAGATGTTTCTTGGAACCTGAAGCTGGGCTTGGGAACAGGAGGCAAGCCAGGGCCAACCCCGTTTCAGAAGAAATGCGGGAGAAAGCATGATTTACATAAGGCAAACAGCAAGCTGCTCTTTCCCATGGCTGGGTTTTTCAAAGCGTATTTTGTTTTGATAACAAGGGTCTGATTGCGGAAGGAAGATGCCGCACAGGAAGCAACGGGAAATTTAAATACGAATTGTGTTTGTTCTAAGGGGACATCAAAAGGCCGATCGTGGGTAAACAACTTGTCAGAGAAGAACCCGGAAATTAAGCAAGAAATCTGACAGAGCGAGGATTTTCTTTCCAGACGGCTGCCATGTGAGTCCCCGGCAGTGGAAGCAAAAGGCTATGCAAGGTGCTGCAGCAAAGCCACAGTGCAAAGTCAGATGTTCCTCCATAGCTCAGTGGTGTAGCAGGAGGCCCCATAAGTGTGGGGTGTGGCTGTGGAAGGCCCCTGCCTGAAGCCCTGGAGAAATGCTGTCCATCAGTGTTCACAGCTCTGCACTAGATTGTCCCATTGTCTGCCCAAATGAGGCAACTGCCCATGTTCCTAGGAGCAGCAGAGGTCTTATTCCCGCAAAGATGTCCCTCCATGTCGTAAGTTTAACAAGCAATGACTTCACCTATGAAGGGTTCACCCCAATCACTAGGTGGCTGAAGATGAGGCTCGATTCCCAGATCTGACTTCAGAAATGCATTCCAGAAATGCACCCAACTGTGAATCACCACACTCACAAAGACACACACTAGCAGCAGGCGTGGTTCTTGCCACACCAGCTGCTGCATGGATCTCTGCTTGGAGTCTGCAAAACGAGGCAATTCCTGGCTTCTTCGAAAGCATGCCCTGTTACCAGAGTCTCGCGTCAACCTTCTAGCCTTGAGAATTCCTCCTCTGCCATTGATAGCAAATAAAGCCGTTCCTTTCCTGATCTAGGTGGTCTGCTATCCTGTTTGTGCCAGAGGGACGTGTTCATGGCCTCAGACAGGCATCCTCAAGAAACTAAGCCCACTCTCAGTGCCTGAAACCTTTCCTGGTATAAATGGGAGAAGGTGGAAGGAAGGCCTTCAACGAAGCAATGGCCATAGTGGCACCACTTTGTCCTGTCCATCACAGGCAGAACTCCTGACCTTTGGGGCTCTGCATCACACTTGGCCAAAAGCTTGTTGCTCATGTTTGCCTGGACATGTGCTTTGTTTGCTAAGCCTTTCGTGTGCTAAGCGGACCCTCCCCTCTCACACCCCCTCCTCCACACACATCTCCACCCTGTGGAGTAGGGACAACAGCACTCCGGGAAAGGACAATGTGAGACTCTCAGCAGCAAAGGTCAGCCCCTTAGAAGCATGTCATTAAGGAGAGCCAGGCCAAAGGGCCAGCTGACCAGCTCAGGCGGTTTCATTAGCTGGTGCCCAAAGGGATGCTGATAAGCTGTCTCCCTTTTGTCTCCAGGGAGGCGGGGGCAAGAGTCCAGCTGGCTGGCAGCAATGGTCTCAAAAGAGTTCAGGAAGGAGCCCTCTGGGATTGGCCCAGGTGCACCATAAACCAGATGTAGGTGTCAGTCCTGCCTAGCCAGGCCTTTGGTCTGCCTAGTCCACTCTGGTCTGCCTTGACCAGAAGTGGCCCTACAACCAGAAGTGGCCCTTGACCAGAAGTGGCCCTACAGGGGAAGGCAATGGCAGGAGGTCTGTGAGCTGCGGATCACCCCATGAGCCACACTGCACAAAACATTGTCCCTTAGAAAAATCAGTCACATTGCAAGTGAAATTTGACCTGACTTAGCACCCGATATTTTAGCCTTCTGTTAAATGTTTCATGGTTTTGGTTGCTTTACAAAGCACACTTTTTAAGGCTGCCAAAGCTGCTGTTCATTCGGGCTCCACAAGGTATCTGAGTGCAGACAGGTATTTCTCAGCACTGCAAGCTGGGAATCGTTTTTTTTAACCCAGAGATGCTAGAAGCTGAACTTACCTTCAGCATGCAAAAGATGTACTCTACCACTAAGCAATTTATACTCCTGATTAGAAGGTGTAGTACAGCCAGTCTCTCTTTTCTTTCTTAATAGATTATCTGTGGTCAGAGAAAAGGCTGGGGATGCTATGAGACAACACAGTGGGCAAAGGTATCAGCTGCCCCGACACCCAGAAAGCCCAAATAAACCTGGGACAGGTTTATTCCCACTCCTTCCCAGGAAAGAAAACTCAAGATACAATGCTATTATTTATTATCACATTGTGTTTATAGTCCACCCTTTTTCCCTCTGCTCCTTGCAGCATTTGAAAGAGCTGCAATGGTTGTCCATTAAAATGCAACCGCCCCGTCTCTCAGCGGCTAAGGGCGAGGGTCACAAAGCCCTGGATTCAAATTTTACCACCTGCAATGAATGCACCAGGAAGCTTCAGCTCTCCCGTTCTCTCCCTCCCACACCCTACCTGCAGAACTTAGGCAATATAGCTATTCTGCTATACCTGTTTCTTAGAAAAAAGATTCCTGGAAAGTATGCGGATGAAATACGTTCAAGACAGCCAAGTTCTACTTCAGCGCTAAGAATAATTGTTCAGCTTTTCCCTCTTGTAATGGAAGCTTTTAGCACGTTTCGCAAAATTGTCACTGTTGGGGTGTGCACTTGCTTGCATGGGCTGCGGGGGGGTGGGGAGCGCACAAAGAATGGAACTGGCTCCAATATGCAGAAGCAAATCCCTTCTCTGCATCTCCACCCCGGCTTTGCTCGGTCCGCATCTGTGTGTTGGCCGGAACAACTCCAGTCAGTATAACTTGGTTACAGTTTATCTCAACGGGTGCGAAGAGGCATAATGCGTTTCTAAATGGCCGCAAGCTCTAAGCCAAGAGGATTCGCCTCTCCTGGCTTTCTATCTTCTGGCAGAGATAGTGCTTCAAAAGCAATGCGGAGGAAATAGCAGAGCGCTTTGAAGACGGGTGAAAGGGAGTCAAGTGCAGCTGCCTGAAATGGCATGGCACAGCACAGCTATTTGCCCTCCAGGTCCCAGACGGAGAGCGTTCTTTTTATTTTTATTTGAACTGTAGCATCTTCCTTTCGCTCTCTAATGCAGAGCGTCAAATCAAAATGTCTTTTTAAAGCCATATGTCAGGCCTGCATGGTGCAACGGATTATGCCGGTTATCTGTCACATGAGAGGACTTTAAAATGGACTTCCCCGTTTCTCAGCAAAATGGGATTGAGCGGGTTGGGCGTCATACTGGGGAGGAGAGGAAATGGAAGATCTGGCTCTGAGTGGCGTTATGCACCCGGCTCTACATCTCTGGAGGCTGTTGCTCAGAAACCCGGGGTTTGCCACCGAGGATACATTCACGAGGTGGTGACAGCCCACTGTGGCTCTCTAACGGCACAGAGCCCGTGGCGTGGCGTGGTTTGGTTGTGAGTGTTGGCCTGGGGACCAGAAGACCCGGGTTCTAGTCCTCACTTGGCCATGAAGCTCACAGGGTGACTCTGGGCCAGTCCCAGACTCTCAGCCCAACCTCCTTCACAGGGTGGTTGTTGTGAGGATAAAATGAAGCTAAGTAAGCCACCATGGGTTCGTCACAAGAGGAAAAAAGTTGGGGCTACCCTTGAAGATGGCTCAGAAACTGCAGCAGGTACAGACTGTGACCTGGAGGTCTGAATGTATAAGATCCGTTCTGGCCCACCTGCCTGTTTGCTTCTGGGTCCAATTCAAGGTTCTGGACTCACCCGATAAACTCTACATGGCTTGGGACCACAATACCTGTTGGACTGCCTCTCTTAACCCCAACCTACCCAGACACCATGCTCCACTTCTGGCACCTTTCCTCTGTGTGCCAAACCCTCAAGAGGCTCGGAGGGTGGCAACTGGGGGGAGGGCCTTTTCTGTGGTGGCCTCCCTCTCTGGAACAGCCTCCCTCCTGCAACCTGCCTGGCACTAAATTCGCCACCTTTTCACCACCAGGTTAAGGCAGGTTAAGAGCCAGTGTGGTGTAGTGGTTAAGAGCTGGGACTGGGACTCAGACGATCCAGGTTCGAGTCCCCGCTCAACCATGGAGCCAACTGGGTGGCTTTGGGCCAGTCACAGACTCTCAGCCCAGCCTACCTCACAGGGTTGTTGTGGGGATAAGATGGAGGAGGAGAATTATGTAAGCTGCCTTGAGCCCTTCGTAGGAAAAAGGCAGGATATAAATCGAAAAATAAATAAATCATAACATGGCAACATGGTTTCCATGCTCCTCCCTCCATCATCCCATACTGACCACATCTCCCAGCAGCCCCTGCAGGTGGAATCTCCTTCCTTGCTCTGGATGGACTTCAGCAGCCTCCTCCTGATTGGTCTGTTGAGATTTTGAGGCAGGTTCTCCCACTTCCAAGTGTCCCTGCATCTCTGCCACTCCAGCCCCCAAACCTTTTTTTACTGGAAGTAAAACAAATACTTCTGCTACAATTTCCCCTTCTCCCTCTGAGTATTCACCCACTTTCTCCCTGTTTCAGAGGGTAAACAGGGTTACTGATGCATTGCTCAGCAAGTAGGAATAAAGGGAGTGATAAAGTAGATGTTGCTAGGGTGATGTGGGTAGTAGAAACTGGATGCCTAGAACAGCCCCTTTCATTGCCACTCTTTCCACAAGACTCTATGGTTTTTTTTGTTTTTTGTTTGTTTGTTTGTTTTTTACCACTACATGTTGCTTCCAGGTCCAGAGGTCATGAGAAGCTGCAGTGAAGCATGGAAATCTTACAACAAACCATTGATTCTCTCTGTTTTTGGGAAACCCAGTATATTGTGCTGAAACACCTTAGACTGGGTTCTGATGAAATGACAGACCAACAATGTTGTTGTTGTTAGTCACGAAGTCGTGTCCAACCCATCGTGACCCCATGGAGAACATTCCTCCAGGCCTTCCTGTCCTCCACCATCCCCCGGAGTCCACTCAAGCTCACACCAACCGCCTCAGTGACTCCATCCAGCCCCCTCATCCTCTGCCATCCCCTCCTTCTTTTGCCATCTATTGTTCCCAGCATTAGGCTCTTCTCCAGGGAGTCCTTCGCTCTCATCAGGTGGCCAAAGTATTTGAGCTTCATCTTCACTATCTGGCCTTCTAAAGAGCAGTCAGGTTGATCTCTTCTAAGAAGACCAACAATAGTACAGATTAACCACAGCTTCTCATGAACTGTAAATAGTGACCGGCCGAAATTTAATCAGCAAGCTTCACGGCTTGGCAAGGACTGAACCAGGGCCTCCCCAATCCCAGCTGGACACTCCCACCGCTCTGGTGCCCATCCTTTTTTTCATGTTTGCTTTTCCCCTTACTAGCCACATAGACAAGCACAACCATTCAATACACTCTGAATGGTGCAATTCAGAGTGAAAGCAACTCTTCTGAGAACAGTCACATGAGTAACCCTGGTCAGTTGAGAATTACACCATGAATAAGATGACATCACTGGGAACACATGAAGCCAGTTCAGAGGGAGGGAAACAGTCCTGAACAGTTGGGTCAACTTTGCCCTCTTTGAAACATCACTGAAAGGGGGGATACTCTTCGATGCTACAGTAAATGTTTATTTATTGTTGAATTTCTGTTCCGTTAATCCGTAGTCCAGCAGGGGTCTCTGAGTTTATGAAAGCACTGCTGTTTTCAGATCATCCCTCATAAAAGCCCACTGCCCAGTCTTCCTCAAGGACAATTGTAAATGTCAGCAGTCACAGAACAAAATTGAAGTGAAGCCATTGACATTCAAAAACATATTGAATTGCACTCCTTTATGTTCCCATTAAAGTTCAAAATGAATAAAACAAGAGTTAGCATGTGTTAGCTGTGTTATTCCTGCCTTTATGTATTATCTGTGAGTATATAAGCCCTTTTTAAGGAAAACTAACTCTAAAAACATAAATGCACCAGTTCAGGTAACCCATACTGGCAAGTCAGAACACGGACACTTCTTTTAAATACATGTAAAGAACTAGAATTCCGAGTCAAAAGGCATCCATCACTATCAAGGTAGTCACTGCATTTATTAGCTTGTGCAAGTGATGCATTTTAAGTTATGCTTTCCGGGGGGCTTAGAGGATTGTTTCCACCCATTTAGCCTCACAACAGCCCATGAAGGTAGGTTTGGCAAAGATGTAGTAACCGCCCCAAAATTTTTGCCTGAATCGGAATTTTGAGCTAAGACCCTTTGGCTCAGAGAGCCTTCCACAGCCTGGAGTGTTCTTCCAGATGTGTTAATTACAACCCCCATCATCCCTGAGCAGTGAGCCTGCTGGTTGGGGATGATGGGGGTAGTAATCCAGCCCATCTGGAGAGCACCAAGCAAAGAAGTGCAGTGGAAGTTCTGTGTATTGTTTGTCCCGACTCTGTGTGAATTTGACTCCTTCAAAGCATTGTTTTAGGATGCTGGTCTCTGAATGTTTCCCCAAGGATCCTTTTAGGAAAAAACCCCATACATCTGAAAAACATAATGCATGACATGCCCTGTAGATTAAAGATGCGCGGCAGGAGGAAATATGGCTCTTGCCCAGCGTGGAAGCTTTGGGTCTATTAATCCCCACTTTGGGTGCATATGACTCGCTTCTCTTAATTAAACATGCCTGTTGTAATCCGATGAGCGGTGATGCATTGGGACTTTTTGTTCTAAGCCATCTGTGACAATGAGCCAAAGAAAGAGAGGCTGAACTGAAAGGCCTGGGGGAGGGACAGCCCTCGCTCCCAAATCTCTTCCTGCGGGACTGCCCCACCGCCAACCTGTTTCAACTTTTCAGAAGAAGTCCAGAGCAGAACAACCTTGCCCTGTTCACCCTAGACGAGAAGACTGAAGGCTTGTTTGCCTGCCAATCCCTGCTGAGAATGTGGTTTTGGCCAGTCTGAGGTGATGTTTTGAGACAAGGATGCCTACTGTGAAATTCACGTCCCGTAGGAGATGAGAGAGGAAGCAGGCTTGTTCCAGAGTACTTAATTTTTCTTCTTCCCTCCTCTTTGCCTTTTCCTCATGTGTCGTGTCTTTTCAGATGGTAAGTCTATAGGCAGAGAATCTCTTTCTTGAGATTTGTGAGACACAGCCAGAGATGTCAGGGGACAGAGATTTGTGATGGCTCTTAAAAGACAAAATATCCAATGCCTATGTAGGCCCAGGAATGTGACCTATTGATAAAGGGAGAATTCTGGAGCTATAAAGGCCCAGAAAAACAGAAAAAATCCATTAAAAATGGAATTTCAGGAAGCATAAAACTCTTGTGCAATATCTTCACTTTCAGAACGGTGGTGGGTGATATCTTGCCCTTTCTTTGTATTTTATTTTATTTGTTTAAAATAATACTGATGCTCTAAGATGCAGAATTCAAAAGTCTCAATCCCAAAGATTTAAATCTTTCAGTCTGAAGCTCTGAGAATGAACCCTAAAACCCAGCAAAGGGGATCATGGGAATTGAGCTCTACACATCTGAATGACTGATATTACATCTGTATTTTTTCACATACACTCCTGGCTTATTTCTATGGTGAATTCTAAGTGCTGAGCCTTACCTTTAAAAAGCCGTTGCGTTAAATGCAAGGCGCAAGGTAGTGGAAGTGGTAGCCAGCGCCACTGGATGCATGCAGACCTCCATGTTTGGAGTTTGTGTGCAGAAAACCTTGGATTGCGCCCTTGTTGCTGTGATGTCCCATCCAGTCATCTGCTATGTATGACAACCCATGAATGAAACCCCTTCCTGAGCAGCTCTCCCAAATTGGATTGCACCCTAACTCTGGTTAATTTGTATACTGGCATTGTATTGTGTATCACGTGACCTTCTTTGATGACTCGAAAGGGACCAAAAGGCAGAGTAGCAAATCCTTTGATCAAAATAAAATATGCATATCTGTAATATGCACCCGGGCTTACTGTTTCAGTTATAAATCAATAATAATTCACTATTATAAGGCCTCATTCTTAGAGTGGTCAGCAACTGGTCAGCAACTGAAGCTTATGGGAGAATAAATAACGGCCATTGTTCACTTGCTGACAACAAACCCTCTTTGGGAGGAAATAGTTGTGTTGCAGCAGCAACACTGCCAAGGAAAGAATCCTCCATATGCACGGCTTGGAATCGGACAACAATCCCTTCTGGATTCTTTTGCCCACAATTAGGGAGCCTCATACTATCTGGTTAGTGTGAAAACAGGAGCTATATGAGACACCGAGTGGGGTGGCTGGGGCTTTGGGTTTGCTCGTGGCGGAACCACGAAGTGCCGCAAAGGCCCTCTTGATGCTGATTTTAGCAATGATGCCAGAGCTCAAGTGTTTTGTTATCTCAGTGTGTTATGTATCTGCTTTGAAAACCTGAACAAAGAACGCTTTAAAAGGTCTGCTGAGACTTACCCCAACCGGCAATTTTTGATGTGCATTTTAATTGATTCTGAAACTTACATTTTTCCAGAGGGAAAAAAGCCAGCAAGAAAATAACATACAAAGTAATCAAGGTCTTGCAACACTTCAGCAAGCATGGGTTACTAAACATTATGATTCACTGACTGTTCCAAAGCTGGTTAAACCAATCCATTGTTGTTCCAAATTGGGGTTGGAGTTTAACCCCCACAATTTTAAGTGGTCCTACTTTGAAATCAGTGGCATGGAGATTAGGCACGTCCCGGCTTCAGCCAGTCCAATTGTTCCCAGCAGATGCGGGCAAATAAAGCTTCGTGTACTCAAAACGTGCGTGGAACACAGGGTATTTCCAAATGAGGCTTTAAAGTCACCATCACCTTGCCTCATTCATGGAATTTTACAGGCATTCTAGAAATGATCACCCCCTTGTTTTACCCTCCTGAGTTTTCTCTGCAGGTTCTCCAGTCTTTTCCAGTTGTCAAACACCAACTGGACCTGGCCACTACGACAAATAGGATGGCAGTTAAACAAGGACAGGTACCACTGAAGAAGACACCTCTCTGCCTGAAATCTGCATGTGGTAATTTAGGTGCTTAGGTACGAATGTGGAAGTAATTACCAGATTTCAGATAGAAATAGTAAGGAATGGGGGTGCCACTTTTGCATCAGCAAAAAAGACACAAGTATAGATGCAAATGTAGACTTCGTTCTTGTAATTTAAATAGAAAAACAGTTTGATGGAGGGGAAGACTGTGACACAAGGCTTAATGGGCAAGTCCAGGGCCCCCGATCTCCCCTTTTAGGGTTATTGATCTTTTAACTGAGATTTTATATGGAACTCATTGCCATGGGAAGTGATGGTGGCCACCAACCTGGATGGCTTTAAAAGGGGACTGGACAGATTCATGGAGGAGCAGGAGGCTCTCTGTGGCTGCTTGCCTTGCTGGCCATGGGCTCCCTCCTTCCCCAGAGGTGGCCTGCCTGCATACCCCAATTGCTCAGGAGCCGGGGAGGAGGAGGCCTTGCACCCATCCTGCTGGAGGGATCCTGTGGGCGGCTGGTTTGCCCCCATGAGTATGGAGTGCTGCACTGGATGGACCTTGGCTCCAACCCAGCATGGCTCTTCTTAGGTTGTTATGATAGGATAGCCCTTCAAAAAGAGGACTGTCCTCTTTAATCAAAAACACACGGCCACCCTACAATTGCACCAAGAGACAACACTGGCTGCTAAAAGCAGGCTGTACTCCATTCTGTTTTCCACATCGTCTCAAACTCCTCTCTGCTTTTCTTCACCAGTTCTGTCTGGGCCGGACCTGGGACCGCAGATCTGCTGCCTGATGGATCTAGCGTCTGTTGACATTCCCAGGGATATGACTGCATCTTCAGAGTGCTGTCAAGAAAGGAAAAACGAAAGACACATCCCAGCTGTAGGGAACCTCCTACACTCCTTGCAGCTGGAAGGAACCGCTTTTGACCTGTTCCCCCAGATGACCGAAAGCCCTTCGGATGCTTTCCAGAGACCCTGGACCAGGGAGCGGAGGAAGGAGAGTGCTGTCTTTGCAGCACCAGAAAACATCTCCCCCACCTCTCCTGGGCTTGCTGTGCGCTCCGCCCACAACTGCATGTTTCACAAGCCACCTCAGTCCAGCCGGGCGGTAGCAGAGGGCTGCAGACGGTCCCATCCGGTCCTCTGCAGCCAGAGGAAAGGCAGCTGTGGCCAGGAGAAGAGAGTGGGGAATGGGTGCGGTGTGAGAAAGCGGATGTGGGGGAATCCAGGGGGCTCACCCCCTTTTTAATGGGCAGATGGCACATTGCATGGAGATGCTGATGCGGATGGGATGGCTCTGTGGGTGTCTTCCAGGAAATATCGGCCATCAGCTTGGTCCAGGGCACCTTGGACACTGACCTGCCAGACACAGGAATTCTGGAGGGGTGCAAGTCAGCTGGAGTCTGCTTCGGCGAGTGCTCAGAGCCCCAGATGGATGGGGGTGGGGGGCACACAGGAGAGCCTCCCCAGAGAAGGGGACTCTGAGTCCCATGGCTTTCTACCCCGCAGGGCCCATCTGCTCAACAGGGAATCACAGGCTCAAGTGCCGCATTGCCACAGTGCCAAGCCCCAGGCGAGCTGCCGCATGGGCGGACTGGACAAATCCGGCGAGGAAAAAGCTATCAGTGGCTAGTAGCTGTTGTGCTCCTGGTTGCCCACCATGAAAACAGAATGCCACACCAGGAGGGCTTGGTTGGGTCCGATCCAGCACAGCTCCTCTGCTCTTCCGGCCCACCTCCCTTGCTTTCCACTCCGTCCAGCATCAGGACTGGCTCTTAGGAAACACACCACCCAAAAAAGTGGATGCAAAGTGAGAAATTATTATACATTTAAATAATAATGTATGTGAGCCGCCCCGAGGCTTGTTGTGAGCCGCCCCGAGGCTTGTCGCAAGGGGCGACCTATAAATTTCTAAATAAATAAATAAATAAATAAAAGTGCTTGCTTTAACATATAAAGTCCTATTTTGATTATTTTTGTAATTTTAGTGACATTGCTGTCTTAATCCACTCTGTTCTAAATTATTATCCCTCAGCTGTGTACTGTTTTGTTTTATTGTTCTTTTGCTTATTGCTGTATGTTTTAATTGATTGCTTTTATTGTTATAGTGGGCTTTATCTCATTATCATCTGGCTAGAGGGTCCTTGGGCCAATATAGCAGAATATAAGTTTAATAATAAATAAACAAAATAATGAATAAGCTAGACCTAACAGTACATCTCACCTTATATGGGAGACTGTGACCTATACCATCAGCATTCTAGGTGGTGGGCATTGGTGGACAACTTCACGGTCGCCTCTTCCTTTGGATGGTCCTTTTTCTTTAAGCCAGACTTGTACCGGACAGCCCATCAGACAGAGGACACCATCAAAATACAGAACAGTCCTCTGTCAAGGAGGATACATGGCCACCCTAGGGCCCCTTTTCCCTGGGGAAATCCACTGAGCCCATTGAGCTTGGCTAGGACTGACTGAGCTGTGGGGTTGAGGCCCAGGGTCACACAGCTGAGCACACCACCATCACCCCCTCCTGTATAACCCCCGCAGGAGGAGCAGATGTTGAGGGATGGAGGGAAACGGAAGCCAACTCCATGAAACTGCAAGCGTGCGGAATAGACTTTAGCTCGTTTGGCAAACCATTATGTTGCCCTAACCTATCTGCAATCGGAGGCGATCACAGGGCTTGGAATGACGGTTGCGTGGAAGGAGAGAAGACCAGTGGCAGTTGTGTGTCTTGCAGTCGAAGCAATCCTTGTGGCCTTCCTCATGGCAGGGGCCTAAGGCGGATAAGGCCAAGGTCTAGGAGGGCTTACCCAGAACCTGCCCCGTTGCCTTTCTGCTAACCACCGGCAAGAGGCGAGAGAGACTTGGGCACTCAGCTGGTTCCTTGGCTCTGCCGTGCTCTTGGCTGAGCTCCGGCCAGCGCTGTTGCCCTGTGCCTAGAGAAAGGCTTTCTCTGGACGCTTCCCCGACCTCTGCCCGCCATCCCAGGCCTGGTCCTGCATGTCGGGATCTCCTGACCAACCCTGCTTGGACCACGTGGGACAATCCTATCCCAGCCAGCCTCACTCCAGAAATCGCACGTGGGAGAGGGTTAAATGACCAGAAGGAGGCCAGGAGAGCACTGCTGGGTAGGCCAAGGGGCCACGGAGTCCCCCAGTCTGCCCGCAGTGACCAACCGGCTGCCTGGAGGAAGCCCACAAGCAAGACAGGAGTGCAAAATTCCCCCTGCCCATTCTCCCCGGCAACTGGAGTACAAAAGCAGACTGCTTCTGGTACAGCAGAGAGCACACAGCCCTCCCAGCCATGGACAGAGCGCTCCTCCATGAAGTTGTCCAGCGCATTTCAAAGCCCTCCAACTTGGTGGCGTTTCCTGCATCGTGTGGCAGGGAATTCCACCGTTCCTTTCCTTTGCCCCCACAGTCCTATCCATTAGCTTCATGGAGTGAATCCAAGTTCTAGCACTATGGGAAAGAATAGTAGCTCCCCCCACATTATGCATAATTTTGACTCACTTTTTTTTCTAGAGAAACAATGCCAGCTGTTGCCATTATTCCTCACTTTCCATGCCACTCCAACTTTCCATCCTAGTTGGCCTTCTCCGCACTTTTTTCCACCTGAGCAATGTCCCTTTTCAGGTGCCCCTGCCACAGTTGTGCAGAAACTTCTAAGTGCAGCCACACCGAAGATTTATATAAGGGGAATAACATAGGAACATGGAAACAGCGCGAGTCAGAAGGGGCCTCCCGGGCCATCCAGTCTGACCCCTGGCTCCAGCCGGCTCCACTCACGACATGCCTACCATGTGGACGTCCAGCCTATCCTTGAACACCCTCACCAATGGGGCTTCAACCACCTCCCGAGGAAGCCCATTCCACGCCCTCGGGGTCCTGACTGTCAGGAAGTGCTTCCTGGCATCCAAATTGAACCTTGGCTCCCTGAGCTTTGCTCCGTTGGAGCGCGTCCTGCCTTCCTCTGCAGGGGAGAACAGGTCTCTCCCCACCTCTGTGTGACACCCCCTCACACACCTGTATGTCGCCAACATATTCTGAGTCTCCTCTTCTCCAAGCTGAAGAGAACCGGTTCCCTCAGTCTCGCCTCATTCGGCATCCCCTGCAAACCAGCCACCAACCTTGTGGCCCTGCGCTGCACTGACTCTAACCTGGCCATTTCCTTCCTGTAATGAGGGGCCCAGAAATGAACACAATACTCCAGTTGCAGGAGCACCAGAGTCATATAGAGTGGCAGTAATACCTCTCTCGATCTTGTAAGTCTTGGCACTTTGATTTTCAGTTTTTTTCCCAATTCTGCCTGACATGGGGCTTGTGTTTTTCGCAGGCAGCATGCTCTGGCCTGATATTTTCATCAAGATATCCATCACCTCTCCAAGATCCCTTTCTCGATCAGTTAATGCTAGCTCTGATCCCATATTTGAAGTCGGAAGTTTTGCTCCAGCGTGTGCACACACAAACACACGTGCACACACATAACTGACATGTCTCGGAGAAAACTGGAGCATAACCTTTCTTTCCCTTAAGCAGCCTTCCAAGAGGAGGACGTGTCCTTGTAGGGAGTCTGGTGAGATTTTCTCTTGGCCAGAAACAGATGAATGACCTTATTGATCTAAGCCTCCATGCGAAGGATTTGTCCTACTGCCCCAGTGGGTCTTAGAGCCCCTGGATTTGCCCCTTGCATGTTTTTTACCATGTATTTATTTATTTATTAAAACATTTATATGCCGCCCCATCACAACAAAGCCTCAGAGCAGCTTACAACATATAAAAATACAATAATACATTTAAAAGCATCTATCTATCCCCATCCCCCGGTGCATCTCGGCAACTTAAAATACAATCCAAATTAAATATACAAAATCATAAACAATAAACCACACCCTATAAATAAATAGACACAATTAAACTATAAATAAATAATAACCGTTAACTAAACAATACAGAAATACATAAGTACATAACAATATACTATAAACCAAAAAGACAAATTAACAATTAAAATACAATTTGAATAAAAAAGTCTTTGCCTGGCGCCGAAAAACAAATAACGACGGCGCCAGGCGGACCTCTCTGGGGAGCGCCTTCCATAATTGGGGCGCCACCGCCGAGAAAGCCCTCCTCCGGGTGCTCACCCTCTCAATCTCATTCACGGAGGGTTCCCGGAGGAGGGCCTCTGTTCCAGATCTCAGAGGGCGGGAGGGCATATAAGGGCGCAAGTGTTCCATTAGGTATCCAGGTCCCAAGCCGTTTAGGGCTTTATAAGTCAAAACCAACACCTTGAATTGGGCCCGGACTTCAATCGAGAGCCAGTGGAGCTGACAGAGGACTGGGGTTATATGAGAATAATGCCCAGTCCCCGTCAGCAACCTGGCAGCTCTATTTTGCACCAACTGAAGTATCCAGACCGTCGTTCTGCAGCCCCACATAGAGGGCGTTGCAGAAATCTAGTCGAGAAGTCACCAACGCGTGTATCACTGTCGCCAGGCAGTCATAGTCCAGGAAGGGACGCAGCTGATGTACCAACTGAAGCTGTAAGAAAGCACTCCTCGCTGCTGCCGTCACCTGGGCCTGCAACGACAGCTCCGGATCGAGGAGTACTCCCAAGCTGCGGACCTTGTCCTTTAGAGGGAGTGCAACCCCATCCAGGACAAGGCCCAAGTTCCCCACTCCAAGGCCTGAACCACCCACCAGCAGGACCTCCGTCTTGTCTGGATTGAGCTTCAGTTTATTGGCCCTCATCCAGCCCATTACCTTGGCCAGGCACCGGTTCAGCACAGCTCACCTGGATTGGTGGAGAACGAGAGGTAGAGCTGGGTATCCTCAGTGTACTGATGACTCCGCAGCCCACACCTCCTGATGACCTCTCCCAACGGTTTCATGTAGATGTTGAAAAGCAAGGGGGACAAAATGGACCCCTGCGGTACTCCATGGCATAGCTGCCATGGCGCAGAGCCATAGTCCCCCAGCACCACCTTCTGAAATCGGCCGTTGAGATAGGAGTGGAACCACTGCCAAGCGGTGCCTCCAACTCCCATTTATTATTCATTTTCTTTTACAAACTTATAAACTGGCCTCTATCCACAGTTGATCCTGGGGAGAGGATACAAAAAGACAATGGTAATACAAAAAGTGCTGTAACAGGACAGAATAAGAGCCATGCCAATGATTCCAGCAGCAAGCAAAGAACGAGTGTTGGTGGTATAGAAATTAAATCAAGAAAATCAAGAAAGAAATCCTTCATGAAGGATATGAAGGCATGTTTTTATTTGGTACAGAAAAGAAAGTCAGATTGGCAGCGATCGTATCTCCGTGAGAGAACTTTCCAAAGACAAGGTGCCACCAGCAAAAAGACCCTCCCTTGTGTAACGGTATGATGCATTTCTCCCAGGAGTGGTACTTGCAGCAAGACCTGCTCTGCTGATTTAATGCAAGGGAGGAAGCGTTCCCTCAGGTCCTTGGAATCTGAGGTTGCAGCGGCAGTACATGGCCATCTGTGCGCATGGCATGAGAGGTCAGGACTGTGCCCCAAGGAGCTGAGCATTTATGTTGTTGTTGTTGTTGTTGTTGTTGTTGTTAGTCGCGAAGTCGTGTCCGACCCATCGCGACCCCATGGACAACATTCCTCCAGGCCCTCCTGTCCTCCACCATCCCCCGGAGTCCACTCAAGCTCACACCAACTGCTTCAGTGACTCCATCCAGCCACCCTTCTTCTTTTGCCATCCATTGTTCCCAGCATCAGGCTCTTCTCCAGGGAGTCCTTCCTTCTCATTAGGTGGCCAAAGGATTTGAGTTTCATCTTCAGGATCTGGCCTTCTAAAGAGCAGTCAGGGTTGATCTCCTCTAGGACTGACCGGTTTGATCGCCTTGCAGTCCAAGGGACTCGCAGGAGTCTCCTCCAGCACCACAACTCAAAGGCCTCAATCCTTCAGCGCTCAGCCTTCCTTATGGTCCAGCTTTCACAGCCATACATTGCAACTGGGAAAACCATAGCCTTGACTATACGCACTTTTGTTGGCAGGGCGATGTCTCTGCTTTTGAGTATGCTGTCTAGATTTGCCATAGCTCTCCTCCCCAGGAGCAAGTGTCTTTTAATTTCTTGGCTGCAGTCCCTGTCTGCGGTG
This sequence comes from Varanus salvator macromaculatus, assembly GCA_023646645.1. NCBI lineage: Eukaryota > Metazoa > Chordata > Lepidosauria > Squamata > Varanidae > Varanus > Varanus salvator. The sequence goes on along the minus strand of JAIXND010000624.1, from coordinate 23,133,939 downwards.
ATCTTGGAGCCCAGGAAAACTAACAGCAACAGCAAAGGGCAGACAGAGGCTGGGAACCAGTGTGGAGTAGTGACTGGACTGGACTCTAGTCCTTGCTGTGCGACTTTGAGTCAGCCCTCACTCTCAGCCTCGCAGGGTCGTTGTGAGGGTGAAGCAGCAAGCAAGAAGGGTGCATAACAAGAGGGGAAAGGCAGGATGTTGTCGGGATATAAAGAAACAAGCGGGGAAGGCAGCAGCATGGAACTGTTTCAAACATTCAGGCTGGGCTGCAGGAAGTGGGAAGGGCTGAAAGGCAAGGCCTGCAAGGCCAAGGTGGGATTCAAGCGGGGAAGAGAGCAAGACGGGTGGCCTCGCACTGCATTCTGGGGAGCAGCTCCAAGCAGGGAGAGCAGCAAGACAGAATGTGCAGGGGGGCTGGACGGAGCAGGAGAACGACTTGTCGACACTCTCCGAGCAGGGGGCAGTCCTGCAAGCTTCCTGAAGGCTGGAAGGCCCCGGGTTCTTTGGCATCCCAGCTCCAAGGTCCTGCAATCTCAGAGCTGGAACTCTGGAGACCGAATTCCACCCCACCCGCTTGCAGCCAACCTGGAAAGCCCTGCACCCTCTGCCTCCCGGAGCTCAGAAATCTTCCCTGGAGGGGAGAAAGGGGGGCATGCCGAAGCGCAGGCGCTTTACACTCACACCCATTCTGATCCGTGTCTTAGCCACCTCCCTCCCTTCTCCAGGACTTTATCTGGGCAGCTGAAAATGACCGTGTAGATAAAAATCCAGGGCTAGGAAGATTGCCTGTACTCTATGCTCGGGGCATAGGGCAAGGGTGGGGAAAACAAGACCAAGCCGGAAGAACAAACTGACGCGATCTTATGCCGCCGACAGCAGGGGATTCAACACCCAGCTGCAGCACTGATGTGTTCTGCACACCCTTCCCTTATGTTGCTCTGGTGGTTTTGCATCCGCCCATATCCTGCCGATCGTCCCGCTTCTGGCTGGAGGACGTTGGCTGTGGCCATCTGCAGATAGCAGGGGACTGTGTGCAACTTGTGCGGTTTAATAACCACAGTGTTGTCCTTGGAACTGGGAAGCGAAAGGCTAATGAATGCGAGCTCTTAAAAAAATCACTATTTATTATTCGTGTTGCTATGGAGGGAACACAGATGTCCGCAAAGAGAAGGAACGTGGTAATAAATAAGATCTTTAACCACGACCATTTTGACATGAGATGTTTCAGTTAACTCGTTGTTGCGATAAAGATTTCTGCAAATGCTCCAGCAAATTTCATAGATGGAGTATAATTCCAGCTTACTGGAAGAGAAAGTAAGAGGAGTCTTCCTGGAGCAGAGCAGGGTCACAGAAATATAGACTCATGGAACAGTAGAGTTGGGAAGCGCCTATGAAGCTATCAAGCCCAACCCCTGCTCAATGCAGAACCCCAAGTTACAGCATCCCTGCCAACAGCACCCTCCCATCCATGTTCCCCAGTAACTGGTATCCGTATTTCTACTGAGGCTCACATTGAGCCATCCAGATCTGAAGCCATTGGTGATCTTCCCCTCCATGGATTTGTCCAATTCCCTTTTAAAGCCACCCAGATTGGTATGGTATGAATTCCATAACGTAATTCTGTGTTGTGTGAGGCGCGTTCTTCTGTCCCTCCACGAACTCCCACCATGGCTCTCCTTCTCCTTCTCCACTTTCTCCACACCATGTATGATTCTGTAACCCTCAATCATGCCTCCCTTCAGCTGTCTTTTCTCTAAGCTAACTTGTCCTGGCCACAAATGGCCAGATATAGAAAATATATCTATAAAAAAGATATAGAAAATACCAGAAAAGTCGATCTGTAGGACCTTAACCACCATCTCAAATGGTCTTCGAAAGGAATGGTTTGGTTCAGCTCCATGGTCAACCATGGACTAATTGGCTGGGCCTGAAGAAACAACCCGCTTTCCCCATCTGTAAAATGGAAAGCCCAGTGACCTTTCTGAGGATCCTCTTGAATTCCGCAGAGGTTCTTCAAAGCATCTGACTTCCTATTTAGCATCGTGAGGTTCCCAGCTTTTCTGTATAGCAAAGGAAGGTTATGGTCTACATGTGCGTATCTGTGTGTGCACAGGAACCAAGCAGCATAGAACCAGGGGTGCCATGTTCCCTCCCTGTGCCTCTTTTTTCACATGTACACAGGTGTGCAAGGGTTGTCCACCCACCCTTCTGTTCCCCAGGGCCTCAGCCTGAATATTATTCCCGCTGAGCCTTTGGGTGACAGATTTCTATCTCTTATGCATGCAATCTGCTGCTGCAAGGGGCGGCATACAAATATTTAATAAATCAATCAATCAATCAATCAATCAATCTTTGCTGTGAAAAGATAAGCCTCAATGTACACGGCCAGAAACTGGAGGGAGGGCCTAAGCCAGATCCTTATTGGTCAGGGTATGTGTCTGTCAGTGTCAAGCCCAGTTCCTTCTGCTGCCTCCATGTCTGAAGAAACAAAATGAGGCAAAATGTGCAGATAAACATCCAGCTATTTGTGTCCCCTAGCCTGGAAGCAGACAGATTTTGGGCTTGTGGGATGTACTTGTTTTCCCGAGACCACAGAAGTCCCCCAACCTCCGTTGCTGTTCTTAGGCAAGCGGGGTCTGCAAATTTTCTCAACTGCTACACATCTCCAACTAGGTCTCCATTTACTATAAAAATTGCCAGCTTCAGCATCCCTTGACCCAGAACTGAAGCCATCTTAACCTAGAAGGTCAATTGGGTGGTAATTTGTGCCTTCCTGTTTGCTCTCCTTCCCTAAAACAGACTTCCTGAAGTGAGTACCTTCCAGATGACTTGCGGCTCCACGGCCACTGGCCACCTTGACCTGGTCCACATGACGCAACCTACCATGGGTGACCAGCGATGGTGGGTTGTGGTGTAGTATGAACCCAGCAGTTTCTGCTGAATAGTTTATTTTTCATGAACAAGCCGCCCTGAGAACCTATGGCAAGCTTTAGGGTTGTTGTCTTGCCCAAATTTGGCAGGGCAATTTTATCATGGGATGTCAGGAAAGCTACATTGGCTCTGTGTGTGTGGGGAGGGAGGGGGGGGAGAGGTTGGTCTTCAGAGTCTCAGTTCCAAGATCCTGAGGCTCAGAATAATCCTATGGATTCCTGGATGATGTCCAGAGGTCACTCTGCAAGCGTACAGACCTAAAATATGGTAACCAGCTTTGATGGCTTTTGAAAAGACTAAACTAATGCATGGAATGTAGCAGTTTGTTTGTTTGTTTGTTTGTTTGTTTGTTTATTAAAACTTTTATATGCCATCCCATATGCATGGCATCTTGAGATGGCTCACAATCAATAAAATCAAATACCTTAAAAACAATCTAACAGTAAATAATACATAAAATGCAACTGTAGCATTACAACACTAATTTTTAAAATAATGGTTGAATAGAAAGGTTTTGACCTGGCGCCGAAAAGAGTATAAGCTCGGAGCCAGGTGAACTTCTCCAGGGAGCGCACCCCATAATCTGGGTGCCACCGCAGAGAAGGCCCTACTCCGAGTAGATGCCCTTTTTGCCTCCTTCTGGGAGCAAGGCCTCTCCTGCTGATCTTAAGGGGCGTGAGGGCGTGTAAGGAAGCAGACGTTCCTTCAGGTATCCCGGTCCCTTAGGAACATAAAAACATAGGAAAAGCCATGCTGGATCAGTCCACGGTCCATCCAGTCCAGCACTCTGTGCACACGGTGGTCAACCAGTTGCCCACAGGGTCCCCCAAGCAGGATGGGTGCCAGGCCTCCCCCTGCCCAGCTCCTCAGCCACTGGTGTGTGCAGTCGGGCGGCCTCTGGTGGAGGAGGCAGCACATGGGCAGCAAGGCCAGTAGCCACTGATAGTCTCCTCCTCCATAAATCTCTCCAGTCCCCAAGGAGGACTTGTTTGCATGAGCATCATATGATCACAGGGGATCTGGAATTCGGTGGTGCAGTGGTAAAAATGCCCAGTGTGACCCCCCCCCAAGATGAGGCCTCTGCAGCAGAGGGAGTTTTGGGGTGCCTCTTTTGGTGTCCTGTCAGCTAAAGAGGGAGGCACCTGGTGAGATGCATTCCCAGTGTTGCATGCATTGGATTTGGATGGTGCAGACGGATAAGAATTTCGTTTGGCACATTGTCTAGTAAGGACATACTCAAATTTACACATTTCTTCACAGAACAGGATGGAAGGAATATGATGCTTTGAAAAATGGATGGGGAATGCAGAACGGGAGGTTCCATCCATCCCCGTCATTATGAGTCCTGAGGGGCCCCTTCTGTCAACAAGGTCCATCCTTTTTCTCTTGAGGGGTGAAGGGACACCAGTCCCGAATGCCTGGGGATTCCGTGTCACAGCATGCAGAAGGGGATCAAAGGATATCTCCTGGCACTGCCCTGTGCCTTTTGTTTGCTCTCCCGCTGCTCTTCCCTTTCCTTGCATTCCTTCTGTTTTCCTTCTGTCTCAATATAAACACCAGTTGGGATTTCTCTCTTGCAAAATGCCGTGTTGCTCCAGAGCCCAACTTGAAATCTGACGAAATCTGCTCTTGATAAAATTTGTTTTCTTTTCTCGCTGGATGGAAGTGCCAATTGCAAAGGGGGTGGGATCTGTGTGCATGGTGTGAGTGAGTGTGTGTGTGTGTGTGTGTGTGTGAGAGAGAGAGAGAGAGAGAGAGAGAGAGAGAGAGAGAGAGAGAGAGGAGACAGCACTAGGAGAAACCTAGAGCTCCTTGGCACAACCCAAAAAGCTTCCTTTTATTTGCTTTTTTTCCTGCAAAAGCCAAGGTGAGGAAATAGGGAGGGCTTGGAGACTCCGATGGCATCACCTGGGAAAATAAAGCCCCTTTCATCTTTGGCTACCTCCGTCTCCTCCTCTTTCCGTGCTCAGTGTTTGCAGGCCTGAAGCTCTCAGCTGCTCTGACCAACAGCCGTCCCAGGCTGAGAAAGGAAGCATTTCACAGGGCCCGGAAATGCACACCGAACAAGAGGGATATTGTCTTGCACTTCTACCTGGAGTGTTTCTACACATCATGAGCAGATGTGTGCGTGTGCTTCTGTCGCTCTTCATATACATCCATACTCACCACGTGCTCTGACCGAGAGGTGAGCTGGTTGGATCAAGTGGATATTTGATTTGAAACATCAAAGCAGTCCTGATGGCACCCTTAATCATCGTGGTAATCGGTCGGAAAGCAACCCCTGGTGGGGAGGGGTCTTGAGCACAGCCTGCTGTATTTGGATGCCTGGCTTATCCGTCTTCTTCCAAGACATTTGCAAGGCCCTATCTCCCTTGCTCTCGCAACAACCCCGGGAGGTAAATCACCCAACAGAGAGGGAGCGAAGGCTGAGAGGGAATCACAAACCGTGCAGCCCTCCCACCCCCACGGAAGCTGGGCTGGGCTCCCAGTGTGCCAGGATAAGGGTGCCCTTTTCTGAGTACGGCTGCACTAGGAGAAGACCCTGATGCTGGGAGGGACTGAAGGCGAAAGGAGAAGGGACGGCAGAGGGTGAGATGGGTGGATAGTGTCATCGAAGCGATGAACATGGGCTTGAGCAGACCCCGGGAGGCAGTGGAGGGCAGGGGGACTTGGCCTGAGTGGTCCATGGGGTCACAAAGAGTCGGGCATGACTTAACGACTGCACGGCACACTAGGAACTGAGGAACCTACCTTCTGCTGCAGACTTTTAGACATGTTTGGACCGCAACACCCAGAATTCCCAGTCAATGACCCTGCTGGATGGGAATTCTGGGAGTTGTGGTCCAAATGCTTCTGAAGGCCACCGGGTGTATTTATTTATTGTTTATTTAAAACATGTACATGCCACCTATTGTGCCACAGCATCTCTAGGTGGCTCACAATCAGACAATTAAAACCATTATAACTTGGGGAAGGCTGTCCTACTGGGTAAACTGGCGGTCCATTGAAACCCATATTGTCTTTTCTTTGCTGATGGTGGGGACTGAGGTGCTCCATGCGGCGGGGCGAGCACCAGCTTAGCCCTATATGCAGCTGGGTCCCCAAGGCGAGCGCTCCTCATCTCCATGGCTACCGCCAAGTCCTGAGATAACTGTGGGACTTGCTGACATCAGGGGAGAGGGCCCACCTGTTCCTCACATGCCTGAGCCCCAGCACATGCCAATGGGCATCTGGAGTGCCACCTCTGATCCCAGAGCTGCAGTGGCAGGGGGGGGGCTCCATCGCGGCCGTCAGCAGCCACCTGAGAGGGATGGTTCTGCTTGGAGCCCTGCACTGGGCAGGGGGTTGGACCGGTGGCCCTCTGGCCCCTTCCGACTCTGCTATCCTAGGAGTCTATGGCTTTCTGATTGGAGATAGCAGTGGAGATGCACTCCAAGAAGGCTCCTTCTAGGGAGTGGGGACTGAAACCTAAGTGCACCTCCCAGGAGGAACCTAAGTGAGGATTGGAACCTAAGTGCAACCCCCAGGAGGCGTCACAGGCTGGATGGGGGTGCCCTGTGGACTGGAGGTCCTGCCCCCTATTTTATGAAGTTGGCAGTCCTGCTAGCAGGTCTGCCATCTCTGAGTGTGCAAGCTGGACAGCTAAGAAAGCTGACAAGAGGAACATGGATGTGTTTGGAGGAGAGCTTGGGAACAGGCCCAACAGGTGGGCCCTAAGTGGAGTCGAGCCAGAGCTTTCCCGGGAAGCAAAAATGATGACACTGAGACTGTTGTACTTCTGGCACATCATGAGAAGGCAGGGCTTCCTGGAAAAGATGCTCATGCTAGGGGAAGTTGAAGGGAGGAGGAGGAGGAGGAGACCAGCTATGAGATGGATGGACCTCCAAAAGGAAGACTCACCCTTGAATTGTGCAAGAGCTGAGCAGGGTTGTAATGGACGGGGCGTTTTGGAGAGCACCCATTCATAGGGTTGCCGTAAGTCAGAGACAACTTAACGGCCCATTACACTCTAAGTGGGCAACTGTCCACTGGCATGAACATGTTTGCGTTGTCTAGTTGTGGCACTGGCACACCATTCAGACTTGGATCTCGCAAGTCAAAGACCAGGCGCTCCTGGGCTGCCTTGCAAAAGTGCAGGATTTCTCAAGAGTGATTCGGGGGTACAACCGCAAACGCGCCGCTGCACCAGCTCTGCTGCTGCAGCCAAAAGCAACAGGCAAGATCTGTGCCGTGCCTTCAGGACTCTTCAGAGAGCCATGTTATTACAGCTCAGGTAAGGAGGGAAGGAGGGCAGGCCAAGCAAAACAGCCGAAGTTTGTGCATGCAAGGGGAATTCTAAAGGAAGCTTCTGCTGAATGAGCCCTGGGGATGCACAGCAAAGCCCCCAGGTGTTCCCAGACTGCACTGGCAAGCCTCAAATCACTTATTCTTAAGGAGTTCCGTTCCGTTCCCTTCCTTGGACAACTCAGGAATTTGTGGTTTGAGGAAACAGACTTAAACAGGAAAAACCACAGAGAAATGTCGGAGGGCTTTCTGCACGGGAGCCCCCCTGCCCCTCGGGGCTTTGGGATGGTGTGCAACGTTGTCTTCAGCCCAGTGGGGGCCCCAAACCTCTGGCCATTTGTAAGAGCAGTCGACCAGTCAAGGGCCAGAGGTGGGACACGTGCTCTGAATGCATGACCCATGACCCATGCAGCTCGATCGGAAGCATCCCAGGAGAGCTTGCAGAGGCCCTGGCCTGAAACTGGGGCAGTCATGTTCAGTGGGGGTGCGATGCTCTTCCCTGGAATCCAGCTCCCTTCAGGCCATGATCCTCCTCCTCTGCTTGCCCTGGCTTCGAACGGGAGCTGAGCCAAAGCTCGTGGAACCCCAGCTGTGCACCCAGCAATCTTCCTGCGTGTCACATGCAGAAGCAAAAACAAAGCTGTCCGCACATGTGCAAGAGGGACACACTCGTGCAGGGCTCACTTGCTGGTCACATGAACCCTTGGCCCAAGTGCCAGGACAGACCCATGATTCCAAGAAAATGGGCCAGCATTCAGGAGCAAAGCCCAGGGAATCAGAGGAGCCTCATGCTGAGAATGGATTCCCTGCCGGTCACTGGAGGCTGCAATGAGCCACAGACGAAACAGTGACCTGGCTTGGAGTGAGGCTCCTGTGAACATCCAAAGCTGTCTTTGAATGATCCAGCTCTTGGTTCCCACTTCTCTGTACTTGTGCCAGGATCTCATCATATCTGGAAAATGTCCTTGATGGAAAAGCTATGAGATCTCTTGGAGAAGCACCACGCAAGGCTTAGAAGAACCTGCTACCACCCAAAGGCAGTCTGAAGTGCTTTATCTCAGCCAGCGTCCTTCCTAAATCCTCAGCCCTGCCTGAATCCCTCATTCTTCCCCTTTGCAGAGAAGATCTGGCTGTAGACAATTCCCTCACAGATTCCCAGGAAGGAGAGGGACAAGCTGTGAGAATAGGACCAGACTAAGATAGCACCAGAAAGCAAGAATAAATTGTCATTGAACCATGGCTTGTTGAAGTGTGGCTTATTGTGTTGTCTGAACCCACCCAAGGTTACAATCCACAGTTCACAAACTACCAACATACCATGGCTTATTTTCATGGCTTTTTGGTGCAGGAGGCGCTCTCTCATGGATTCTCATGGCCAGCAGGGACTCCATTCTCCTTGTATCTGGTCCTTCCTGGTTCTGCAAAGCTAACATCCATGTCTGGTCAGAAGAATTTGGTTAGTTGCAAGGCATGTTGGTCAGGAAGCCACTCAGGGCTTCCTGCATACCTTTGAATCCACTACAGAACAGGGCCTCCTCTGCCCATCCAAAACAGAAGGGTGGAGGGGTGGTGGAACTTCCACTTTAACTTTAGGATTAAAGGGATTGAGGCTGGTGGTGTAGCAGAACCAAGGTTTGTAGGGGCACCCGGCACTTAGCATCACTTCTTGTCCCCCTGAGCTGAGCTGCAGTCATCTCAGCAGCCAGGCAAGGGGGACGTGAATTTTCCCAGCAACGCTGCATAGCTCCTTGTTGTAAAGTATTTTGGGATGGCCTGGCCTTGAATGGGAAAATGAGGTCCACTCACTTTACAGAAGACTCTGCTGATAGAAGATGGAAACTTCTAGAACCGGTTCGCTGACATGGAGCAATGCAGCTACCTCTTTTTTTGGGCCTGCACTTCATCGTTTACCCCTGTGGCACTGAGCGGGAGTGGAAAACACAAGCTGCATGTGACAACCAGGGATGTGTGAGGAGTCTCCTTTCGGGGTGGGAATGCGTTCCGTCGCCTGGTCTCGGCTCCCTGGACTCTGGCCCATTTTCCCGTAGCTGTAAGTTTTGGGAAATGCACCCAGCATTTGCAAGCTGCCCTCTGGGAATCGAGCCCCAGACACAGAGGGGGCTGTTTGTGCAGGGCTTGCCCGGAATGGAGCCCCACACGACTGCTGTGCAGGCAACGTCCCTCTTCCACACCACCTGAAGCAAGCTTTGTTTGGGCTCTTGCAAGCGATGCAGAGAAATGGTGCCGGCTGCACCATTTTCATGGCACACCCACTAGACGGATGGATTGCCCGGCGCTTCGACACACCCCTGGTGGCAACCACGTTTTCATTCTGCGACCACGACTGCAGGACTCGAACTCTAGAGCCGGAGGGCAGGAAGGGCCGCCACAAAAAGCGGCAGAGCTGGCAGATCACTCCTGAATCACGCTTTCAAATGCACGGAAGGGTGATTTCCAGAAGAGGGGCTTTTCTGAGCATCTGCAATTAGCCAAGTCACGGATGCCTTGACAAGGGTCTTACTGATTGTCAGCCCTTCCTGCAAGTGCGCCAAACACACCATCCAAACGCTGTCTTCTCCATGCGTGTTACTGTTCCTTGCACCAAGATCCGAGGTGGTCAGACGTTGAGCCAGTCAGTAAATGCCACAGAGCAGGAAAAGGCAGATTGGGGGTGGGGGCGGGAGAGACCCCAAAGTGCTAGCACAGCAACAACTAGCCCGGATGACAACCCCCCACCCCCCCACCCACCCCCGGGTCCGGCAATTCCACGATGAGATTTTGCTTGTTCGTTTAGATTTATAGGTCTGGCCGCATCGTATCACAACAATCCGTTAGGCTAATCTCACTTCAGTTCCCCCCCTTTGCAGCGCTGCCCCAGAAAACGAATTACAAATATTAGTCACTTGCTCAATGAAGATTCTGTGGCTCCAAATGCTCCCGCGAAGCCAAAACTTATCTTCCGTGAGATAATCGCCTTGCTCCGGAGAACTGTTTAGTCTGCTGGCCACCATGGGAAGAATGGCTGAAGGTGTGGAGTCCGTTCTGTCCCCAGGTCAGAGTAGAAACCCTGGTGTTCCTGATACAACCAGGCAGTTCCGTTCTTGTCTGGCTGTCAGCCACGTCTTAAAAATAAAGATTGCAACAGCTTCGATTGCTTGTGCATGAATTTGCATGCAAGAGCTCTTAGAACAAAAACAGCCCACTTTTCACATCTGGACTTTTAGTAGGGATGAATTCAGAAGAGGCTTTCCGTCTAAACGAGAGGAAGTGGGGAATGCCTCTTTTCAGAGAGGGCTGGCCCTCAGCTATCTCTTGTATTGCAAGTAGTTTTTAAAATAGATTTTAAAGCTTTTTAAAAAGTTGCTTGGGTACTGTGTATTTATTTGACTTATTTCCTATTTTTTTTTCTTTTTTGAAGAACTCAGGATGGTTTAGATCATTCTTCTCCTGCTGCTCTCAATCATATCCCCACAACAACCCTGCGAGGTAGGCTGGGCTGAGAATCTGTGGCTGGCCCAAAGTCACCCAGAGAGCTCCATGGCTAAGCAGGGACTCGAACCCGGATCGCCTGAGTCCCAGCCCTGTGCTCATAACCACTACACCACACTGTCTTTTTCTCATGGCTGAATGGTGAACAGAACCCCGATTTGCCCAGTCTAATACACTACCTGCTATGCCAGCTGTCTGTAAAATAGGGTGTGTATATAGATTCACTTTTGATTGGCTTATTTGCATTGATAGCCTGCCTTTTTAACTTTGCAAGGAGCCCAAAGTAGCTGGCATGGCTCTCCTCCACCATAGCTTCACAACAACCCTGTGAGGTAGGTCAGGCTGAGCATCAGGGACTGGCCCAAAGTCATGCAATGAGCCTTGAACCCAGATCTCCTCAGTCGCAGGCCAGCAGCCCAGCCGCTACTCCAACCACTTATTTTATTTCTTTAATTAATTATTACGTTTTTATAGCATGCAGGCTGTCTGGGCAGTGTACAATTTTAAAAGACATATATACAACTCATAAAATACCAATCTGACATAACAACAAGGCAATAAATGACGCAACAAGACGACAACCCACAGGACAAAAACGTCAGCAGCTACACTGATGTTGCACTTCCACCGGGCAGCAGCAAGTAATGAAACAATATTTAACCAGCACAGTGGGTGCTAAAACACTGTTTTAAATGAGCGCGACAAAACTTAATTATTAAAATAACTGGAAAACCAAAACGGGTTTCACCTGGCACCAAAAAGATGCCAGGGATGGTGCCAGGCATAACTGCCTGGGGAGCATATTTCAGAGATGAGGTGCCACCACCAAAAAGCCCCTTCTCCCTACTTCTTTAGGGAGGGGTTCCCTAAAGGAGGGGTTCCCTCTAAGGGTCAGGTAGGAACATACGGGACAGTCTTAGAGAATACATTGCATGGCATTCGATGTGGGACTGCTTCTAGATCAGGGCATGATGGACTCAGTTAACCCAAGCTGGCGCAGTCAATCCAAGAAAACATTTGTTATTTCAAGCGCAATCGTACATGTGTTCAGACAGAAAGCAGGGCCACAGCTCCAGTCCGTTTTGCCTGTCTGAACACGTTTAAGACTGTATACCTGCTGATCACTATTCACACCATTCTTGGCATGGGGTATTGAAGCCATCAGCTCATCAGTATTCCAGACACTGCCTCTCTCAATCGGCCACTCCGATAGCAGAATCTATGGAGAAACGAATGGAAATTTGCACGGGCCTCTGTAATGCCAAAACATGCCTTATCTCCCTTCTCTAATATTGCCGTGAGGGGCACAGGGAGGGAAACGCCAACCGCTAGAAGAGCCAACCCCTTTTAAAACCCCGCAATAAGCCTGTAGCATTGATACGCATTCATCTTTACCACCAAAATGTCATATGTGCAAGTCTTTAGCTGGGGAGATACCCCCATTTTCTCTGCCGCCCCTAATATTCTTGCAAACAAAGCTTTTGAAAAGATTATGTTGCCTTTGAAAACAACGCTCTTCCTTTTTCGGTGTTCCCCCACTGAACCTTAAGATTGGCTGCGAGCTGAATGTTTGTGGCTTCTCACAGTAGAATTTAATTTCAAGCTCATAAAAGGCCTTTTTGTGCCTAACAGAGGTTTGAATGGCATACCCTTGAAAACTTAACATTTTTATGAGTCATTCCATGGCCAGACTCCCCAACCTGGTGCCCTTGGACTACAACTCCCAGCATGCCCTACTGTTTACCTCCCTCCAACAGGAGAATTGCCATCTCTGTTCTTTAACCAAGTTACTGATCTTAAGAAGTCCTGCCCCACTGGGAGTTGGAGGGGGAAGAAGTGCAAAGACAATTGGCCCATTGTTGACACTCGGCTGGGAGAAGTGGTTGTCTGAACTGCAGAACCTGGGAACTTCAGTCCATCTGCAGACCAATTAATCTACAGATGTCAATCCCGGGGGAAATTCTGCAAGCATCTCGAAGAAAATGGAATGATTAATAAAAGCCAACATGGATTTATCAAAAATACATCCTATCAGATTAATTTAATCTCATTTTTTGACTGGGTAACCTCCCAAAGGGACAGAGGGAACACTGTAGGAATAATCTACCTCAACTTTAGTGAAGATTTAGGCATGGTGGCACATGATATCCTGATAAACAAATTAGCAAAAAGTAGATTAGACAGGTGGATCCAAAATTGGCTGCTAGATCAGACACAAAGAGCGCTCATCAATGGCTCCTTCTCAAACTGGGTGGAGGGAACTAGTGGGGTGCTGCAGTTTTCAGTCCTGGGCCCAGCACTCTTCAACATCTCTATTAATGATTTAGATGAGGAAGTCCAAGGAATGCTAATCAAATTTGCAGATGATACATAACTGAGTGGAATAGCGACCACTCTGGAAAATGGAGGCAATATTGATACACTTGAATGCTGAGCCAAAAGCAACAGAATGAGATTCAACAGGGACAAGTGCCAAGTCCTCCACACAGGAAAAAGAGACCAAATGCATCGATACAAGATGGGGAACACATGGCTCAACAGCACTGCAAAGGAAAAAGACCTCAGAGTACTTGTGGACAACAGGCTAAATATGAGCCAACACTGTGATGAAGCTGCCAAAAGGACAAATGCTATTTTGGGATGCATTAACACAAGTATTACTTCCAGATCATGAGAAGTTTGGAACGCGCTCCCCAGAGAGGTCCGCCTGGCGCCGTCGTTATTTGTTTTCCGGCGCCAGGCGAAGACCTTTTTATTCAAACGCTATTTTAATTGTTAATATTTTTTATTAGTTTTAATTTTTGGCCGGGGTGACTCAGATTATTTTTATATGTATTAATATTGAATTATGTATTGTTAATTTTGAATTATTATTATTTTTTATGTATGTGAGCCACCCCGAGGCTTCAGCGATGGGGCGGCATATAAATGTGCAAAATAAACAAATAAATAGTAGTCCCCCTATACTCCTCACTAGTCAGACCTATCTGGAATACTGGGTCCAGTTCTGGGCACCAAGATTTAAGAAAGATGAAGAAAAAATAGAAAGGGTCCAGAGGAGGGCAACAAAAATGATCCAGGGTTTGAAGACCATGAGGAGGGACTGAGAGAACTGGGCATATTTGGCCTTGAGAAGAGAAGACTGAGGGAGGACATGATATCCCTCTAGGAGTACCTCAAAGACTGCCACAAAGAAGAAGGTCAAGATCTCTTCTTGCTCATCCCAGAGTGTAGGACATGGAATCATCAAGTCAAGTTGTGGAAACCCAGATTCAGAAAAAGTTTCCTCACTGTCAGAGCAATACAACAGCGGAACCAGCTGCCTGGAGAGGTGGTGGGTTATTCCACACCAAAAACAATCAAGAAGAAACTGGGCAGCCCTCTGAGTGGGAGGGTGTAAACTGGTATCCTGCAACTGCAGGGGTTATTTATTTATTTATTTATTAACAGATTTATAGGCCGCCCCTTGCCACAAGCCACAAGGGTTGGACTTGATGGCCTTCTTGGTCCCTTCCAACTCTTCTATTCTACGATTCTATGGTTTCCTGCCTCTTCTCAGGACCCCTCTGGAGGAGGAAACGTCATAATTGCTCTGAGCAGCTTGTTTGATTGCCCTCTTTGATTGTGCAACCGTTTTTGTAAATAGGAAGCGCTTCCTGATGGCCACTCCAAATCTCTGTCGGGGCAAAACCAGAGAGCCAGCAGCGGAACTGGACACTGATCGCCTTATCTGCCTTTCTCAGCTTGCTGGGCTCGTGTCGGAGCTCCACTATGTATTTATGAACACATCAAAGCCGGGGCAGGCTGACATTCAGGAACAGAAAAGCTTCCCTCAGCAAAGTGACACAATTTGCCAGTGGAGGAACTAAATGTAAACCGCTGCTTAAAGTCGCAAAGGTAATTATATAGCGATAAGAGTAGAGGGACAGAAAGTGTATAACCTCTGTAAGTATTCGTTGTGAGCCTTTAACTGGTGAAAGAAAGACAGACAGACAGACAGAAAGACTGACATTTTGTTCCTTTAAATGTATTTTGTTCTTTTCCCATGCTAGTTTAAATATAAAAGAACTGATCCCGATAGCAGCTAACAAGGTTCTCGTCCTCTCCGTTTTAGCTGCAAAACAACAACCCTGCAAGGTAGGTTGGGCTGAGAGTCTATAAGTGTCTCAGAAACACCCACTCAGCTTTCATGACCAAGTGGGGACTTGAACCCAGATCTCCTGAGTGCCAGTCCAGCACTCTAACCACTATGCCACTTTGGCTGTAGTTGGTAAAAACATGCAGCCCATCAAGAAAAACAGGGAGAGTCTTAGGGCTGAGTATACAAGGATTCAAACCTATTCCTCCAAGCACTCAGAGTGCTGGGTAGATGGATAAATCTCTCAATTTTAGTTTCTCCCATATTGAGGAAAAAAACCCTCTCATTCTTTTTGTCCCAAACATTGAGAACTATGCAAATTTTGGTAAATTCATATGAAAACCAAGGAGACAGATTTCTCACCATCCCTGTGTGTGTGTTTTTGGATCAGGAAGCCACAACATCACACTGGGGTGGCGCTAACTACCAAAGTCCTATGGTTCTAACATGATTGCTCCGAGCCACTGCTTCCCTCAGACTGAAAAATATTCCCTGGCCCTCCGTGGTTGTACAGGATGGCCACAGAATTTATTTTATTTTATTTTAATTTAGTTAAAGTTTTTCTATGCTGTCCCATTACTAAAAAAAAAGTCTCCGAATGGCTTACAAAGAACAAAAAACCAAAGAACAAAAACCAGAACAACAACTACGCACAGCACACTGCATCTAAAAATAGTGATAAAAACAAGAATAAAATCAATTAATTGTTAAAATACTGGGAAAATAAAAAGGTCTTCACCCAATGCCAAAAGGAATGGAACAACGGCGTCAGGCAAACCTCCCTGGGGATCATATTCTATAGTCAGGGTGCCACCGCTGAAAAGGCCCTTCTCCGAGTAACTACCTCCTGATTTCCTTCAAAAAGGGTTCCCAGAGAAGGGCCTCTGCCTCAGATCTCAAGGGGTGGGAGGGCAGATAGGGGAGGAGGTGCTCCTTCAGGTATCCAGGACCCAGGCCGTTTAGGGCCTTTTAGGTCATCACCACCACCTTAAAATGGGCCCGGACTTCAGTTGGCAGCCAGTGCAAGCGATATAGGACTGGTGTGATATTGGAGTATCTGCAGGTCCCCGTTAATAACCTGGCAGCTCTGTTCTGATGAATTCAAGTGTTCTAATGAATTACATGCTACTTTGCCAACAGAGTAAGCAGCCGGCCTCCACATAGATGGAGGCAGGGTAGGGCCAGGTGAGGCTAGATCTGCAGAGTGCCCGGCTTTGCAAAAGTTCGCAAAAAGTGCCGAAAGGAAGATCTGAAGGGAAGCAAGCCTGGACAAGAGCCTGCCTTCCTCTTGCCATCCATGAAGAAAGCTTCCCTGTGCCAAGAACAGCACCTACATCGTCAGCATGTTTGCCATCAAGAAGACATTCCTGGGCCGCCTTAATTTTGCTTCCGTGGGAGATGCAAATAAGGCAGAGCTAACTTTTGCAGCAACAAATGGTGAATTTGATTAGGAGGCATCTAAAATATAGGATAGAAAAGGAGATACTTTAGTTTGAACTTCAGGATTACTCACAAAACCCATTAATTTACTGAGCTCTTCGGCTGATCTTTGACTGCACTTACCAGAGCTCGTGTAAAACATTATTACTGCTCAGGAGTTGGCTGTCTTCCTTTCCTGAAATTTCTTTCCCATATGTTGATGTGAAGAGAGCTTTTCCCCTGGCTCACCCAGAGCAGAGAGGGCTAGGTAAATCAAAGCTGAGCCACTTTCATGGATGCCGTTTCTCCTGTGTGCTGAAATCTGTGTTTTACCCATAATGGCCCAAGCAGGTCGGCAAATTTAGGGAGAGAAGATTCCAACCTCTAAAAAAGCAGCAATAGAAGCAACTGACGCCACAGAGAAGTGAGGGGATTCAGGGGCCTTGAGTGGATCCCGGAAGGATGGTGACTCCTACATCAGCCATTTGTGGTGCTGAGCTCCATCCCCGGAATGGGTTCTCCATCAAGGAGCAAGGTGGATAACTCCTAATGAAGCTTAGAATAAAAGCTGCAATGAATGAAGATCCCACTGTGAAGAGTCATCCCTCAGTGATCCAAAAGGTGCAACTTCAAACATCTGTAAATTGAAACCCATTATAGGCTTTGGCGTATAAAGCAGTTTCCAAATGCTGTCTTTAATGTGGCACCTGGTTAATATATATGGGAAGGGCACTTCCAATAGGGGTGCTACCTCAGAAAAGGTATTCCTGCTACCCACTTACCAAATCAACAAAGGTGAGACCAGCTACACCTCTGAAGAGTGTACATGGGAGACTCCGCAGGGCTGCTTCACACTGGAGAGAGAGGTCCCTTGGAAGCCCAGGCTTAAGGTGTCCAGAAGGTTTCCCTGTTGAACTACTGCCTTGGTTACCTAAGGCTGCCAAGGAAGAGGAAATGCTTCATCCAAGAAGGTGACACCAATTTAGCTGAGAAAAAAGGCGCAAGTAACATAGAAACAGAAACAGAGCCAGTCAGAAGGGGCCTCCCAGGCCATCTAGTCTGACCCCTGGCTCCAGCTGGCTCCGCTCATGACATGCCCACCATATGCATGTCCAGCCTGTCCTTGAACACCCTCACCGATGGGGCCTCAACCTCCTCTGGAGGAAGTCCATTCCACACCCTCGGGGTCCTGACTGTCAGGAAGTGCTTCCTGGCATCCAAATGGAATCTTGGTTCCCTGAGCTTGGCTCTGTTGGAGCGTGTCCTGCCTTCTTCTGCAGGGGAGAGCAGCTCTCTACCCACCTCCGTGTGACACCCCCTCACATACCTGCATGTCGCCAACAGATCCCCTCTGAGTCTCCTCTTCTCCAGGCTGAAGAGACCCAGTTCCCTCAGTCTCACCTCATATGGCATCCCCTGCAAACCAGCCACCAACCTTGTGGCCCTAAGCAAAGGGAGATGAGATAGACACATGCCAAAGGAGGTATGGAGAAAGTGGAGAAGGAGGTGTGGTTTTTCACCTCACACTAGAATCCAGAGTCATCCCCAGAAGCTGCTTTGTGGGATGTTTAGGACAGACAAAAGGAAGCAGCTCTTCACACACACTGCTGCACTCTGGAATGAGCTTCTGCAAGATGGCCACCAATTTGGACACTTCCTGGTGGCGAAAGCTACCAGTCTCAGAGGCTATGTTCCCCACTTGCTAGGGAAAATGGGTGGAGAGGTGCCTTCTTCGCCACTGAATGAACAGATGGACCCATGGTGTTGTCTTGTGATGGTTGAGGCTGATCAGGGTATCTTCTACCTTCAAGGCACCTGCTGTACTACTAAGCTTCAATTGCCTCCCTGTTTTGAGATAATGAATGAGCTGGAGCTGTTGCCATTTCAGCAGAAAAGATTTATAGGGGGAAAGAATGGCTTTGATCAATTGTCTCCTGTGCAGAGACATCCTGAATCGGTAAAAAGTAGAATTGGTGCGGCCTCGACCATTTAAAACCCAGCTGCTTTGGCAGTTAGAACTTCCGTGCCTGCTCTTGCCGAGACATCCGAAGCACTGGGCACCCTGTTTCCTAGTTTAGGAAGAGTGTAAGAACAAAATATCCAATCAAAACAGATCAATATACTGGAACTTGGCTCAGCACTGCAGTAATTAAACTCCTTTTATAAAAAAAAACTTTGACGCTTTAAACACAAGCAACTGCTGCTTTACAGGTGCTCATTATAACCTGCTGTCCAATTAGGTGCATTTTGCATTTATTTATTTATTTTATTTATTTATATACATATTTGTATGCCGCCCCTCGCAACAGCCTCGGGGCGGCTCACAGCAACTTAAAACATATACAATTATTAAAAACTGGCCCATCTCTAGGTAAAATTAAAACATATAACATAAATAAATTAATCAATTAATAAATAACAATCTTAAATTAGAATAAATTAACATTTAAAATACTGTCTAAATAAAAAGGTCTTCACCTGGCGCCGAAAAACAACAACGGCGCCAGGTGAGCCTCTCTGGGGAGCGCATTCCACAGATGGGGCGCCACCGCAGAGAAAGCCCTCCTCCGGGTACTCACCCTCCTAATATCTCGCACGGAGGGTTCCCAGAGGAGAGCATCTGCATGCATGAAGACATTTTCAAAGCAACAGAGAGAAGATCAAGCAGGCTGACTGGGGAGCATCTCTGTTTCAGCCACGTAGGAATCAACTCAAAAGATGGATGGCATCATCAGAAAAGTGGACAAAGGATATTCTAGAATTGGGAAGCGTACAGAAAAAGGAACTAAAGTGCTCCACTGGCTGTAGCAACTTTCCTAGGAAGAAAGGTTGCAACATCTGGGATTATTTAGCTCAGGAAAAAGGCAAGTTTAGTTTGCGGTGGGGGCAGGAAGGCAATATGACAGAGCTGTGCAAAATTATCCGTGGTGTGGAGAAAGTGGACAAGGAAACGTTTTTCTTCTAGTACTACAATCATCCCTTAAAGATGATTGCTGGGAGATTCAGCATCAAAGGTAATCCGTCTATGTATGCCAGTTGCTGGGGAACATGGGTGGGAGAGTGCTTTTGTACTCATGTCCTGCTTGTGGGTCTCCATAGGCAGCCGATTGGCCACTGCGTGAACAGAAGGTTGGATTGGATTGACCATGGGTCTGATCCTGCATGAAGCTTCTTATGTTCTTCCAGTGTATGTTTAGATATGCCTTGGAAAGAATTGCTATAACTGAAATACAACTGCAATATATCTCACTGCACTGAGAGAGGCTGTTTTGAACAGATGCCAAACCAATCGCAGTGTTGGTGTCAATCACATTTCTGTTGAAAGGAGATTCCGTAACCATGGTGCTACCACCAAGAAGGCTCTCGGCCTTCATGACACATAGACCTAGTTCACACCAATCAACAACCCAGCGTATGGGTTCAATATGAATGTCATTAAATCATAGTTTGTTGTTACATGTAAACCCTGCACCATGGTTTACCTATAGCTTGCTGAACAACCCAGGAAGAGAACCCATGCCTTGTTATTAGGGATGGCACAAACTCTGTTGGACTCCATCCCTCCATACACTCACGGGCTTCCTCTTGTGCTCGGCCTGGTCTTTCGTGTAGAATGGCAACCCGCACCCCCCATGGCAGCCATCTTGTGAGCACACTCACGACTCTTTCTCAAAAAGCCAAATATGCCCACCAACCAAAAAGGGTTGAGGGACCCCTGATTTGTAATGCGATCCTGACAGGCTGTCCCTGCTACAGTTCTGGCTGCCATGTTGGGTGCTCGCTGTTGCCTTCACATCACCTCCCAAGGCAGCCTCATATGACTCTTTCCTTCGGGAATGGTTGGTGATGTGGTGTCAGCATCCCACTCTTGCAACCATGCCCGGAATATGTGGGGCCGCTGCTGAGAACGGCTCCTGTGAAAGAAACGTATATTTGACCCCACATGTTTATGTGGGGGGCTTAATATCCACCTGATTGGCATCCCGTGAGCACGCCAGCACTGCTTTGATCTGTCGGGACTGGTTAAATTTCAGAACCTGCATTTGCTTGCGTGTTCCTTCCATTTCATTGCTCACCTCTACGCCCTGCTTACAAGGTAGGCCAGACTGAGAAATGTTTCCAGGCCCAAGGAATCGTCCTCTGTGTTGAATTCCCAGCTTTCGTGGCCAGCGCCTTCCACATGCGAGGTCATTCGCCTCCAACCCCAGAAAAGCTTGGCCTGAACCTTTGTGGTGATGACTCAAAAGATGGCGGACAAAAAGGGGACAATGAACCAGAGACCTCTGACCCAGGACAGGTTTGCTCCTGAGCCCAGATCAAGGTATTGGCTTGATAGCTTAGGCAGAGCACGTTCTTCACAGGCTGTAGAGAAGTCCCAGTTCCTCTCAGTGGGGGAAATACATCCCATATTCATAAAAGGCAGGGGCCACCCCTATTTTGAAATGGGAATTACACAGTGCACCGACTTTGCTTTTTGGGGGGTTCCTTTTTGGCCCAGGCATTGACAAAATATTGTTTAGTCTTTTAATTGATTGCTTTGTTAGTTACTTTCTTGGTGGGCCAAGCTACTTTCTGGTAGCTTGGTGGATCGTTTTTATGCCTCTCGTTTTGTGATGTTGTTGTTGTTATTATGTGGTATTTTTAATAACGTAAAGTTCTCCATCCTGGGAATCCAGGCTTTGCAAATTTTTAGAAATGCATAGGAGTGACCTTCCTTGCAAAAAGAGGTCCCATGCCTTGTGTGCCGAGTTCCAGTTGCCATAAACGCCACTCTCTTCCCTGAGTGCCCCCCCCCCCGCTCACCACCACCAGGAGGGGAGGTGAAGGAGCCAGATACAGTTTTGGCACATGCACAGCAAGCCAACACTTGCTTCTTCTAAAAGCTTCAGCAGAAAAGAGCTCCCTGCCTTGCCAAAATTCCTATTCTCTGGATCACTTGAGCTAAACCCTCAACACATGAAAAAAGCTGGTGTTTCCATCTCTCGGAAGCGAAGCACTGGGAAAGACACCCACACAATCCGTTCCAATCATCTTCAGCCTTCTGTCAGAATTGAGGGAGCAGCAACGGGGTCAACATTTTCCTGGCTTAAAGGCAGAACATTAACTCCGAGTGTGCCAGAGACTATTGCAAAGTGCTCACATGTGTCTCCTGGCTTGCAAAGGAACAAACCAAGCATTCTTAGGTGTGAAAATTTATGTGTTCTGTCTCCGGCTGATCCCGTTCTGCCTTTGCCAAGTCCCCGGCTCCATTGCAAGGGAGTGTTGCAAACACACCTTCCTTTCAGCAGCTCTCCAGCCCCATTCAAAAGCGCCTGTGACTTAGCTGGAATTCACAGACACGAGACCCCCTTCTTCCGTCCAGCTGGTAGCTTTAAATCAAAGCAAAGGGTCCATTTTTAGCTTGGGTGCAGCACTTGGCTCATGATTAAAAGCCGGCATCTAAACACTGGGAGCGCTTGTTCCATTTCCATATTTGTGAGCACTGTAACATGCAAGAGGACTAGGGGACCAGCAAAACGCAATAAAAAGCAACGGATCTGGACGGGAGTTCTGGCAAGTTCAGTAACAAGCCAGACCAGGAATCCTGCACAACAACAAAAAGAAATTTCTCCAGTTCAAGAAACCCTGACGGAGGACCTCCCCGCCCCTCCACTACCACCTCGTAAGCTGCAAAGCGGCTTTCCAATGGCTTCTCACTCTGCAGCATCATCACCCCAAGGACGCAGGTGGGAGCTGTACTCTCACACCAGAATGGGACAAAGGCAAGAGGGATGCCAAAGGAGCATCTGTTCAGGGGCTGCAAGCAGCTACAGGTGGAAGACTGGATTCTGCCAGTGCATCACCAAGCTCTCCTCACGCCAAAGGAAGCTGGTGCAGTGGAAATCGACATGGATCCTCCTTTCTGTCTCCCAGACCCCTGTCCCTCTTGCAAAGCGGCTTTGGGGGACCGAGGGGTCACCAGAGCAACATGAGAGAAGGGCGAAAGAGGAGGAGATGTGGAAGGAACGGTGTGCGCACACGAGCAGGTTAGGGATGGTTTAAAGTTAAGAAGCAGCTGTTTTAAGTGGAGAGTGGTCACTAAAGGACGGTTTATAGAACTTTAAATAAAATAAATGCATAAAGTTGGTGCTTTTCTCCTCACCCTTCCTTCTGTTGCGCCATCCCATGGCTTGAACTTGGGGAAATGATAGCAGCATCAAGACTTCCCATTTATTTTGAAAGAAGTACCATTTCGCTGTCAAAAGGGGTGACAGGAATGGAAAGTGTTGGGAAATTCAGATAAATCTTGGTAGAAAAAGGTTGCTTAAGTGTACCTTTGCGTTATAAAATCAAACCTGTGCCCCTTTCTCAGAAAGCAGCAGAATTCCAAGCCAGGTTACTGTTTAGCATTGCTGCTGCCTTAAGAAGATGGCATTCTTAGCTGGACTGAGAAGCTGCTGGAGGCTAATACTATCAGTGGGGAAGTACCAGTGTTCCCATCAGCCGCAGAGAGCAGAGACAAAGATGTCCATTTGTTTCTGAATGGACTCATTTAATCATCTGGTTCCACAGAGGCAAGTGCCTGAGCAGTGTGTTTGTCAAACCACTTTTTCTGAATGGTTCCTCCATCAGACACATTCAGGGAATGCCGGCTCTGGGTGCAACCGAGGAAGCAGGACAGACAGTGTGTTTGCCTAGACACTAAACCTGCTTCTTTCTCATCAGGACTTTCCACTTAGAAAGTACTCCTGGTGCTTTGTAGCCATCCCCACGTGGCGCTAACATGGACGCAAACTGTAGTGCGATGCTCACCTTCAAGAATTCCCATGGGAATAATCTTTGGAATACCAAATCATGGATAAGCAATGCCGGAAATGGGTGAATTGCAATCAAGAGGGTTGAGCCTGGATCTTAGGGGCCTTGTGGCCCACCCGGGGTCTCAGCCCAGCCTGCTGGGGGTTCCCCAGAAGGCCAAGGCCTGGAAGAGGCTCTGCCTGGTAGGGCAGGAAGGAGCTCCCCAGAGGTGGGGCTCAGGGGTCACTGGAGGCAGACAAGGTGGCCCCTTCTCCAGCTCCACCCCTTTGTCTGAATGCTGATCTTCTGGAGTTTCCCTCCTTTCTCCTGTAAGGGGCTAAAATGCCTCTCCAAAGGCTTGTTTACTGGCAGGATGTCTTTTTGCACACCACCCAGATACCTTCAGCAATTGAGAGGTATACAAATAAAGATGCTGCTGCTGTTGCTGTTAGTCGTGATGTCGTGTCCGACCCATCGCGACCCCATGGACAACATTCCTCCAGGCCCTCCTGTCTTCCACCATCCCCCGGAGTCCACTCAAGCTCACACCAACTGCCTCAGTGACTCCATCCAGCCACCTCATCCTCTGCCGTCCCCTTCTTCTTTTGCCATCTATTGTTCCCAGCATCAGGCTCTTCTCCAGGGAGTCCTTCCTTCTCATTAGGTGGCCAAAGTATTTGAATTTCATCTTCAGTATCTGGCCTTCCAAAGAGCAGTCAGGGTTGATCTCCTCTAGGACTGACCGGTTTGATCGCCTTGCGGTCCAAGGGACTCGCAGGAGTCTCCTCCAGCACCACAATTCAAAGGCCTCAGTCCTTTGGCACTCAGCCTTCCTTATGGTCCAGCCTTCACAGCCATACATTGCAACTGGGAAAACCGTAGCCTTGACTATACGGACTTTTGTCAGCAGGGTGATGTCTCTGCTTTTTAGTATCCTGTCTTGATTTGCCATAGCTTTCCTCCCCAGGAGCAAGCATCTTTTAATTTCCTGGCTGCAGTCCCCACCTGCGGTGATCTTGGAGCCCAGGAAAATAAAATAAATACAATAAAGATAATTAATAATAATTTCTAGCAAAAATATGCCGGTGTTTATGGCCCTGCCCCTTTCGCTTTCGGCCCCAAGAAAAGAATTCAACTCTTCCACTGAAGAAGATTCAGCTTGGCTTATGCTATTCTAGAAGCAGAATGTACCAAGTCTGTCCCCCAGGATCCCATCAAAGCTCTGAGAATAGTATAGCATACAAAGCCAGTAGTCTTAATTTGGTTGAGCAATGCCAGGACTGAGACCCCAAACCTGTTGGAAGTGGGAAGCGCTTGCGTTTCCATTGGCGGCTGAGAATTTCACACCGATCACTGGCACCCTTTTCTACACTGTATTGCTAAAGATCCTTGGCA
Source organism: Varanus salvator macromaculatus (assembly GCA_023646645.1). Lineage (NCBI taxonomy): Eukaryota > Metazoa > Chordata > Lepidosauria > Squamata > Varanidae > Varanus > Varanus salvator. Next base: position 23,109,509 of record JAIXND010000624.1, on the reverse strand, counting down.
GTTTATTTCTTTAAAAGACAGCTGTGTGTTTTCTGCCAACTGGGTTTCCCCCCCCCCACCTCTCCCTCTTCTCTCCCGAGAACAACTTTAGCTTTTGTGCTTTAATTAAGGAATACAATGCCGCGCATCTGCAACAAGGTGTAATCTTCAGGAATTAAAATCTCCTGATTTATCCCTAGACAGTGAAAATCTCTTTGGGTTTTTAACGCAAAGAACTGCATCTATTCACTCAAACATTTTGGCTTTGGAGGTTTGGCTGCACTCTGCAAAAAAGCACATTCATTATATACGCCTTATATGTTGGCTCTGAAATTGATGTAAATCTTAGCTCACTTCATGCCAGTTCTTTAACTTTGCTCTAGTTATATGCCATGATCTTAGTGCAGATGGGAAAGGAAGGGATGTAAATATTCCTAAAGACAATAGACTTTATTTTCAAATTTACTCCTTCCTTTGTCAGATCCTTCCTTTGTCAGATTGTTATTTATTAATTGATTAATTTATTTATGTTATATGTTTTAATTTCACCTAGAGATGGGCCAGCTTTTAATAATTGTATATGTTTTAGTTGTTGTGAGCCGCCCCGAGGCTTGTTGCAAGGAGCGGCATACAAATATGTATATAAATAAATAAAAAATAAATAAATCCTAATATTTATGACAATACCTGTTTATTATTCTTTTGAAAACAAGCAATATGACTTTCTTTCATTGCAAATTCCCAGGTCAGCTAGCAAGATTATAATTACATAACATGCCAGTGAAGCATGGTACTAAGAGTGGGACGCTGAAGTCCTGGGTTCTAATCCTGACTCAGACATGATACTCCTTGGGTGACTTTGTGCTAGTCACAGACTCTTAACTTAGCCTACCTTGTGGGGTTGTTCTGAGGATACAGTGCAGAGGAGGAGAAACGTGTAAGCTTCCTTGGGTTTCTTCCAAGAGATAAAAAGCTGGGATAGAAATCCCATTATACCATTATTAACCTTTTCTGATTAAACATCACCTTAACAATTGCGATAAAGCACACAATGGCAAAAGCTTTCACAGAGCTGAAAAAATAATCCATTTTGGGATAGTGGGGGTGCCAAAAATTTATACACATTTTAAGAGATGTCATCTATGCATTACTTTACAAGGCTGAATTGAATTATAGTAGAAATGTGTAGCACGACATTTGCTCAAAAGACGGCGGTACTTCTGGAAGAAATGGAAATAGCATGTACAGCGACACGAGTGCAGACTGGTCAGCGCTGCTCAAGCGCCAGGTTACCCTGATCAGAGGTATCTGGACGCTGCTGGTCACTACTTTGAGCACCTCTTAGAATCGCGGAAATCAAGCATGACTTGTATTCATCTTTTGCTATTGGAAGATATTGAGCATTACGATTTTAATGCAGTCTTTTTCCTTTCTTAAAATGTGTAGAAATTTTTGGCACCCTCCGTGTGTGTGTAGGGCTCAACCCATTTTGAAGAAGGGCCGCTGCCTCAGATTGTAGGGGAACTTATTATAAGGACTTCTAGCATGATCCTACACATGTTTGCCTCCTTCCCATGGGTTTTCTTGCCGCATCCGAAGTAGGGTTGCCAAAAGAATCCACAAGCGAGTGAAATGAGTTCTGGTTTCTGTGACTTCACTGTAGACTAGCTTTTTCTGAGCTTCCCCGAAAGCCATGGATTGGCAGATGTTCCTTTCTTACCTTTGAAGGGACTTGTGCAGCTGCGATCATTTATAGATGCAAATACAAACTGACTAATGCACACATGTGCAAATGCGAATTTGCAAACAAACTAGTTCTCATTAAAAAAAACCCTGTTTTTTTCAATACACAGTGGATGGATCAAAGGGCACATGAAAATGTATGACCCACAAAGAGAATAGATTTAACATTCTATTGCTATATTATCTTATATTTTAGGAATTTAATATTTGTATACTGTCCAAGGAACTTTGGCTAATGGGTGGTATAAAAATGTTGCATGATCAAGTAAAAGAATTTAAATAAATGCACACAGAGTAGTTTGGCAGGTTCTTAGGAGCATCCACCTTTCCTGAACTTCCGTTTTGCATTTCTGCGGCTCCCATGCAAATCTGAGACTTTTTGGGCACACGAATCTAGACCTCCCTGGTGAGCGACGTCTGCATGCAGCCTAAATAGCAGAGAGATTAAACGAAAGCAGACCGTCCCGAAATAGAGAAAATAAGCACCGTTGGTTTGTTACATCTTAAGTGGTGCCTAATAAGATACTTGCAGCTCTTGTCAGGAACAACTGGCAAGTCGAGGCATCGGGACAATCGCTCCAACGAGCCGTTCCTCTAGTCCTGCTGGAGTTCTGTGCCTCCACTTTGGCGACCTCAGAACGTCCTGCATTCTCCATTTTCTGTGGGGGTGGGAAAGGCAAACGGCAGTCCACTATCTGGCTTTGCCCTGGAGAGGCTTCCTAAATATTTCTCCCTGTACGTTCAGGTTCAAATTAGCACAGTGGTGGATGTGTGAGGAACCTTCTGTCTTGTTCGGTGCCCTCAGCTCGTCTCTGACTTGTGGCAACCAAAGGAATTCAGGGCCTCCAAACCGTCCAGTCTGTGACAGCCCTGCTCAGCTTCTCACTTTAAGGGGCGCATCCAAGGAATGCTCCTCCATGGCGGCTTCCTTGGCTCCAAACACTGTGGATGCAGAATTCATCCCAGGTCAGGCCAGTTGCCCATAAGAACATAAGAACAGCCCTTCTGGATCAGACCCAGGGTCCCGTCCTCAGGACGACCTTCTCTGCCTGGCAGTGGGTCTCCAGCGAGGAGTTTCGTATCACCGAGGACTGAAATTTGGACCTCCTGCATGCAGGACTTCACGCTTCCTGCCTCTTCCTCTGCTTATCATTCCCAGCACGTCAACCTTTGGATTAATGGCGTGGCCGTGGCTGGCCCTACCGTGACACAAACTGGGGTATGTACAGGAGATGGCAGATAGAGGAGGGGATGGCAAGCACAGGAGAAATGCGTCATGCAAGCTGCCCTGATGCCTTCGGGAGCCCTGGAGGATGTTGTCCCAGCAGCGGTGCTGGGGAAAGAGTCCACTGCCGGTCCAGTCTGTGGCAGGAACAGAATGGGGTGGCTGCCATCTTGTTCTTTGTCTCAGCAGCAACATGTCTTGGGCCAGCCCTGGTCGCAGCTGTACGGCTGGGTGTTCAACGTGGTGCCCATGGGCTCCCATGGGCCACAGTCTTGTACCCTGGTGCCCTTCAGGTCACGAAACCTGTTCTGAATGCTATTTCATAAGATCCTCTTATTGTTGGGAGGCTGGCCTGCTGCAAAGTGAAGTGAGGCCCCTTCAGCACCTTCCTGATTAGGGTTTGAAAGAGTATTTTTGTGTTCTGGAGCTCAGACCGCACTTTTGTCTTGGACTTCATTTCTTGAGCAGGTTACTTGACAAAGAATCTCATCAGGACAGGTGGGAAAAAACAGAAAAATCCAACCAATTGGGCAGAACTCCCCAAGTGTCCCACATATTGCTGTGACCTCATCAATAATACTTTGCCCTATGCCGACTCCACTTTGTACTTAAAATAAAGGTTTCATTGTGGGAGGTTCTATGATTTAATCATTCTCAGAAAACCCTACCCCTTTTCTGTTTCACTGCAGAAATATTCATATAGTTCTTTAAAGTTGGAAGGGGCCAAGAAGGCCATCAGGTCCAATGCCTCTGTTGTAGGACTCCAGTTTGGACCACCCCATGCAGGTGGCCATCCAGTTTCACCTTGAAGGACTCCAGTGTGGGTGAGCCCACCACCTCTCCAGGCAGCTGGTGCCACTGCCGTATTGCTTGAACAGTAAAGAAACTTCCTGTTTTCTAGCCTGAACCTCGTACTTATAGAGGGAAATCACATCCACACACAGCCTTCTCCGCTCAAGGCTGAACATACCCAGAAAAAGAAGCCCTGAGAACTTGAGCTGGACCGTTGTCACACCATTTCTTATTTTGTTTTCTGCCCATCTTTTCTCCTTGAAGACAAGACCTCACCCCCAGTAGCAAAGAGAGTATCTCAGTCGCCATTAAAGAGCATCTGTTTGAAGTGAGGCAAGGTGCAAAGAAGGTTCTATCTGCGATGACATATCCTCACATGCAAATCTCTGTGCGATAGACACCAAAGCATGAGGCATGCACAAGCTCTGTATGAGTGGAGAGATAATTGCCTTGAGGGAGGGAAAGTAAATGCAGAGACCAATGTGCTTCTTTTCACATCCCCTCCATTTTCACAGACCACAGACTGTGGCGATGCACCAAATGGGTCGGTTTGCTTTGAAGCCGTCACTGAAAGCTCTCAGACTTTGCCGGTGTCAAAAGGTGTCTCCTCCGTTGGGCGAATCGCTTCTCCTGCGTCTGCCAAATGCCAACATTGCCAAGTCGGGTGGATTCTTCCTTCATCTACCACATCAAAGAGGGCACTTCCCACTCTCTGGTTAAGTGATACTTAGTTTGCACGTCGGTTTTCTTTGCATGTGGTCCCCTCTACAAGCGATTTGAAAGTGGAAGTTTAAATGCATACTCTTTTATGGGAGCCCTTACAAGAATAAACATATTTCCCCCTAACGCATTCATTCTCATGGCGCTAGTTTTGATATGTCACCGAACAGAAGAGAGAAGATTACACTGATGAAAAACTGCTGTTGTGGGGCTTCTCTCCCCAAAAGCTGCCCAGTTTATGAACATTTCCAACATTTCTACGTTGACAGTCCCAGTTCTAAAGAACAGCCCTACTAAGATAACTTTCTAAATTGCAGCCCATTCTCACAAGGAAAAACTCTTCCAAAACATGTGAATTGAGTCTTTAAATCTAATATACAGGGGATTATTTTATTTTATTTTATTTTATTTTGGTCTTATTTGGTTTTGATACTATTTGTGCCACTGAATCTTTTCCTATCCCCAGATCTCCAGGTCAGGAAAAGCTACATCTGTTGAATGTTAGCCTGAAACAAAATTTTTAAAGGCCAGGGCCCTCAAAGCATTAGCTCTGCTAGTCTGTAATGGAAATGGTCTATCAACAGCAGACTAAGCTCAGTATGGCTCCCAAGAGATTTCATAGAATCGTAGAATAGAAGAGTTGGAAGGGATCATGAAGGCCATCAAGTCCACCCCCCTACTGTTGCAGGACACCACATTACACCATCCCACTCAGATGGATGTGCAGTTTCTTCTTGAATGTCTCCAGTGTGGGGGAGCCCCCACCTCTCCAGGCAGCTGGTTCCATTATTGTATTGCTCTGACCGTGAGGAAGCGTTTCCTGATGTCCAGCCTGAATCTAGGTTGTCCCAACTTTAATTTGCTCAATCTTCCACAATATAATGAGTTGTGCTGCATTTTATTTAAAGGATTGGAGCAATTTCTAAATGTGCAACTGAGCATCTCTATCAGCATGTGCAAACTTTATGCAAAACAACGTCCTCTGACCAGGTGATCATAAGTGGGTACTGTCTGAATCTGCCTGTTTTTACACAAGATTTGTAAAAAAACCTTGTGTCTTCTCTAACTGTCCTGCCCCAACCAGTACTAATCAGCTGACCACATGTTGGAGTCATGTGACACCCTGGTGGATCAGCTGACAGTCGCATGAAGCCCCTGCTGATCCGTTGCCCATGTGGTCACATCACCAAGACGTGGGATCTTTTTCCCTAAAAATTAGAGGTTTCAACTGCATGGCGAGTCGACATTTCACCTTCTGATTTGACAAATAGGCCCAAACTTTGCCCCAAACTTCTTTTATAGAATTACGTAGGATGGACACAAGCCAGGAAAACATCCCTGATCATTGGCTCTACATATCACAACCCCATTTTTAAAACACATTTTTAATTCTCATATGTTTGCTTTTCAGTGGAGATGTTTACTTTTAATATAGTGGAAGCCCTGCTGTTGCATGGCAGAAAAGTGCCAAGCCTTCTGGGTTTTTGCGGGTTGCTGAAAACACTTTTTCCAACGAATGTTCCCAGGAAGGTAATTTTATCTTCTGTAGGCAGAGATAATATTTTGCGATGATATAATGTGTTTGATTGTGAAGCACATGCTGTATGTTTGCGGAGCACTCTGCGATGTCTTTTAAAGTGAGTGATTCGTAATTATGCTAAATAGAGAAATCACATCTGTTTAATCCAACCTTCCCATTGAGAAGGTTCTGCGTTCATTCCCTTGGAGTGGGTGAGAGATGAATCAACATCCCAAGCTCAAGACTTCTTCTGCCTTTCGAACGCTGAATATCAGCTTGCAGACAACTGTCAGGCACCCACCCAATGTTGTTTTACTTCTTCATTAGATTTATATCCTGCCTTTCTTCTTGCGAAGAACTAAAGGCGCTTCCCTCATTCTCCTCCTGCTGCCCTCAATCATATCCCCACAACAACCCTGCGAGGTAGGCTGGGCTGAGAATCTGTGACTGGCCCAAAGTCATCCAGAGAACTCCATGGCTGAGCGGGGACTAGAACCAGGATTCCCAGTCCTACGCTCTTAACCACTATACTACACTGCCTCACAAAGGGCTATCCCTTTGGGTTTTATTGCATTCAATAAAGCAGTCAGTCTGCAGATATGGCCTCCCATCCAGCGGCTGACCCACACCTTTCTTGCTTAGCAATGGGGACGAGACCTGCTGCCTTGCTGTCCATCTGTGCCTTAGGGAAAGCTGTCTTTGCACAACATTCCGGACTAGCAAGTCACACTTTGAGGACGGGGATGCAGCTGTTTTCAGTCCAATGCTCGGATCGAAGGTCAGCAATGGGGAAAATGCTGCGTGGCCCTTATTTCATCGATGCTTTTGGTGGGGCTGGGTGGGGAAAAGAGCCACGGCCTGGAAACATATTAAAGATCTATGTGGGAGATAAAGATGGTGTCTCAATGCACAAGGTATATTGGGGAAAGAAGGGAGATAGCGGCTGTTTGCGTTATATATCCATTTTTTATTTTTATTTATTTATTTATTTAAAAAATTTGTATGCCGCCCCTTGCAACAAGCCTCGGGGCGGCTCACGACCACAAATAAAACATCCAAAGAACAATATTCAAAACATTAAAAACTAACATTAAAAACTGGCCCAATTTTCTGGCAACATGGTCCCACACTTCCAGTATCTCATTCCAGAAGGTTTGTTGGAGGGAACAAAATATTAGTTAAAAAGAAGGGAGGAAAATGATCATGGGCTGGATCCCGGAGCCTCATTCCCGAAGCAAAAGATACCACTAAAAAGGGATGTATGAACACGGAAGAGGGGGGCAGGCATTTGATTTCAGGAAAAAAGCCTCAAGCCGAAAATGGATGCATGGATGGATGGGGGGCAGCAAGCCGTGGAGCACAGACAGGCAAGAAGGCACCCAATCCAGGGGCGCAGGTGCAACTCTGAGGCAATCGGGGGCCCATTCCTTGATTTCAGCAAGGATCCCTGGACAGCAGATTCAGGGCTCCAGATCAAAGTTCTAGGGCTCCAGTCCTAGTGGACGGCCCCTAACACCACCTCTGCTCAAAGAGTATCTAAGACATTGAACAAAAATATATGCAGAAGAAACTCCATGCCCTTAGCCATTTTGGGCTTTGAAGGTCAGCACCAGCCACTTGAAAAGGGCCCAGAAACTGACAGCCAATGCACTGGAGTGGTACATTCAGAATAGCCAACCTCAAAAAGCAGCACTGTTGCATCTGCTGTTAGTCCTACTCAGAGTAAACGGAGTGCAATGAATAGTGTGTAACTTAAGCAAACACGTACCCTGACCCGAAAGTCATCTATGGAGGTCCTTCTTCAGAAACCACCTTTAAAAGAAGTAAAGAGGGTGACCACAAAGGACAGGGCCTTCTCAGCTGTGGCACCCCGATTCTGGAATCAGCTCCCCAGGGATATGTGACTGGTGCCTACCCTTTACATATTCCAGTGCCAGGTGAAAACCTTTTCATTCTCCCACCCTTTTAATTGTTGATGTGATTAATTGGTTTTATACCGACTTTTATTATACTGTACTGGTATAAGTGGATTGTTAATAGTTATTGTCATTTAGTGTGGATTCGCACTTTGGTCCTATTGTTATTGTTTAACAATAGGTTGAATACTGGTTGAATTTTATTATTCCTATTGATGCTTTATCATTGCTGCACTTGTTTTTAAACTGTTTGCTGATATTGCTGTCTTAAATGGATTGTAGCTATTATATACTATTTTATTTGGTTTTGTGGTGTAACAGTTCTGAGAACTCTGTGCTAATAAATGGGATATAAAAACCTAAATAATAAATAAAGCAAGCACTGTGTCCAGCCCTGTCCATCCGTCGATGAGCCCTTAGTTATATTTCTGTAAGTTGGCTGTTGACTGGCTGGAACATACAGCAGCAAAAGACAGAGTCTTCAAGCGCTCCAGCCGCCAAGCTGATGCCGATAACGCCTGCTCTCCACTTTCCTTGCCTAACCCTCATCCTCTCCCAAGCTGAAGACCCAGGATGGCAAAGGTTAGCAGGGCCAGCCAATGTGTCAAGGATAATATCTTGGGCTATGCAGCCACCCCGTTTTCGGACAGCAGGAAACTCCTCCCCGGCTGCCACCTGCCCACAGAGAGGCCCTTCCTTGTCTGTCAGGGCGGGAGCTGCGTGACATGGATCTTTAATGAGCTTCTGCCTCGAGAAACTTTGAAGTCAGCCTACCAAAGCCTCTGCAGGTCACCCAAGCAGCTTCTCCTAGAGGAGGCAAAGCAAACCTCTACCAGCCCTTGCCGTTGTCCACCTATTCGATTTACCCTGCCAGATACAGGGCAATCTTTTCCTTATGATGTTTATCCAACACTTTCTGCTGTCTTTCATCTGACTAACCTTCAACATTTGCCAAACAAAATTTATTTGCTTGCTTGCTTGCTTGCTTGCTTGCTTGCTTGCTTGCTTGCTTGCTTGCTTCCTTCCTTCCTTCCTTCCTTCCTTCACAGCTCTGTACAGAAGAGAGCAGCTGGGCAGAGGGAAGATTGTCCCCCTTAAGATCAGGGGCATAACAAAACATTCCTATCCAAATATGTATTCACCAGCCTTCTAGAAAACTTACGTTCGTGGTCAATATAGACACTGCAAGTCTGCAAATTTTGTTCCCAAGGGCAAACTGAGTTCCCAAATTCTAGCTAAGTTGTTCCATCCAGTGTGAAGTGCAGAACACAAAGATGCAAGGTAGACAAGTGCATTGATTATCTGCCAAGATTATTAATGGTGTGAGAAAAGCCTCGTTCTCTCCTGAAGGAAAATGTGACATTGGCCTTTCCCAGTGGACACCTGTCGGCTGTCGCTTTGCGTGACATGAAAGCGAGGGCTTCTTCACATGGCACATCACTCCCTGGGCACAATCAGGGTGTTTTTTGTTTCCACAGGAGGTTGTGGTGGCCATCCACCTTCCCCAGCGGGCTGCCCTGCTCATGCGTTGGACTCCATCTCCCAGCAACTCCTGGCCAACGTCTCTGAGAAACCCTGGGAGCCCAGGTAGGAGCAGGCTGGGTAGAGCATCTTTGGAGTTTGGGACAGAATCTGCACCCCTTCTTGGCTGTCGATTGGTGGGTTTTGGTCCTTGTGTAACTTGTCCTCTATTCTAAAACACTGAGGTGCCAGTCCTAGGTCTTTGTTACTGGCAGGACAATCTTGATGCTGGTCTTCAGGGTTTGGGGGCTCTTGGCCTTCACCCCCCCCCTGGAATGTGCCCCGAGGGAAGTCAGTCCCTGGAGCAGAAGCAGCTCAGCCCCATGTGCTCTTGGAAGTGGCCATCAGCCTTGCTCCGTCAACAGAACGGCGCTCACCAGCAGTGCTGTGAGGGGCAGTAGTTGGCAGAAAGCTCTGCAGGTGTGGGTGCTGTTCCCCTGGCAGTCAGGACCCAAAAGGACTGCCTTGGGGTGCGCTTGCAGGACCCCAAATGCCAGCCATGAAAACCCTTCTTCTATTTCCCCCCCCCCCACCGCAAAGGAGGAGGAGGAAAAGGAGAATGACGACGCAGCCACCCACTCCGGCCTTCTGCGCCACCCGCACCGAGCCCGCAGGACCTTGGATGCAGGTGGTGCTTTGCCCTGGCTTCCCCCCACCCCACCCCACCCCACACACGCATGCGCCGCACGAAAAGTGTCTCTGCACTGCACGTCAGCAGAATTACGGACCCCTGGCTGTTTGTAAGGGCGAGGAAGAACTGTAGAGGGAAAATTGAGCGCTGGAAGCAGCCCTTGCTGAGCAGAGTGATGCAGACAAGCAAGCAGGAACATCGGACAGCCGTAATCTTAGGAAGCATCTCTGCAAACAACCGGGTCTCTCTCTCTCTCTCTCTCTCTCTCTCTCTCTCTCTCTCTCTCTCT
>JAIXND010000624.1:23070136-23099164 GCA_023646645.1 Varanus salvator macromaculatus | reverse complement strand
TCTCTCTCTCTCTCTCTCTCTCTCTCTCTCTCTCTCTCTCTCTCTCTCTCTCTCTCTCTCATGAATCAGTGCTCCTACCAGCTGTCAAGTGGTGCTGGAGGAGACAACCTGGGGGAGGAAGAAGGCCCGCTGGGAGCCAGGGAGTGTAGTTTAACACTCATTTTCTAGCTCCAATTAATCTAATTAGCCTCTCGTACTGGATTCCTCGATGCTGCAACAGATGCGCGCTGAACTCAAGGGCAAAATCGTACTTTCTGGCATCACAGCGGCTGCCCTGAGCACACGCACAACGCAGAAAGCTGCTTCCGTGGACTCTGCCTAGCCCCGAGACGTTTACTCTGACTGGCAGCCAGCTCCCTTCCATCACATTGTGACACCTAAAGCTTGTGAAAGTGGAAAGTGAACTCTCAGTCCGCCCAGTTGTGGCGAGACTGGATTCTGGTACTCTCAAAATTGTATTTTCCTTCCCTCCCTCCCCACCCCAACAATTGTAAAAGGCTCAGGACTAGATGAAAGAAGGAAAGTTTAGGTAGCTTTACACACAAACACCAGGGCAACATCGCAATAAAGTAATAGCTCACGCATGTGTGCAAGAGGTTCTGCGGCAGTCTTAGGGTGCTTCCGGACAGGAGACCACCAAGGAAAAGAATTGTGATGCCACTGATTCCTTTCTTCCTTAACTGACTCTTTGTCTGGTTAGAAAAGATGGAAGAAGCGGTGGAAAAACTTGCGGGGGGATCGCAAATGCAAGATGCGGATGTGTGGGTCCGTCCAGCACAATTCTGCGAAGGAAGCTGAGCAGTTGCACATGCCATCAATGTGGCTTCCCGTGACCCTTCAGCCTTGGGGTCTTTCAGGCAGCCAACAGCGGGTGGTGGCACAGAAACGGAATTGCTCTCTGGGTGACTGGGCAGCCACAGACTCCCAGCCCAACCAACCTCACAGGGTTGTTGTTGTGTGGATAAAATGGAGCTAGGTAAGCCGGCTTGGATTCCTCATAAGAGGAAAAAAAGGCAGGCCATGCATGCAATGTAATAATAATGGTAATGATAATGCCATCTGGTAAGAATTATGCTTAGGCTGCAGTTCTGTGCATGCGTGGAAATATGTCCTACGGAAGCCCATGGGGCTTACTTCTATGTACAGACTTGTAAAATTTTACTGCGTGTGTCTTGTGGGTCAGTGCCCTTGAAAAACCTTGCTTTTTCACGCATGGTGTATGGGACATTATGAAGAATCAGGGTCCACATGAACTTGCCCCACTGTACCCTCCTCACCCGTTGGCGTTTCTTTTTTGCATCCTGCGTGGCAAGCCCGCCGCACAAGCAGCACTTTGTAAAATCTATGTGCTGCGCATAGTAAATATTTCATGTTCCACAACAAATCATTTCCTCCACATCTTTGCATTTTCAGTAGTGCGTTGGGAGTTCTGCCTTGTCATTTGCTTGCAAGAAAAGTCCGTTTGGGGCTCTGTTGCAAAGTTCCCAGTGTACCTTCTTAGAGCACATTCCTTGTCTAAATTTCAAGGAGCTGGGCACAATTACGCCAGAGATAAGATCTGTTCGGTTCACCAACTCTCCCAGGAACCCCAGGCCAGGATGCTGCTCTCCAAGCATGAGTCACATTTATATTATATTTTTCATACCATGGAGGAGATAATACTCTGCTCATCCCATGATCCAAAAAGCAATTCCTTAAGCAGCTCACTTTATTTTTTATCACTAAAGGGGTTTTGGTCATTTGGCAAGATTCAATTGCATGGCGATTAGTAGCAATCTTTGAAAAGCTGCGCTCCATTCACATCACAAGGACATCTGTCCTTTGCAGCAACACATCTTTCTGTTAAGCAACAGCCCTCCAGGTGATTGGCTGGGAATTCCCGGACTTTGCTGAAGGATTTGGTGGAGCAATTAGAAATATTTGGAGTTGCGATGGGGAGCAAGGACTAGATTGCAAAATAAATCCTGTCCAAACAAGATGGGAGAACCCCACCGCCCTTGGGGGTTGGACAGCTTACTGATGGGGAAGACTTTTTCTTAAATTGCTGATACAGCATGTCTGTCGAGAGGAAATGGAGCAAACCAGAATGCTTGCTTCTCTCATCCTGGAGAGCTTGCCCAAAGATACTCTTGTTGACTGAAAAGCATTAGCCCTTGATGAGGAGAGAATCCACAGTGGGGCAGATCCCGTGTCCTGTGCCAGGGTGCCAAATCGCTTTCCCACTGAAGCCCCAGGATCTATTCAGAGAAGGTCTTGGGAATTGTATTCCCAAGGCAAAAGGTTGGAAACAAAATGCCTATTTTTTCTTAGAGCTCTTATTGCTCCAAGATAAAAAAACAGTTCAAGAATTGGGGCAACGGGAATTTTAGAATTGGGGCAACGGGAAACCGTGCAAAAACTGGAAGATTAGCCTAACCTTGGTGGTTGGGGCAGAGTGGGTGAAACCAGAAGCAGGGGGCATGGCCACCAGTCAGGCTGGGGGAAGAGCACACGAACCTCCAAGGCAGCCAGATCAAGCGACGGGTAGCATGTTTCTGCCTGCTCCATTTGAAGGGGAAATACCAGGCGCAACTCCAGGCTCTCCGTGGCTACTAGCCTTGCTGGCCACGGGCTACCTCCTTCACCAGAGCTGGCCTGCTAGGATACCTCAGTTGCTGAGGAGCTGGGAAGGTTGCCTTGGAGCCACCCTGCTGGAGGGATCCTGTGGGCAGCTGGTTTGCTTGACTAAATGCACCTTTGGGCTGACCCGGCATGGCTTTTCTTATGTTCTTATCAGCCTGATTGATGAATGGATCAATCATCAATTCAGCTGCTAGTGGTAATTTGACTGCGAATTGAGTTGCCCCCCAACACACGTCCCTGAAAATTGGATCTTGTCAAGGCTAAATTGGGTGGAAAAGAAGCATAAATGTTTCAAGAGTTAGCAAGTATTTTGCATTTTAATCTCACCTTCTTTCGAACTAGAGGAATAACCCAAAGGAAGGTGCCGCAAGGGCTGCCTTCACCCACTTGGTGATGAAGAAGGCCTCCTCTCAGCAGCTTTTAAAGATGCTACAGCAAGGTAGGCAGCAATTGGAGACTTCCAATCTGCCCTTCTGTTTTCCCTAAGCAAGCCCTCTCCCCATGCATCGACACAAACAATTCTTCTGCCTCTAACTTCACCCCTTCCTGACGGTTACGTTCTTAAACTGGGCTTCTCTGTCAGCGCCATCATGCGTGACACAGAATTAAAAGACAAGTATTTATTCCAGCATATTGAGGCATTATATTAATTTACAAAGCAATATGATTTTCATATAGATATAAAACACAGCTGCTTATGATGTACAATTATTGGACATTGACGGAAAATATTAACACGATTGACACTCATGCTTGGCAACATGCATATTTGCGTGGAATTTTAAGAAAACAAATATTACACAATATACTCAAAAGAATTCTTGGCCATTCCCAGTACCCAAAGAAAGGGAAATCAAGCCAGACAGTGGCCAGGGATAGTGGCCAGACACACCAGGAATACCATGTACCCTTCTGGCTTCCGCATCTTAAAAAACGATATTTTGGAGCCGAAAATTTGCAGAAAAGGTTGACCAGCTCAGGGGCTGGAACAATCGCTCCTTGAGGAAAGATTCCAACATTTGTCATGGCGATAACTTAGAAAAAGATGGAAAGGGGGAAGAGACATCATTTTCATACAATTACGCATGGTGAGAAAGTGGTCAGATGTTTTCCTCCTCCTCCTCGATTACTAGACCTCCTGTGGTCATCCCATGAAGCTGAACAGGAGGAGGTTCAGGATAGACAAAAGGAAGCCCACTCTCACATTCTGCATTGTTAAACTGTGGAGTTTGCCACTCAACTTGGATGGTCTCGAAAGGAGAGCAGACCCAGAGGACACGGAGGACAAGGTAGCTGTTAGCAGAAGAGGAAGACCAACTGTGAGATGGGTGGATCCTGTAAGGCCGGCTCTGAGCAAGGGCGTCAAAGCCAAAACAGAAAGGCAAGAAAAATCTTTGCACTGCTCTGGTTGTGCAGAAGCCCTTTCCGTCCAGGGGCCTAGCTCTGCACCCACGCCCTGTTCGCTCCAACCTGGCAGCTTCCCCAAGAGTTGGCCAGCTCTCGCAACCCCGTCACAGCCCCTTGCTCTCTGAGGTGTAAAGGCATTGTCGCCCAAAACATCTGGAAGGCACGAAGTTGGAGAAGTCCACTTTATGTTTTTGATAGCAATCTGGTACAAGGAAATCAAGACCCCAGAAGGCAGGCCCAGATTAACCACAGGCTAAGGAGCTCCATAGCAAGCGATCCTGCTCAAACCAAGGCTTGCATTAAATCAGTCTCCTGACACCTGGTGCCCTTCATATATGTAGGCACTCGGCTGGGGAAGGCTATATGGGAAGGATCTTCTCCCATCATTCCCATCCAACACAGCCAATGACTGGAGATTATGGGAGTCATCGCCCAACACATCTGGAGGGCTCCAAGTTGCAGAAGGCCAGTTCAGACTAGAACATCAGGCCTTTTCATAGTGGGAATACCTCCAGCATGGTCCTTGTGTTGGCTACACCCCTGTATCATCACTCCTAGATTACCTCTCCCTCTCTCTCCCTCTCTCTCTCTCTCTCTCTCTCTCTCTCTCTCTCTCTCTCTCTCTGCCATTTAAAGCACTTTCTCACACAACCATCTGCCACACAACATGAAAGTTGTTCCTTTCACATGATGGAAGAGAAGAGGCTCCCATTTCAACTGCCGGGATATTTTTTTTTTAAAAAATCTAGCCTGACAATGTGAGCCTAACATCTAGAACCTTCATATGCAAATTGCTCCAACTTTCGACAGCAGAATTGTCCAAAAACGGGGATCCATGGTGCAACTCTTGCCGATGTTTGAGGAGGAAGGGGACAAGATGGCAGCCCTTGTTCTCTGACTTCTAAACCCTTTAACCCCCAGCTTCTGTCCGCCTGGGCTTAAGGGTGGGGCTCTCTGCCCAGCCTCTGCCCCACAGCCTCAGCTTCAGGAGCCCACACCTCCCAGGGAAGAGACTGAGAAGCCCTTTCAAGACTGGAAGCAGGGGAAGGAAGCCTGCAGGTATCCTGGTTGCTGCAGGACTACACCCAGAGGCCATATTGGCTGGGGCTGATGGGAGTTTGAGCCCAAGATCTGAAAGGCCACAAGGTTCTCCCCCCACTCCCTTTAAGGCCTCTTCCCCTAACACCAAGCGGCTTGCAAAAACGCAAACCATCCACACCTTTTCAGGTTTTCATTCTCAACCCTGAGTGCTGGAATTTATTCTTCAAAGAAAACCTTGCAGGTACAATCCTATGCATTGGTAGGAAGACAAAAGGCCTATATCTCCCAACTTTCCCCAATCAACAGTCTTTTCTAGTCTGATGTCTGCAAGATTATGGAGGAACCCAGAGACATTCTCAAATGTGTCCCATCACAGCCAAGTAGGTTTTCAAACCAAGGGTGCGTTCCCACAACTCCCGGGTGGACCATCTCCTTCCCAATTGCTAGGATTTTTGGAAGGAGAGCACAAGTAGCTGGACTTCTATCTAAGTTCTTAAACTGTCTCGGAGTCCTTCAGCATTAACAAGACGAGGGGTGGCGGATGCTAGTTGTTGTAGTCCAATGCATTTGGAGGCTCCAGGCTGGCGAAGGGGCTGCGACTGTTAAAGGGCGGTGAGAGATTGACTGCCAGAGGACTGGGCTGAACCGCGTGTGTCAGGGATGCTGGGTACCAGGGCTGGGAAAGGACTGGAGCAAAGTGGTGTTGGGGGGCCTCCAACTGCCTCTAAGCCCACCGCTTCAGCTGGTGGTGGCCCACCCTGCTCCTCCTCCTGCTGCCCCAATCTTTCTTCCAGGTATGTTGCTTCTGAAACGAGGTGCTGCCCCGTCCCTGGTCCATACACCCCTTTTCACAAATAGGGCTGTCCTTAGGAGGCAGGGTCTTTTGAAGGAAAGAGAACAATTAGCGCACAGGCAAATTACCAAACTTGTGCATTGTTTTTTTCCCAGGGGCCTGAGCCACAGATCATTTTGGGACGTGGCACCACACCTGGCCTGAGCAGTGACTGCTAGCCAGACACCCAAACACGGAGCTTTTTGGCTCTCACCCATCTTCAAGAGCCGGTACCAATGCTGGAACAGCTGCTCCTCCTCATCACCCCAGAAAGCCACTGCCGGTGAGCAGACCAGAGGCAAGGCAGATGGTGGACCGGTGCCCTGGGCTGGAGTCCCCATCACCTTCTCCATGCTAGCTGGGGCTGGTGGGTGCCCAGCATCTGGACAATACCAGACACCTTCCTCACACCGACTGGGAAAGAGACTATAGCTTCTGTGGAACCTGAAGTACCTTGTTCTGCCTAATCTGGGAAGGTAAGCCAGGTCAGGCCTGCAAAGAATCTGGATGGGAGACTTTAGTCCTGCATTAAGCAGTGGGTTGGACCCAACGGCCTGCTAGGCCCCTTCCGACTATAGGATCTTATGATCAGTGCTGAACTGGATGGGCAAATACACCAGCCTTGGTGCAGGGCAGCTTCTTGGAGATCCCGTAAAAGACCTCTTGCTGGAACAGGTTATTATGGGATTGCTGCACTAGTTAAATTAGCTGCAGGGAAGAGGAAACATTTGGTATTTTTTACCCTGCCAACAAAAGTGCGTATAGTCAAGGCTATGGTTTTCCCAGTTGCAATGTATGGCTGTGAAAGCTGGACAATAAGGAAGGCTGAGCGCAAAAGGATTGAGGCCTTTGAGTTGTGGTGCTGGAGGAGACTCCTGCGAGTCCCTTGGACCGCAAGGCGATCAAACCAGTCAGTCCTAGAGGAGATCAACCCTGACTGCTCTTTAGAAGGCCAGATAGTGAAGATGAAACTCAGATACTTTGGCCACCTAATGAGAAGGAAGGACTCTCTGGAGAAGAGCCTAATGCTGGGAACAATAGATGGCAAAAGAAGAAGGGGACGGCAGAGGATGAGGTGGCTAGATGGAGTCACTGAGGTGGTTGGTGTGAGCTTGAGTGGACTCCGGGGGATGGTGGAGGACAGGAGGGCCTGGAGGAATGTTGTCCATGGGGTCGCGATGGGTCGGACTCGACTTCGCGACTAACAACAACAACAATCCTGACAACACCGATTGAGCTAATTTAGGGTGCAAGTCCTTGGTTTGTAGACCGTTTTCTTTCTACACTTGAACAGGATTATCCCTTTAATCATTTTATTATATAACTTAGCTGCTGATGGTTTATTAAAATTATTGCTTGCTTTGCTATTATCTAGCCAGATTTTACACTGACATGTGGCCTCTTTTCTGTTTTGTGTTCTTAGTCAGGTTGGCTATGTAAAAATAGGCTAAACTGAAAGTTAGACGTGTAAAACGAGTCGGTGGACTGAGATTGCATCACCCCTTTCGAACCATCCCCTGGTCTCTTTGTCTCTGGGTGTGAACACAGATGGTTTCTGCCTCTCTCTCCAAAGGGGAGGCAGAGAAAGGCTTTTCTGTGTAAAGCAGAGGATGCGTAGTAAAGCTTGACAAGGGGTCGGGATGTCCTTGAATCCACCCCTGGCCAAAGAAGAGAAAAGCAAGCACACGGCGCCAGGTTTCTTCTGCTTCTATGCCCTTGGTGCTCTCAGCTGAGAAGTGGCGGTCAGATTCCTGTCTTAAAACTACTCCTGCGGTCTTTGCTTTGCCACTTAAAAGGCACTCGTATCAAACATTTGGAGGTTCTAGTGACATCGTTTAAGCAGTCCGTTAAAATTTAAATATGTATATTTTAAAAAAGACCCTCCCCCACAACAACCCACCACAACAGCATCCTGGGAAGAATATTTACAAGAAGCACCTTGATTTGTTAAGTACGGGGCTGTGCGCATGCCTGCAGGAGGGCTTTCTCTTGGCATGTATGCGCACATCCGGGAAGAAGAGCAGCAAGCCCAGAAACCCAGACAAGGTTCTGCATAGAGCAAGGCCTGGGGGGTCATTTTGCTCTGCAACCCCTGGCTTGAAAAGAGCTGCTTGTGACTACGGCCTTCAGGCGAACCAACAAGAACACATCTGTGAACCGGAAGAGAGTCTCTCCGTGTGCAATTTTCAACATACTTTTTAAACAGGGGGTGTGGTGTGGAGTGCATCAAATTCACAATTGGCAGGTGCAGCCCACACTCTGGCTGGGCACAAGGACTCCCGCTGGGGCTCTTATCCTGGATTCTTTTGCTGAACTTTTGCCAGGGACCAACTGCACATTCTGTTGGACGCAAGAGCTGGGGCTGCACCCTTTTCTCTTTCTGGACCAAGGTCAAGACCGGGTTTGTGCGAGGAATCCGTTAGATTTGCTGGGCTCGGCTTGCTGGACTCCATCGTGCTTTGTGGCCACCGTAAGGCCCACTTCCCAGCATGCAAGCCCAACGGACAAGAAATAAAGCACCACACAAACCGCATCTCTCCCATGTCGTTTGTGCTGGGCATGATGTGGCTTGCGATGCAGGAAAGGCTGCCGGCTGTGCAACCTTCATTCCACCAGCGTGTGAGGGATTCCTCCCAGCTCGGCTCGCTTTCGAAGGCAGGGCCGACCATGAGAGGAACCCGCGAAGACGAGAGTGGTGGATGCTGCACAGCTTCCTTGCAACCCTCGTCAAGAGCCCAGCAAACGAGGAAGGGTGTTTTTCAGCCCAGGGACAGAGAATCTCTTTCAGCCCACGAGAGATTCCATTTTGAAGAAATGTTTGGAGGTCGCAGGGAGCAGGGCTGATCAGTCAAGGACAAAAGTGGCCCAAAATACCAGCCAGTCTGTTCTCACAGGCAGCCCCGAAACCTTCGGAATGGTACTTCATCCTTTTGGCATGCAGGAAACTGCACAAAATCCAAGGGCCCATCACATGGGAAGTGACTGGGGGGAAGAATATGGGATAGGGGCACGGAAACCCCAATTGGGTCCTCACTAGGGCGGGATTCCCCCTCCCTGAGCTAGATTGCATGCCCCATGTCTAGTCCATCCCACTTGTACCATGACCCTCATTAAAACGCCCCAATAAAACTATCCCAATAAGAACCCCATGGTGTTGCTCGGCATGGAGGGAAATCTCCCACTGCTGTTTCTGGGAGCTGCCCTTCCATGACAAATATTAGCCAGGGAGGGGCCATTTTCATAAGGGGGGCAGCACAGACAGGCAAGCTCAACCCCCCCTGCATCACCGTCCCAACACTCAGCATGTCTTTTCTGGAACGCCTTGTGCGAACAAGTGTGAGCAAGACCCGCCAAGACCTTACACAAACGCATGCACGTGCGCACGCCTGCTCCCCAAGTGGGCATGAGTGTTATCACTATGATTATTACTACGAGTCATCCACACTGTAGTTTGAGCAGAATGTACTTAGACAGTAGTCATCAGTTTGAGAGACCCGGACCGAAAGCGCAGGATTTTCTTCTTCAGGTTGTGGGAAGCTTTAATCTTCACGAAGGCTTTGGCTGCGTTTTCATGGAGCTCGGAAGCCGTGGCCACTGCCTGGATGGGAAGCGTCTGGACGAACTGGGACCAAATGAGCCCCCCGCTCTCGTCCGAGTCACTGGTGGTGGTGCTCTCGCCCACAAACTCCACCCCGCTCAGGCTGGACTCGCTGTCGCCAAAGCAGTTGGTGGTGTAGTTGCTCCGCTCGTCTTCGCTCGTGTCCAGCACGGTGGAGTGGAAAAGCGACTCACACTCCGCAGAGTACTCGGAGTCGCTGGCCACGTAGGCGTACGGGCTGCCGTAAGGCCGGGCCACCTGGGAATAAACCCCAGCAGCTTCTCTACGGTTCCTCCTCGCCCTCCGGAGGGCTTCCTCGTAAGACGCCTCTGCCGACAGTTTCCAGCGCCGGTAGTCGGCCCGCTTGTGCTTGGGCTTGGCGACCACCGGCTCTCGGCCGTGGGGCCTCGCTGCGGCTTTCGGCGCGCCTGGTGGCCGGCTCGCGAGGTTGGCCTCCAGCTGCAGGTGGCCGCTCTTCTTCCCCCTCGAGGCGCTCTTCTTCAGCTTCTTGCTTGTGTCCAGGTCATCCGGGAACCGGCACTTCTTGCCGGGGGGTTTGCCTTTCTCCCGCCCGGCCTGGGGCCCGTTCTCGAGCACCGTGCCCAGGTGGGGCCTGTGCTTGGCCATGGAGCTCTTGAGAATTTTGATGCCACGGCTGCCCTTGTGGAGTCGAAGTGTCTGCGGCTGCGCTGGGATGTACTGGGCATTCACCAGCAGCCCCTCCTCCAGGCTGTGCGGGGGCACCTGCGCCACCCCAGTGTTCTTAAACAGCATCTTTTTGGGCAGCTGGATGGCTTTGTTTTCCTTCGAGGGTGTCGCGTGCCTGCAAGGGCTTTCCTTCGGACACAGCAAAAAGGTCTGGCCACTTTCCTTGGGCACGTCGCCCTTGCTTGCCGCAGGGCTGTGCGTCACCTCTGGGGGCTTGGCATTCCTTGGCACATGTTTGCTTTGAAGTTCGTGGCTTGCATTTGGTGAAAAGACTGTGGGCAAAGGCATCTTTTTGGTATCCAGGGGCTCCGCTTCTCTCGAGAGCTGTTTTAAGGGGGAGAAGGCACCGTTTTCCAGGACGACCGGGGTTCCACCGGGATGCGGAAAAGCCTGACTCGAATTCTTAAGATTGGTGGCGTTGCTGGAGACAACACCAGCTACCTGCCGAACACACAGGCTCCCGTGTCTCAAAATCCCCTTGGCGGGGTCTGCGTTCAGATTCGTCCTTGGCTTGTTAGTCCTAACGGAAACAGTCTTTTTCTGCACCAGGCTCAAGATGTAGCCGTCCATTTTTTTGTTGGCCGGGAAGCAGGGGGAAGAACGCAGGCCTTGTGGGAGACACGGGGGCCCCGCTTTCACCAAGGCAAGCTCTGGGCCCACAGAAACCTCGACGACATGCCCATCCGCTCGCTCTTCCTCTTCTCTGGCTGGGCTACTGGTCACAGGCAGGAAGAACATGGGGCTCTGGACCGCGACAGCGTGTAAGGGGCTGGGGTAGCGGTAGACGTCGTTCCCATTTTTGGACACCAGGTCGCACTGAAATTTGGGGTGCACGTCCACAACGATGTCGAGGGAATTTGAGTGCGGCGTCGAGGGCGAGTGACGGACCATCCCGGTCCCCTGGTCTTCATGCTGGCTTCCTTTGTTATACTCCAGCCAGCCGATGAGATCTGAAATGCGGGTGGAGGCAGGAAAGGGGACGGGGAAGAAATAAGTAAAGAGATTCTCCATGCATGATAAAATTGCAACGCCTATGACAATAGTAGGAAGTTTATGCTTTTGAAAATCAAGGCAAAGTTCTGTTTTCTAAAACCGAAGCAGAAAATAAGTCATGGATGCAATTTCCTATAGATTTTGGATTTTAGGGCGCCCAACCTCTCTACCTATGCAGGTGCAAAACCATCAGGACACCATCCTCCACCCCCCACACCATGCCCCTGTGTAACATCATGGCTTTGCCCCTTTTCAAAGTAGGGTCCTTTTCCTCTGTTTGGGTTTCAGTGACTTCTCAAACTGATAACTTTAACATTTCCACCAATTTTTGAAAGATGGCATTGGCAGGCTTTGGTTTCAGGTTTTCAGCTTGCCCAAAAGGACTTCCCGTCCCACTGAATTCTCATTTGGAGGATATGGGTGTGCTGTTTAGGCAACGTAAATTCCCAGAATCCAGGTTAGGAAGTCCAGGAACCAGCAGGGGCCCCACATCAGTCCGTCTGGATGACCCCAAGCGGTGTGGAACCCATGCCCATCATGCCCACGTGGATAACTTCCTGCAGGGGGCAGTAAGCTGTTGCCATGTCTCTCAGGCGCAATCCGTCCAGGTTCTAATCGGCAGGATGGTGCTTCTAGCCCACCTGGAGGCACGGCCGGCATCACCTGGCTCAGTGCCATCAGCAGAAGCGGCCATTGCCTGTCCAAGTGCCCAATCAGCCACACCAGCAATAACCAAAGCAGCACCGACTCAGTTTGGCACCCAGCATGGGGCGTCTCTGCCAAACGGATCATTAATGACTGCAACTCCTTTTCCCAGAAAATCTTTTCAGACGAAACTACAACTAAACCTCACCCAGCCTCTCAAACTGGGCGTGATCACGTTGCCTTCCCTTTGGAAGAGCGCAACGTCCGTCTGAGTGCAGTCTCCCATTGAAAGGACCAAGCAGCCGGTGAGGAGACTCATCTCCGCCTGAACTCCAGAATCTGTTTTCCACACATGGCTGGCCGGCTGGAAGGCACAAGGTCCTACCCGGCGTTCTATAGTTCAGCATTCCCCAACCTGACGTTCTCCAGTTGCTCATCTCAGCATCCTCTGGCCTACCATGAGGCACTCCCAAGATTCCAGATCTCTCTCCGAAAGTTTTTGTACCTTTTAAGAAATACATACGGTTCGAGGACTCCGCTGGAGACAGACCAGTGAAAGGCGAAAAACTGAGAGCCTCACCAGCTTCCCAGAACGGTCAACGAACCAGTGGGAGGTTGCCCTGATGCTTCACACAGGTATAACCCCCTCCGAACCTCAAACAGGTGCATGCCTGATCAGGGAGTGGGCCTTGCCCAGTGTAACCAGAGCTTCAGTGTTACAAGAGGTAATAAATACATGCTAAGCTTATTGAATGCACCACAGAGCGTGGCAGGTGGAACGCACAAGCATTCTGGCACACCTGCACTGCAGGGGGGAAGCTCATGAGCGCAGTGCTAAGAAGCATGGTGCAGGGGCACTTCTGGAGCACAGGTGCCCAGAACCACCCTCCCTGGGCGGGCCCAAAATTTGTCCAGATCAACAAACCAGTTCTAGCTTTCCTCTCCATCAGGAACAGCTGCTCACAAAAGTGAATGGGCCCAAAAGGCATGTTCAAGGCCAAGCCAACAAAAATTAATCTGCATTACGGTCACACCGATACACCGCAGCTGGGGCGGGCTCCTTTGCTGCCAGCTGCCAAGACTGCAACTAAGCGCAGAAGGCGCGGGGAATGTCTGGGGGGGTGCCAGGGCCATCCGGCCTGCCCAGGGATGCAGTGCTCAGGCCAGAATCTGGCCCTCCTGGGCTTGCTGGACTTCCTTCCCTCGCACACCCTGGCCAGGAAGAGCGCTGCGTCAACATCGAGTCTGGAAACCCGCAGGAATGGCAGCAACTTCTTTGCAGAAAGAGCGCATAACTGTTCGCACGAAGCACACCAGTGTGCAATCAGTTGCGTGAAGCATGCAAGTTGTGTGTGTGGGAGCAGAAGCCCACTTGTGCGCGGACAGCATGGGCCTAAACTGGCCCAAGGACTCGCTTCCCTCTGGACACCCAAGGGACTGCTCAGCACAAGGCGGGCTTAGAAAGGACAGGAAGTGGGCAGAGCCCGGGGCTGAACCAAGGAAACCTGGCCGATTCCCACCCCCGAACTGGATCCCTCACACATCACTAGCCGCTGCTAAGCAAAGTCCCTGGGGCACTGTCCTACACCGCAGTGAATCGCCTGTTAACTCGGCAGCTCCAGGGCCTTCCACACTCTTGCTGTACCTGCCGACTTGGGCCGTCCATCGGAGCCGCTCAGGGAGGTGTCCAAGGGGCCGCAGAAGCAAGTACTGGAGTGGCAAGTGGATAAGCACTCGCTGAAGACCGAGTTGGACGAGTTGGAAAGAGAGCCGGAGGCCCCATCACTCAGCTCGTAAAATCCTGCAGGGAACAGGGAAATGCATTTATTGTACTTCAGGCTGCAACGCGGAGCTTCGGCGACTGGGGAGTGTGGAAACATGGTGCAAAGTCACTAACTGATGTAAGACACACAAACCGAAAGGGACGGAAGCAGAGCAAGGCCAGCCTGCAGCAAATGCAGCAGCGCGGAGTGTGCTTGTCCGCGGTTGCAGCCTCACCCCCTTGCAGGTCACCAGCCGCTCTTGCTCCTCATTCTGTCCCACCGTGGCCCCCCAGCAGGCAAGCAGGTCGGCATATCGCTTCCTGGCTAGGCACGCAGCCACACCAGCCGCGGACAACAGCTTTGCCACTGGGAGCACTCGGTCCTCAACAAACTGGGGGGTGGGGGGGTGTTTGTTTTTTGGTGGGGAGATGCTGCCCCTCAGAATTTCCTCCCACCCTGAGTCTTCCTACTCTCCAAACTTTGGGGTTCCCACCAACCATGCTGGTACCTTTCTGCTAGTTAATCAGTAGCTCCTGTTTTGGCTGCACAGCCGTCATGCTCCGAACCCCAAGTTTGCCATTGGTACATATGATTTGGCTCTTTGAAGGTGACCCTAAGCCCTGGGTAGTCCAGCTTCATGGATATAAGATCTGGCTTACCAGCAGAACCCCCATGAATCCTGGGCGATATCTGAAATATTTGCCAGTGCCATGTAGCTGCATTCCTATTTTCAGGCCAATTTGGTTTTTTAAAGACATTGCCGGTGCAACATTCCACCTTGAAATCTGAAAATGCTAGTGCTTTAAACTTGTTGGAACAGCTTGATCATTTTTTTAAATTTTGGCAGGCTTCAGAATCTGAGATCTCAGCAGCAAACCAACTGACAAATGCTAAATATCACAGCATGCCAACTTTCCAGTAAGCTGAGCCACTGCGTGTTTAACCATCAAATTACTGTCAAATATCAACTGCCATGTCAAATACTGAAAATCAAATAGCATCGGGTGTCAAATTACAGATATCAACCCTTTGGTGCATATTCAGCAGGCATGGTGATAATGGCTGCATCTCAGAATTGTGAGCCTAAGTGAACCTTGGGCTCGTACTGTCCTCTCACACTGCAGCGATGAAGAGGTTGAAAGTATTTCCTTCTGTATTCAATTAAGTGCAGTTTGTGGTGTCATCTGAACCCAACAAACTGTGGTTTATCTTAAGTAGGTTTGTTTGAAACAAGCCAACTTCAAATATTGGATTTTGAAGCCAGTGTGAATAGTTATAATTTCTTATTTATTTCATTTCTATTCAGCCACATAGCCAAAGCTCTTTGGGTGGTCTGCCACAATCCATAAACCAAGACAATAAAATGCAACAAAAACATAATATAATCAAAGAAGCATTTAAGGATTGAAACAGCTAAAACAAGCAGCAAAGGATGACCTTCTAAAAAACTTGAGATGGACAATCCCCCCAGCCTAAGGGTAGCCAGATACATCATTAAAGGCCTTGGCATCGTTAAAGGACTACATTAGCCAGGCACCAAAAAGACAACCAGTTTGGCACCAGGTGGGCCAGTGGGGAGCTTACAAGTAACCAGTTTAGAGTTCGGATGTAACATTAAAATAATCAGATATCAGAAGTGAACACTTTCGATCTCCTTTTTCATTTGCACCAAAGGAAATGAGACCATGCAAGCAGGGGACCAAGTACTGGTCCTGACACAATAAACCATGGTTGATCATAAAGCCCAAACACAGCTGTTATCTGATGAATGTGCAAGATTCCCCTTTGTAGAGGTATCTCAGAAGAACTTTTGGGACCAAAGTTGTTTCCAATCTAGTTGGAATGACAAGATCTCACCTTGATCCCACCGGCAGGCATGAGGTACAAAGGACTGGACCCATGCTGTGCTGATGTTTGGAAAAGGAACTAAAAGATGCTTCTCACGTGGCATCAGCAATTCAGACACGAACCTCCTGCCACGGGAGATCTACCTTTCCATGGCGCATCCCAAGCGGCTGCCAGTTATTGATGCCACCAAGCAGGCAGCTCCAACGGGATCAGCCTTTCCCAAGGAAAGCACTTCCAGAGGGTTCGAGCGCCCTCATTGCCTGATGCCACCCAACTAGAAGGTTTAAGGTTGTGAACTGCAACCCGAGGACAGTAGCCAGTTGGGTATGACGCAAGTCTAAAAATCAAATAAACAAATGGAAGACCAAACCAGACCCTGCTGGAATGTCTTCCAACTTCTGCATCCCATAAAACTGATCTTAAATGTTTCCTCTACTGGCGACCACAGGGCGATACCCACTGGCATTCAGCAGCAAGTTTCTGCCAAAAGGGGCCAGTCGCACCTATTTCATGCCACCGGTAGGACACAATGTTTGTGCGATGCAGATTTTCTGGGGGCGACTTGAAACAAGCAGAAACACCAGTGAGCCCCCCTTATATGTGAAGCTCTGAAATGCTTAAAATGCGCTGAGTTTGGGAGAAGAGGAAGAAGCTAACAGTCTGGGCCAGTGTCTAGAATCCCGTTTAAGCTTTTAAAAATGAGAAGGAATGAAGGGAAAGTGACCGATGGAACATTATCCTATGTTACCTTATCGTATTACTGGGAGGTCACATCTACAGAGAGTGAGACCTGGGAGCTACATGCATCTCCGATCCTTCCAGCCCAAACCACACACTCTTGGCAGAGACCCACATCTCTGCAGCAGCACTTAAGTTCGCTTGCCAAAGCGAGCATCACTGCATTGCTTTTGCGCCTTCCCGTTTCCCTGGCAGCCACTGACCTTAGCTGCAGCTGAGGAGGCAAAGGCAGGGGGAAAGGAGCCAGCCTTGAAGCGGAGGGAGCAGAAGAGAACGGAGCTGGAGCAGCCATTCCCATTTCCCTTTGGGCAGGAAAAGCGAGTTTGAGGGAGGGGAATGCCAGGGAGTGTTCCCCCCCTCGGGTGCAAAGAGGCCCAAAGCAGAATCGGCAGCCAATTTCAGAAGCAAAGGCCGGCACAGGCCGAGTGTGGCTTCCACAGTAAGCGCAAGCCTGCTTTAAGAAAGCGGCACAGGACACAGACCTGAACTCCAGACGGATTCTGATGCCAGCAGTGGCAACAACTCGCATCTGATGGCCCCAGAGCCTGATCAGCTGCAGCTTTTGCACAGCTCTTGTCTCGTCTGCAGATGGGCTGCAGCAGCCACATGGTGCGATCGGTCCAGTGTGCATACGTTACACCTTCATGTTCAGCTGACTCTTGCTATGCGCAGCCCAAGGCGTACAGGTTGCAAGATTCAGGCGCGCTGTGCAAAAGTGTTCAAGAGCTGCAAAGGGATTCCTGCAGTCCTGGCCTGGCCACAGGAAGTGCTCACCTGAGCTGGGGCGGCTGTCTGTCTCGAGATGCTCCTCTGCCGTTTTCTCCACGTCCAGCCTCAGATCGCTTATCTGCTTGTCCAGTTCTTGCAGCTGGTTGAGTAAGCCAGCATCCCTTCTCCTCAGGCAGTTCTGTGGTGGCAAGAAGAGAAAACACTCCTAAGACGCAACGTGCCAGTAAGAGCAGATGTGTGTCAAAAGCACGGGGCCAGATGTTTTGGCTGCTCTCGGTAGCTAAACAGCGTTTCTGGTAGCCAGCTGGATTTCTCAGTTTCTGCCCTGTTGTGGGAAAGTGCTTCCCTTTTGATTCCACTGCGCATGAGGGCTTTTTACAGGGGAAAAGTGGTCCATTGCGGGCGTGAAGGAAGCGCACCGCTAAACAGCACAAGCTAAATCTGGCGTGGCTACGTCCCCCTTTCCCCAACCACTGATCATTTAATGATTTCCTGGCTTTCATCCAGAAGTCCCACCATTCTAAAACATTAACATTAATGTCTACAACATTTCTTAAGACATAGCTGCAGGCAGCAAGAGCTCCGAGGACGAATACGCCGCATTTTTAAGCCCCTGTTCTTAATTTTGGGTTTCCCACCACGCGAATGCAGGCCCCAAAACGTCTCAAACATGGCACTTTGTTCTCAAGCTGAAATTGGGACTGGAGTCATTTTGGAAGAGACCCTCTCTGTCTTTTGTCTTGTTCTTTTTAATATTGCTCCTGTGCTGAAATTTATGGAGACTTGGCCTACATTTCGAAGTACCAATATAACTGTGCAGTCTAGTAAAATCTCCCCGTCCAACTCATTAGGACAGTTAGTATATTCATCTGCAGCAAAGCAAATGAACATTCTGCCTCCAAGCAACCCGGATCTTGTACCAGGAACTGCTGCATCTCCATGGAATAGGCAAATCTGACCTATTTGCATACTACATTTTATTTTGCATAATTTATTCTGCTTTTGCTTGTCAGGAGGCAGGCCAAAGTTGTATGCAAGGCACCGATGCCCTGCCAACCCGCACCATTTATATTCAGTCATTAATTTTTGGCTTTTCTTTCAGCTGATGTTGCCCATACTGGCCCAATTTATATGTCATGGAAGCATCTGAGGGTTAACTAATTCATTCACGATTTGCCAAGAACTCACAGAGCGTGCAACCTGCTTGCAGGATGCAAATGGCCCATGCTCAGGTTCTTAGCATGACACTGACCTGGACACTCTGGGTTGTTTGTGGGTTAAACAACCCAAAGTTAACCTATGATTTGTTCTCAAGTGATTAACCCATAATCAGTTGCTCCTTCCAGCAAAGTGGCCCACTCTGTAAACAGATTTTCCCATTTTTGATCAGATCCATCATATGAATCCAGTCCACAGTTAAGATCATCTTCTAACACCCCTGCCTGGCTTCTGAAGGTATAATAGATCAACGGTCTCCCTGCACTGGTACCCCAACTCTGCAATTTCCTCCCCAGAAAGCTACACCTGAATGCCTTCATTACTACCATGTAGGTACCAGGCTGACTCAGCCCTGTTCTCCCAAGCATCCAATCAACACCAATAGTATTTTTATCAGGAAGTTTATTTATCTTGCAGAGGTTTATGCAACAGTACTGATGCTCTCTTTCAGTATATGGGTACGTTTTTAGGGTTTTTTAATTGTTATGATTGTTTTGTCTTTATTGCAAGCTGCCTTGAATAGTTTTTGAAGGACTGGAAAAGCAAGATGTTTACAAAGAGAAACTTAGTATTGAAACTAATAAGCAAAATCTTCAAGACCTAACAGAACATTCTGCATTTCTGTGTTCTTCCACATAATAAGAAGCCTTACCTTTTGGGCTAGAAATTCAACCTCACTGTATCATGCAGGGATTCTGGTATTTACCTCACCTGCATGTCACAGATCTCCATCTCTACAAGCAGGCTAGTAAGATTGTAAGAATTGGATCGATGCAAAGAAGTCACACACGGATTCCCTTTTCTACCCTCAGTCATACAAATGCATTACTTTCTCGAAATAACTAGTGTTTAAGCGATTTTGCAAGGTATTTTTGATGCCAACTGCTATAAAGAATGAGTTTAGAATAAGCTCATTAACCCCAGGTCAGAGTAATCAGTTTTCCTGCTGAATCCTGTAATTATATCTATCCATCAATCACCAGTTTGTGCAAAGCCTTTATAGATATTTCGCTTTGTATTGTAAAACATTTGCTGCATTTCCTTCTGAGAAAATGTTGTGCCTTAGAAAAGGAAAGAACAGCAAGTCCGTTTATTTCTGGAGTCCCATCTGGTGACATCAACATGTCAATGCCTTGCATGTGTTACTGACATTCAAGGACAGTTTCCTACAACTGAAATCACTCACAGTCCAGGGGCCTTTGTGCGCCATGGTGAATAATGCAAGCGAATTTCAAGATGACATTTCTGTAGAAGTTTGCAGGTTCAAGTGCCGCATTTAGCTTCCATCTTGGCACCATTTAGCAGGGTTTACACAACAAGGTCCCACAAATCTGAAAGAGCTGCTGCTCGCTTCTTTCCCTCTCCGCAAAACCAGTTTTGCTTAAAGGGTGGAAGGACGCATTAAGGCTCTTCTGGGGAGTTCCAGCACCTTCTGCCTCGCCAAACTCTTTCTTTCCAGGAACTGCACGGAGGAATAGCAATGCTATGCCTGCTTTAGAAAGCCAAGGATTCCTTTTTGACCTCAGCAGCCATTACAACCATCCCCCATCAGCGGGGCTGTGTATCCACTCCAGATTTTGCTGCAAAGATTTGAGGAGATATTCATAGGCTCAACCTATGATGAGATAGGCTTCAGCACCACGGAGAGCTCCTTCGTGGCAGCCTCTCCTGCCACTCCCTCGCTTCAGCTCTATTTGCATGTCTGGAAACCAACAAGCCACCTCCTTATTTCTCTATTTATCTCTTGCCCCTTTTCCTTACAAGGACGCTTACAAACTTCCGGAAAGCCCAAAGTCCTGGGGGTCAAGAACAAATGTGAACAAATAAAAGAGCAGCGTTGGACAGCAAGTAGCCTTGGAAAGGAATTTAACATGAAAGGGCCAAGATTGTACTCCCCTTATGCAAATCTTTGCTGCAACCACACTTCAAATATTGTGTTCAGGTATGGTCGTCCTACCTGGAAAAGGACAATATTGAGTTAGGAAAGGTATCGAGAAGGGGCTGGGGCAGCTCTCCCATGAACAGCAGCTACGAGAAATGGGACACTTCAGCTTAAGAAAAAGGCAAGGAAGGGCAGACAGGACAGAGAGGTCAAGAGGGAGACATTTTCTCCCTCTGCATAACACTCAAACCTGGGGCCATCGATTGGTGGGAGGTTTAGGACAGATAAAAGGAAGGGCTTCTGCACACAGCCTGTGGTTAAACTGTGGAATTCGCTGCCGCAGGAAGTGGTGATGGCTGCCAATATGGATGGCTTCACAAGAGGACTGGACAAGTTCACAAAGAAGGAAGCAGCAACCACTGCTCCTGGAGGCTCTGGGCTACCACCGGCATCAGAGGCCGTGTCCCTACGTATACCAGTTTTGGGGAAATTTGGGCAGGAGGCAGCTGCCACACTCACGTCCTGCTGGAGAGATCCTGCGCACCGTTGGCCTGCCACCATGTGAACAAAATGCTGGACTTTGGTCTGATCCAGCAGGGCTTTTCTTATATCCTGAAGGCACGGGGCCGGTTCCATTTTACACCAATCCAGTCCCAGCTCTGCATGTCAACGGAACGTTTTCCCCCAGAGATTCCCAGCTCATCAGGGTGTTAGTATTAAGCCCTGGGAAAAGTGCTGGTGCCATTCCAAAGGTCATTAAGACAAAGCAACCGGGTCTTAGTAATTTTGAACAAAACGTGCAAGGGGGATGTGGACTGTATTTTTTCAGAGCTGCAAACATTGCAAATATTACCTTAAAATATACACTCAAAAAAGGAAATTATCTACTATTAAAAAAGGGCAAAGAATCTTGGGGAACCTTAATTTATAATTCATTTGCATGCACAATTCTTCATTGTTTCTTCTGTTGTGCTCACAGTCCATGTACAAAGCTACAAGTATAACAATAAAAGAGCTGATCTCTATCTGTCCATCAGCACCAAAGCTCCAAGACCATGAAACCTAGACTCCTGAACAACTGATCTCCAAAGAAGATTACGGGACAGGTTAAGGGACTAGTGGCTGGAGAGCAGCACTTGTGAAAGGGATCTTCAGTTACTGGTTGACCACAGACTAAACATGAGTCAGCCGTGTGACACGGCGGTCAAGAGGGCGAATGCCACCGTTGGTGGCATGGCCAAAAGCATACCACAGAGTCGTACCACTTTGTACGACTCTGATGCATCTGCAGCTGGATTATTGTGTTCAGTTCTGGGCTCCTCATTACAAGAGGGATGTAGCAAGGTTGGAATCGGTGCAGCGAAGAGCCACTAGGATGGTGGCTGGATTGCAGGGGATGCCGTATGAGACGAGACTGAGGGAATTGGGTCTCTTCAGCCTGGAGGAGACTCCGAGGGGATCGGTTGGCGACGTACAGGTATGTGAGGGGGTTTCCCACAGAGGTGGGTCAAGACCTGCTCTCCCCTGCAGAGGAAGGCAGAACATGCTCCAACAGAGCCAAACTCAGGGAACCAAAGTTCAATTTGAATGCCAGGAAGCACTTCCTGACAGTTAGGGCCCCGAGGGTATGGAATGGGCTTCCATGGAAGGTGGTTGAGGCCCCATCAGTGAGGATGTTTCAGGATAGGCTGGACATGCACATGGTAGGCATGTCATGAGCGATGCCGGCTGGAGCCGGGGATCAGACTAGATAGTCCGGGAGGTTTCTATGTTTTTAAGATATTAAGGTATGTACTTTGGGGGTTGGGGATTTTAAAATACATTGGATTTTAATTAATTTTAATGCTTGCTGGCAAGTGATGCTTGCAGGACCAGCTCTCCAACCAGCAAATGAGGTTGCTGTCCATGCAGACTGAAGGCGGAAAAGATTCATGGGCCGAGGAAAGCAGTTCTACTGCTGCCTCCTCCCCTGTGCTGTGGGGCAGCCCCTTGGGGGGCGGGGGGGAGCCTATTTCTCAGGAGGCCTTGGCATGCCCCAGGGCAAGCTGTGCCTAGGCGTGACTGCACTCAGACGGACGGACAGTCCAGCTCCACAAACCGGTTAGTCTGCTTCAACGCTCCCTGTACCCAAAGAAGGGCTATTCTAACCCACACAAAGCTGGGGCTGAACACTTTTCCCCACCAGTTAAGACTGGATGCTTGAGAGACGCTGCAACTCCAGCATCATGGCCACTTGGTCTCCAGGGCATGTCCACTGCTGTTGCTCTACAGCGCCACCCCTGTAATGGCCAGGGGTGGTACTACAGGCTTGTCCAATCAGCCAGACCAGGTGATGCAGAACGGTTGGCCCTATATAACCGTTGCCCCAGGCTTGGTTCCACATTCCCAGTGACTTATCTGTGAAGGACCTCCAAAATAGACACGCCTTGTCCCCTTGCTCAGGAAGGTGGCTACTCACTCAAGTGGGCATGTCATGGGCTTGCACATGGTGGGCATGTCGTGAGCGGAGCCGGCTGGTGCTGGAGGTCAGACTGGATGGCCTGAGAGGCCCCTTCTGACTCGCTCTGTTTCTATGTTTCTAAGTCAGAATGCTACCCAAAGGTGCAGGTCACACCTGTAGGTACTGCCCTGCTCCTGTGAACTTCAGAAGGTGAGCTGTGGAGAGTAGACAGGCCATGGTGTGGAGGGACAAGTGGGTTGGCTGCACATTCAAAAGTCAGAAATGGTGGGAGCTGGGCAAGGAAAAGGCTGGTTGGAGAGGAAGAGGAAAGCAGGAAAGGATGAGAAGGTGAGAGAAGGCTGCGGAGTGAAGGCAACCAGGCAGTAGCAACAACGCTCCTCCAGGGAGGAAAGACAAAACCCAGCAGCCGAATCCACCATGAGAAGCCAGAACCCCACAAAAACAATGCTCATTGTCCTAACAGTTGCAATACTGCATCTGCCCCTATTGGTGGGTTTGGGGCAAAAGTCACTGCATTCTCTGAAGAACGATAGCCGTTGTCTAGCTAACATCGACACCCTCTGAAGATCTCAAGGGCTAACCAGTCTTTCATATACATCTCATTGATGCCAGAGTTATTGTCAGTCAGTCCCATCAGCCTGATAATAAAACCCCAAGACATTCAGCAAGAGCAGGTTTGGTCAGTGCCAAGATGGAAGAGTACGGTGAACGCAAGGCAGACTGACCACTTCAGTTCCAGGATGGAAAAAGCAAAATATAAATGTGCTAATTCCACAATCCTACACCTGTTTAGGAGTTGTAGGTCCTTCTCTGTCTAAACCTGCAAGGGATCACTCCCTAAATAAATAAAATTCTAGTCCAGTTCAGCTGGTGCCTCCCAGTTGTGCGGGGCTACAACTCCCGGGATGCCCAGTGGTGGTCCAACACTTCTGCAGAGTCCTGGGTTGGAAAGGGTCGCCCAGTTGTCTCTGAGCCTACCACCCCTTGTCATTTAACCCCCGGGATAGCCACCAGTGGTCTGGCTTCCAGTGGCTGTGGCCAGCAAATAAGTGAGGGCTTCAATCTTAGAAATTGTGGGTACAACTGGCCACCTTTATTTTGAAGAGAAAACCAAAGCATTGGCACAGCCCAGACCTGGAACATGATCTCGATCAAGGGCCACCACCAAGTTCCTTCCCAAGAAACCTACGCCCTGGGCTGCAGTTTGCCCCTGGGGAAATTTTCAGCAGAACATGAATCCAGGGGCCTGATCTGCATTAGAAGCAGGTTCCCAACCTGTCAGAATTGACATCTGTGTAAGTTGATAGTAGAAAGCCCCTTCCTGGACCAAGTCCAGGTGACGAAAAACGCTGAAGCGCTGACATGCAGCTTCCCTTATTATCAAGCCTCCTTTGACAACAGCACGGGAAAAAGCCCCCCTGAGAC
Source organism: Varanus salvator macromaculatus (assembly GCA_023646645.1). NCBI lineage: Eukaryota > Metazoa > Chordata > Lepidosauria > Squamata > Varanidae > Varanus > Varanus salvator. The sequence goes on along the minus strand of JAIXND010000624.1, from coordinate 23,075,254 downwards.
CGCACTAATTAATCTAGTTAATGAACTCCCCAAAGCTTTCAGAATTGCGCATTACTGCACCTGGCATTTCTATAATGCCTTTTAAGTGTTCAGAGCATGAAAGAACACAAGGAAAGCCCGACATGGGGATGTCGTGACCTCTTTCAGCCCAAGTGACAAATGCCATTTCAGAGCTGGGAGAGCAAGGTAAGAGGGCCATGGCCAAAACACCGGGAACGCCAGCCTGTTTCCACGCCAAGCTCTTCCTCCCAGCCGCTCAAGAGCCATTTCTACCTTTCCGAACGGGGAGAAAACGGCACAAAATCGCATGAGGCTCATGCGATGGGGCAGCATATAAGTTGTTTAAATAAATACATACATACATACATACATACATGAGTATTGGTAGTTGGAGAAAGCAGATGGGAGCAGGGAGATGCACAGAGCCATTTAGGCTCACCAGTATTAAGCTCTGATGTGCTCACCAGTATTGAGAGACATGTATCAAATGTGCTCACCAGTATTGAGAGACATGCTGCTTCTCATCCTGGGGGTTATATATCGCCATGTGGACCAGCGGCTCATTGACTGCCTTCTCCTCCATGAATCTGTCCAACCAACTCCCAACGCAGTCTAAATCGGTACCATGCCCAGCATGGACAAAGTCTCCTCTTTTCTGTCCTGTATCTCCCAGCATCCCTGCATGTTGTCCCCTTCCCTTGATACGGACACCACCACAGCCTACATGGGGCTGCAACCCCACAGAACTCTCTCTCTCTCTGATTTCTACTTGGGTGCTGACTGTGTCGACTGCCCATCAGCCATCGCCAATAATAGAACTGCTTCCCAATCAATGCTTCTGAGTGGGCACCTCCCAGATGTTCTGCACTGCGACTCCCATTACCCACAGTCAGCCCGAGGAAAGGCCAGGGATGATGGGAGTGGTTCTCCAAAGCATCTTGAGGATGACAGCCTGAGGAAGGCTGCGCCCACTTATAAGCTTTCGGACCTCCATCAGCATAAGCGAGAGGTCCTGCCTTGAGCAGGAAAAGACATCAGCCAAAGAAATCAAAAGGACGTGCGTTGCACATGTGGCTGAGGGACGAAGGGACAAATGTTTCAGCCCGGGAATGAAGACTGAGGATGAGTTGGTGGACTTGAACCCAGAACATTCAGATCCTCAGTTATTCCACCTCTCCATGAATATTCCCACTTCCTCCCAACCCATTTTGTGGCCTCCAAAAAGCATCACATCTTGGCAGCACTCAGTGCTTTCAAAGACACATGGGAACAGAACGAGTCAGAAGGGGCCTCCCGGGCCATCTAGTCTGACCCCCGGCTCCAGCCAGCTCTACTCACGACATGCCCACCATGTGCATGTCCAGCCTATCCTTGAACACCCTCACCAATGGGGCCTCCACCACCTCCCGGGGAAGCCCATTCCTGCAAAATCGTGCCCCCCGCCCCCCGTGTTCATGCAGAAGGGCAGGCAACTTCCCATAAATAAACCTAACCAGAGCACAAGCGGGAAGCACTGTTGTCACCATGCCCGGAGCCCATCCAGGCGGAGGAACCTTTGCCAACGGCACCCTCAGAAGCTTGGATGCCCCACGTGGGCCAGTCGTGGTATAGCGTCACCATCTTAGTGAGAACCACGTCCAGTTCTGCTGGTAGGAAGGAAAAGCCTTTACACGGCAGGGCAGGGCAGGGCAGGGCGAAACAGCGCAGGCGCTGAATTCAGCGGTGGAGAAGTCTTGGCCACAGTGGTGGGCAGGGCTATGGACGAAGGGGGTGGGGCAAAGGGCGAAAATTCCCTCCCAGCGTGGCTCAGATCACGGGGAGACTGAACCGCAGTGGCTGTCCGGCCCACGTATGTCAAGCAGTCTGTGACCAGGGCAGCCTTCGAAGGCACAGTCATTTGGGGAAAGGAGACCCTGAGATGCACCGCACAGGATGTGACCGACTCTGATGCTGCTGTGGATCAACGTTGCCTCCAGTGCCAAGCAGGAACGAGTGTGGAAGCAGTCTTCCCCAACCGTGTGCCCCCCAGACCCATTTGGACTGCGACACCCAGAATTCCCAGTCAATGGCCCTGTTGGATGAGAATTCTGGGAGCCCAAATGCCTCTGAAGGCCGCCAGGGTGGGGAAGCCTGCATAAAAGCATTGGTAGTCCAAAGCCAGCCTGCCCCGATGTAAGATCATTTGTATCACACCACAGGTTTCGAGGGAAGAACAGAAAAAGGAGAGAAGGAAGGCATTGCAGCTGCTAAACATGGACATCATTTTCCTGCATCCAGCCAAAGCAGAGGCTGCCCCCCCGCCCCCCAACGCATCTGCATTTGCGGTGCCGAAACCTTGGACTGGCTGACTGTGTGTGACGACACAGAATGTTCACAAACATTCCAGCTTCCTGCAGAGCTATTGGAACGTTTGCAGCTCCAATTATCTGATGGGAGTGCAAGCGGAAATAAAACCTCGGGAGGCCACGTCTCCTGACCTCCTGTCATGTTCCCCCTCTAACTTTCTCCCTGCCACTTTTCCAAGAAGTTCTAATTTTGTCTATGTATCCACACCCACCCACCACTTAATATTGGGTTCCAGATAACACATACCAGTCCAGCTCATTTTTCTACCATCAGCAACATTCCCATCTGTTTCATCACTTTTGCATCACTGACTTTGCAGAAACTAAGTTTTGCTGGCACAGAAGCTCGGCTTTCGCTTGGCAGGCAGCTCGGACGTCTGTGGCACAGAAATCACGAATGCCCCTGGCCAGCTGGGTGAGCACCTCGAGCTGGTAGCTATGACAATCCTTCCTTTTTATCACAGCTAAAGTAACACAGACAGTCCCCTCTTGGTGCTAGGGAGGCTTCTCCCGCACAAGCCCCCTTTCCAAGGAAGCCCACAAAGGCCTTCTGAAAAGCAGCGGGGGGCATCTAACCATCCCACTGCACAACCCCCACTGAAAAGCAAATGGGAACGGAAAGGAAAGACCTTCATCACAGCGGGCAAAGCCCCCATGGAAAACTCTACTGCACAAGCCCAGCAGGAATGCAGCAGGCTCCCAGCTGAGGAAGAAGCTGGGAGGAGCTTCAGCTGGGCAAAAGAGCACCTGATACGGATTTTTCCTCTCCGGGCTCCACACCTTTGCTGCTAGTGATCCAGAGTGCCGCAGAAGGCATTTTTGGAGCAAGCACAATGGACAGGGGGACCCACGACCCTCCCACCTCCAGCGGGACTTGTGCTGGACAAGATGTTTGGAGGGTCCGACACTTGCATCCATAAAGGCTTTCCATGCTTAGGCCAAATGCATTTCTGCCCACTCTTTGGGGTGCGGAGCAAGAACCAAAACTAGAAACTAGCTGACGCTCCTCCTTTGTGTTGCATAAACGCTCGAGCAGCCATGCCCAAAATACAGCAAGATCATGGTGCTATTCCTGATGCGTTCGGTCCCAGCCCTTTCTACCATCCGACAGAGAGCCCTAACCGCATCGACAGACACAGGCTGCTCTCCTGCCTGGCTCATATTTGGCTCCGTGCCCACCTTGACTACCGCTAGCCTAGGGGCACCTTCGCTCGCGTCTCCTCCCCACCTTTGCCAAGGCTGTCAAAGTGACCTCTTCCAACCTCCCACGGAAAGATTCCGGCTGCGACAGGGATGATGCGGGAAACGCTACTTTTCGGGGGATTAGAGCCATCCCCTGCAGATACCTGTTGTGAGGGGGATGGCCAGATCCCCCCACAAAGCCCCATTTGGAAGCTGCAGTAATTAATCACTATATCCTGGGAACCGGGGTTGTCTTTGTTAGCCCAAAGGAGGCTGCCCCGAACGACGCAAAAGGCTGAAGGGAGGCGCCGGCCAGCCGTCCCGCCTAGGACAGACTTTCTGAGGATGGTGGTGGTGGTGGCGGCAAAGCGACTGCTTCTGCGTCGCGACTCAGCCACGCCGCCCCTTGGAGAGAGCCGGGCTTCGTGGCCTTAAACGGAGATGCCTCCCCGCGCGGAGGAAGATCCCTTCCCAGCGCTCGGTGCCACTCGAGCCGGCAGGGCCCCGCTCCTTGCAGCGGCTCCGGGGCTCACAGGAAGGCGGGGCGGGGGGCTTCCCGCACCGCACGGGGAGGCAGCGGCCCCCCTCCGCCCCCGCAGCGCGGGCTCCTTGGGAGGCGCGGAGGCCCGGATCCGAGCCCCCGGGACCGTCCCCCCGGGCAGCGGCCCGGCCACCGAGTGCGCGCACAGCCGGAACGCGCGCAGCCGTCCGCCGCGACCGCGAGAGCGCCTCGTTTGACCCCGTTTCCAGTATGCAACCTAATCGATCGACTCCACCGATGCGGAAGAGTAACTTCCCGTCACCCGGTTCCTTCCACAGGGGGCTGCGCGGGGTGGGGAAGCCACTGTCCGTGGGAGAAACCTTGGATGAAAGGTGGAGAGGCTCAGGTGCGGCCACGATCCCTCCTCCCCACTGCGCGCGCAAGCAGCGTGGCAGTTGGCGAGAGCGCTCTGCACGCGCTCAGAGGCACCCTCGGCGCCCCTGAAGAGACGCGGGTGGTGGCGCTGGCGAGCGGAAGCACCGCCCCGCACCCACTCCTCCTGCAGCCGGTGGGGCGGGTGCCGGCAGGGCTGCCCGCGGCGTCTCTCAGGCTCCCCCTCCCCGTGCGCGGCCCGGTGCGCGCCCGCCGGGTCGCTCACCAGCTGCCTCCGCAGCAGCAGGATGTTGTCCTCCAGGAACTTCTCCTCCAGGCTGCGAGGGGCGGCGGCCGCGGCGCCCTCGCCCGGCGGCGTCTCCGCCGAGCAGCTCCCCGCGAAGGCGGCGGCGGCGGCGGGCGAGGCCGCCAGCAGCCTCTTGACGCGCAGCTCCTGGCGCCGGCGGAGGAACTGCAGCTCGGCCAGCCCGGCGAGGGTGGCCTCCAGGCGCTCGCGGGTGCGCAGCCGCTCCGCCTCCGCCGCCTCGCCCTTGGCGCCCTCGCGCAGCCCGCGGGCATCGGGCTCCCTGGCCGCCGCCGCCGCCTGGCCCTGCTCCGGGCTCGCCTTCATGGCCGAGGCTGCGCGCCGCTCCGCGCGGCGAGGATCCCGCCCAGCGCGCCGCCGCCGCCGCCGCCGCCGGCCTCGGGGTCTGGCTGGCGGGCTGCGCGCAGCATCCC
>JAIXND010000624.1:23046245-23069782 GCA_023646645.1 Varanus salvator macromaculatus | reverse complement strand
GCCCCTCGCTCCCCGCCGCCGCCGCCGCCGCCGCCCGGCTCCTCCCCCGCTCCCCGGCCCCTCCGCCTCGCCCTGCCTCCTCCGCCCGAGACGCCGCGCCAGGCGAGCCCCCGCGCGGGGGCGCGCAGAGAGCGGCCCGGAGGCCGCCGCCAGGGGCTGCGAGGCGCGCAGCGGGCGCCTTTGTCGGCGCGCCCCGCGGGGAGCAGGAGCCCCGTGGCGGTGCCGCGCGAGTCCGCCTCTCTTCCGTGGCGCTGCTGCGGGCGGGGGGCGCGGGGCCCCGCGCAGGGCCCCGCGTGTGGCGCGATTAGCCGTGCTGCCTTCTCCTCAATAGGGAAAGCAACGCTTGGGGTCGCCGGCGCGTGCCTCGAGAGCCAGCCGCCGCCGTGGGTAGCTGGGTCAGCTCGGCATCCCTGGTTTATCTGGGAAATGCGGGGGGGGGGGGTTGCCCCTTAATATTTTGGATCTCCATCGATTCCCCCCTGCTGCTGTGCCCATTCTTCTCCCAGTTGGGAGAGATCCTTTCTACTGGATTTCTGCATCCCGAGATTTGGGGGAAGAGTGGGACAACCCAGGTTGGAATTCCCACATAGCCAGGAAGCCTCTGGTTTGCACATCACCGCTGCAGTTCCTGGGTTGCTTAACCTAGAAATGGGTGGGAAGAAGTGGATCATGCAAGCCATTTCTGCTTTCAGTCTACACTGTTCCTGGGCTGTTTCTGATGTGCAAACCCAGACATTTTGCATTACATAAGAGTTAAACATGATTTGTGATTGGGTTAACTTTGGGCTTAACTTTAACCTCTAAATAGCCCAGAATTTCCAGGTTCACACATCCCAAACAACCCATTGGCAATTAGAAGTGCAAGTGGCTTGTGGTGGCTCCCACGCTTCAGTAATTCCTGGGTTCAACAATCTGGGAATTGGTACCATGCTATGAAAATCTCAGCATAAAGAGGCAGGAGAAAAGAACATAGAAACATAGAAACATAGAAACAGAGCGAGTCAGAAGGGGCCTCCTGGGCCATCTAGTCTGACCTCCGGCACCAGCCGGCTCCGCTCATGACATGCCCACCATGTGCATGTCCAGCCTATCTTTGAACACCCTCACCGATGGGGCCTCAACGACCTCCCGTGGAAGCCCATTCCATGCCCTCGGGGTCCTAACTGTCAGGAAGTGCTTCCTGGCATCCAAATTGAACCTTGGCTCCCTGAGCTTTGCTCCATTGGAGCGCGTCCTGCCTTCCTCTGCAGGGGAGAACAGGCCTCTCCCCATCTCCATGTGACACCCCCTCACATACCTGTATGTTGCCAACATATCCCCTCTGAGTCTCCTCTTCTCCAGGCTGAAGAGACCCAGTTCCCTCAGTCTCGCCTCATACCCCATCCCCTGCAAACCAGCCACCATCCTTGTGGCCCTACGCTGCACTGACTCCAACCTGGCTATATCCTTTCTGTAATGAGGGGCCCAAAACTGAACACAATACTCCAGTTGCGGGCGCACCAGAGTCGTGTAGAGTGGTAGTAATACCTCTCTTGATCTAGAAGCCACACTTCTGGCTATGCAACCAAGGGTGGCATTCGCCCTCTTGACCACCGCATCACACTGCTGACTCATGTTTAGCCTGCGGTCAACCAGTACCCCGAGGTCCCTTTCACAAGTGCTGCTCTCCAGCCACTTGTCCCCTAACCTGTACTTATGACAGAACCATGAATCCTACTGGCTAGCTGGGGAATGCTGGGAACTGTGGGACTTTTTCTGTTGAGACGTGCCCAGGATCGTGCCCTAAATCTCCTTTCTGTGCCAGGCTTGCTTGTGCATCCAAGGGTCATAGTGAAAAGACAGCAAAGTAAATTCTGGAAGCCTGAAGCCCCCTCAGCCCCGCCTGTGTATTAGCACAATTGCAACTCTGCCCCGTCTTGTTTCGCTCTTGCAAGCAACCCAAAGCAGCTTACATGAACTCCTCTCCACTTATCTTCACAACAACAACCCAGTTGAACCTGAGTGACTGGCCCAAAGCCACCCAGTGAGCGCCATGGTCTGGTGAGGACTAGCGCCCAGATCTTCCCAGTTCCCAGCCCCACATCACACTGGCTTTCCAGGGCACCAGGCAGTGTTCCCTAAAACCCAGCCCTCCGGGTGGCCTGGCTGTGCTGGCTGGCATGAGGAGAGCCTGGCCGAGGCCATGGGAAGGGCCCGCGGCGACGGGAAGGCTTCCTGTGCCACAGGGTGTTGAGAAAAGCTGCTTCCCAGGGGAGCAGAAGCCGGAGGCTGAGGAGGGGTGGAGGGCTGAACACTGTGCGGACACAGTGGGGCTGCCCCAGACGCAGAGGGTACAATCGACGCTCCGGTATAGCAGCTCTTTCAGGGCTGTGCATGGCAGCCACCGTGGAGCCAGTGTTAGGCAGTGCAGAGCTGATGACGGTGTGGGGATCTTACTGAGGTTTCCTTACGGGGGGGGGGGGGGCAAAGACAAGTGGCCCTTGGGAGGGAGACAAGAGCAAACGGCGGCCCTGCAGGGCAGGGTGACCGTGAGCGTCTGGCCCGCCTGGGAGGAAGTGAAGGGGACGTGAACCAACAGCAGGGCAAGGCATTTGGGCCTGAGCCAAAAGGGGGGGTGCATCACTACAGAAAGGGACATGGGGCTGCGTGAGTGAGCCTGCCATGTGCAAATGTTTGTGCATAGGTGCAAATTGAGAAATAGCCATTTAAGCAGGAATTTGGGCCAACGCAGACAGATCAAGCCCATCTCTTTGCATAGGCATTCCCTGGCGGGCGACTCAGCCCGAACCGGTTCGCAGCTCCCAGCGGTGCGCGTGCTCTTGGCTGATTCATTTCTGTCCTGTTTTGATTGCTATGTTTATTATGTCGGTACTGCTCTATTTTCTCTTCACCACTTTGATATAAAATTTAATAACAAGAAGAAGAATGGGCCAGACTGCGACCAGGTGAGCTGCACCCTGCTTGCTTACTGGGCTATCCAGTGGCTCAGTCAGGATGCGCCACTTCAAGGATCCTGACGTGGTATGTTGACTTTAAAGCAGACCTGGAGTGGGTAGCCCATCAAACAGAGGATACCTTCAAACAGAGGACTGGCCTCTGTAAAGTAAGACTCTGGCCACCCGCACATTCATTCCTTATCAACTGCCAGATAGCTCCTAGGTAGGGCGACAAAACATGGGGCAATTATGGGTTAGACCCAGTTCACACATTATAGTGAATAAAGAACATTTGGACACACGGTTTGGTTTATTTTTAACCCAGAGTAAGTTAGAATGAGTGTGCTCCTTGCTCCTCCCATTTCCACGTGTTAAAACGTGTGAACCCAGAAACTAGGTTAAACAACCCAGAATTATCCTGTCTTTCATTGTGATAGTGTTCTCTCCTTCCTTCTCTGTATCCCCCCCCACCCCCCGCACAGCATCTTTTCCACATCCTTAGGTCTAATGGACCAACGGTTTATAAAAGATACTTGTGAAAAGTTGGAATGTCCATAAACATTCTGCAACACCTTAGCAGCTCAGCCAATTATCTGGAAAATCTTGTGTCAATGTATCAAAACCAGGATTCTTGCAATCAGGAGCTCCGGGATCAGAGGTAGCGTGACCATGTACAACAGTTGCTGGGGAACATGGGAAGGAGAGTTGTGTTGCTTTTGGGTCCTCATGGGCAGCCATTTGGCCACTGTGTAAGCTGACTGGATAGACCCTTGGTCTGTGCTTCATGTTTCTTCTTAGGTTCTCCAGATGTTTAAAAATGTACAGCTTGCATTTACTCAAAATTTGAATTTTCTTTTGTCCAAATGTTCCTGGTTTTTGGTAGCCAGTCACCAAAATCAAGACTGTTTCCTGGAAATATTTGTGTCCGGCGCCCTGCAGCCCAGCCCCGCTAAACGCCTCGCAGATGTGATTCAAATTGGCCTTGGCCTTTGCTGATAAATAGGATAATATATTGTTTAAGAATAGATTTCCCAGTTAGACTGAATTTCTCAAGTTACTCCTCTTTCACGTCTGTTTCAAACCCACAATGCTTTTTAGAGCATTTGTTCCAAATCAGCAAATGTAGCAAGGAGACTGAACAAGAAAGGAATGTCCAGAGTGGCAAACTTAAGACTTCCCCCATTTCATTCCTTTGTCATGAGCAGCATTTTATGGATGCTTAGAAACAGTCTTTAGCCCAGTTCCTTTAGCTCAGTTATCTTTAAATCTATATCAAGACGAATGCAGGGAAGGCTGGAAGGATGCTAGCTGCATCCCGCACCATGATGTAAACCTGAGCTCCTTTCTGTGCTACAGACTATTTTATTATTATTTTTATTTAAAGTCATTTTTTGCTGCCACTCATCTGGAAAGTGCCCCGTGGACATTTCCTTATGATCCGTCAAAGCAACTTAGTTCTGCCTGCAGGGTTACAATTTAAAAGGCACGTGACACAAGAGGGGAGAGGGATGGGGAGGGGAGAGGAAAACAAAGCAATGCACCAGGGGCATGGGTAGGCCTGGACCCATGCTGTGTATGCGCTGATTCGTTATCCCGGGGGCCCCTGACTATGCCCTAAATTTGTATACGTAGATAAATAATATATACCATTTTATGCAGAGATGAATCCTGTGAATCTGGGCCCCAAGTTTTACCTGTCTGGTGGTGGTCTGGGCACCATTTTTCTAAGGTTGCATCATGTTGTTGTTGTTGTTAGTCGCGAAGTCTTGTCCAACCCATCGCGACCCCATGAACAACATTCCTCCAGGCCCTCCTGTCCTCCACCATCCCCCGGAGTCCACTCAAGCTCACACCAACCGCCTCTGTGACTCCATCCAGCCACCTCATCCTCTGCCGTCCCCTCCTTCTTTTGCCATCACTTGTTCCCAGCATCAGGCTCTTCTCCAGGGAGTCCTTCCTTCTCATTAGGTGGCCAAAGTATTTGAGCTTCATCTTCACTATCTGGCCTTCTAAAGAGCAGTCAGGGTTGATCTCCTCATTGCATAGTCCTTCTTATAATGGCCAGGGAGGATGTAGAATCTCAGTGGCACTGCTTTGCCCCTCTCCCTTGGCTGTAGATGGGTGAGAGTTGCAGGGGGAAGGCCTGGCGTCCATCTGCAGAGCTGGAGAGTTCTGCCTCCCATGTCAGCTCGTGCCCATACACCCTGTTTGGGTACATTACGGGTCCCATCCTCAAAGCTTCAGGAGATTGGACTGGGCATTTCTCGGGCCCATGACAGGCCACAGCCCCAGTGGTGAAGACGGCCAGGTGGACCCACGGTGGCTCCATCCCTCTGTCCTGCAATGTACAGCTTTCCCCAGATTTCAATGCTCCTAATTCAACTTCTGCTGCCGTGAAACAATATTGCAGCATTTGGGTTCTTATTTATTTCTTTATTTTTCGATTTATATCCTGCCTTTTTCCTACAAAGCTCAAGACAGCTTACATCATTCTCCTCCTTCATCTTATCCCCACAACAGGTTGGGCTGAGAGTCTGTGACTGGCCCAAAGTCACCCATCGCTCCATGGCTGAGCGGGGACTAGAACCCAGATCCTCTAAGTCCCAGTCCCATGCGCTTAACCACCGCACCACACTGGCTCTCAGCGTTCTTTCTTCCGTTTCTCTCCCACCCTCTGCTGAAGTTTCTCTGCAGCCCCGTCACAGTGGGGAAACTGTGGCAGGAAAACAGAGGAAAGGAATAAAGCAAGGGGGAGGGGGGAGGGGGAGGACCAGCAGATCAGGGTCCTTCACATGCACATGTCCAGTTTGTCTGTTTTCCAGAGAAACCGGCCTCATCCACACCCCGGTCTGGTGGAATCTCAGGACCGAGCAGCTGAGTGGGGAAACTGGATCCCCGGCGTTTCGCTGGTTGCTGTTTTATGAGGACCAGATGTGGATGCCAGAGAAACGCACCGCCGGACGCCCTGCTCTCCAGGAGCCACTCAGCGCTGTGGAATGCGCTCCGTTTCAGGGCTCGGGCATAACCTTTGAGGCATCACCCGGCTCGTTCTTGCCTTGGAATTGCCACGGAACAGCCCGCGTGGCCCCGCCAGGAAAAGGCATTTTCACTCCATGGCCACTTTGAGAGAAGGCTCTTCTCCCAGGTCACACCATCTCGCCCCGTGCAGAAAACCCGCTGCAGAAGCTCAGGAGGATACGATCCTCCAGGCTTCCCATGGAGGCATCTCCAGAGTTCTTCAGGCAAGCCAAGTCCTTCAGTGGCATTGATGCAAACATATTTCTTAAAAGCACCCGTGCCAGCTGCCGAAAACATCCGAACCCTTAACACCGAAGGCGTGGAGGCTCTCGGGTTCCTTCAGTCTAGGTGGGCAAGGGCTCAGCAAAGCCATGGAGGGGGTGGGGACGGTCCAGGCACTGCTCAAGGTTTGAGGGCGGCTCAGGGGAGAGCAGCCTTGGAAAGAGTCCCTGCTCCCATGTCACAGGTCTTCCTCCAGCTTCTCTGCGAACAGCACCAGACCCAGACACTGAAGCTCAGAAGCCACTGCTTCCGATTTCCCAGAAGGCCCCTCTGCAGGGCATTGTGGGAAATTAAAATGGCTGCTCCCAGGCACAGACACTTGCCCAAAGGGCAGGTTTGGTGGGATTAAGGACACAGTGGGCTTTTTCCAGGACTGGCTGAATCCCCTCAGGCACTGATGGGGCGCATCAGGCCCACGGAGCAAATCTAGGCCTCCAGGGGTTCCTACAGTCAAATCCCTTTCTCCTGGCCACAGCCTCTTTCCCCAACCACTAATTGTTTGGTGGCTTCTCAACTTTCACCTCCATTTAAAAATGTAAAGGCATTTCTTAAGGCATTTCTTCTTTAGGTACAGCAAAGACTTTCAATTCAAACAGGTTGGCGTTGTCCCTCGCTACTGCATTGGAGCCACTGAGAGCATCATCAAACCCCCGGGTTTTCCAAGACCTGAAGCAGTTGACCAGCCCATGTGCTAAACCTGGTGGTCCTGTATTAGAGCAGGACTGGAAAATTTGGAATGCTCCAGAAGTTGTTGAACAGGCCTAGCAATTCCATGTTCAGAAGCAGTTCGCCTGAAGCTGAAGGAGAGTTTTGCAAATTCCCTGGACTGACAGAAGACAAATAAGTGGGTCCTAGATCAAAGCAAGCCAGAACTTTTCCTGGAAGTAAAAGTGGGGCTCGCCAACACATGGGAAGGCAGGACTCCCTGGAGAAGCCCATCGGGCTAGGAAAAGTCAAAAGTAGCAGGTGACAAGTGAGACCAAATATGAGATGGGTGGACTCCATCCAGGGAGCCGCAGCTTTGAATTTAGATGCCTTTGAATTGTGGTGCTGGAGAAGACTCCTGAGAGTCCCCTGGACTACAAAGAAATCAACCCTGACTGCTCTTTAGAAGGCCAGATCCTGAAGATGAAGCTCAAATACTTTGGCCACCTAATGAGAAGGAAGGACTCCCTGGAGAAGAGCCTGATGCTGGGAACAATAGATGGCAAAAGAAGAAGGGGATGGCAGAGGATGAGGTGGCTGGAAGGAGTCACTGGGGCAGTTGGCGTGAGCTTGGGTGGACTCCAGGGATGGTGGAGGACAGGAGAGCCTGGAGGAATATTGTCCATGGGACCACAAAGGATCAGATGCGACTTAGAGACTAAACAACAAGCAGGGATGCCGAAGACAGACATCCTGGAGTGCTCTCATTCATAAGTTGGAGACAACTTGATGGCATATAATAGCAAACACCTTTTGACCACAAGACAGTTCAAACCCAAGGAATGTTGGCTACCAGTTCTGGATCCGGCTTGTCTCTTCCAGGGAAATCCGGTTGTCCACTGCTGGAAACAGAATTCCACACGGGAAGGCCTGCTCCTGCAAGAGAACCCTCAGGCCCTTAAAGGGGTGAGACACTTCCCAGCTCCATTCTCCAGAGCCCTGGGCACCCACTGGTGCCAGTGGGAGGTGCGTCTTCTCTGCTTAATGGCTACACAGGAAGTAATTTTTTTGGGGGGGGTTGTTACTGGGAATGCTCCCCTTCCAATTATGGCAACCACACCCAAAAATCCCCCATTCCCTGTACATGTCAGTTTATCTTAGAAACTGACTTTAAATTCCTTTTATTTGCACTGATTCAGATGAGAAATTAATTGGCTGACTTTGCCTCCCGTGAAATTTAAATAAATCCTTGCAATTCTTCCTAAATTGGCACATATAAATATAAATTAGGATGTGCAGGCTTTATGCAAATTTGTGTCCTATGGGTTTGGGCCTTGAATCTTTTCAGTGCCTAGCAACACCATGGATGGAGTGGGGAGGGGGAGCTGGCAGGGAGAAATTGTTTCTCTTTCCTCCTCGACTGCTTTTCTGAGCCTTTTCTCAACCCCGAAGCTGCCATCATTATGGAAATGCAGCCAAGTTGCATCCATAACTGTGTAGGAGTTGTTTTGTTTTGCTCAGGCTCCGGAAAGCACAGCGATTGCAATCAGAAAACACATTAAAAACCCGTTTTTCTTACCGAAGAAATGCAATCTGGCAGCCAACTTTGGGAAGCTGTCCCTCCCCGCTCCCCCCACCCCACAACCGCCCGGGCGCCTCTCTGGAAGCTGCGCTCTCTGGTGATGGACCGACTCCTGGCCGCTTGGAGATTCTGAGTGTTATCGCTATACATAATGCATCAGTTCATTTAGTGTCTTTTACAAGGGCATTAGCTTTTCATGTATTTCCATTAAGGGCTTAGAGCAAACAGATTCGTCAGGGCATTATAAGGACATGCCTTCCTTCGGCATCCAGGCAAGGAATCTGCGTCCTTCTGCTCAGCCTGGTATACGCTCGTGACCCCTGCCAGCCCTTCCTGCGCCAAAGGCCTTTTCTGTTTCGAAAGCATTAAAAACGGTGGACTGGCAGCCTCTTGCTTTCCAAGGTCCTTTTCATCAAGCAGTTTCCCCAGTCCGTGTGTTATAAATTGCCCAGAGAGTTTGGCTTTTCCTCAATACAGAGATGATGATGATGATGATGATGATGATGAAGAAGAAGAAGAAGATGATGATGATGGATGGACAAATGCCTCCAGGGGCCTCCTTATATATTGCCATAAAAGAGGAAATGCACCACCAAACCAAAGATGGCAGAAGTGGGCAAAACAGCTGTATAAAAATGTCAATAAACCGATTGATATCTGTATACACAAATTTAAAAGGTTTTGCTTTTTTTTAGCAGAAATCTGATACGTCTCATCATGAAGGGGAAGGAGGTGATGTGGTGACCTGCATGTCTTCTCTCTTCTCATTCCAGGTCAGGCTGGTGTCCTGCTGCCCCATCCTGCACCACGGATGGCCCCGCAAGAAGGATCCAGCTGGGGAGAGCAAGCGCCCGAACATTTTCCCCATGACTTGGTGCAAACATCCGTGGATCCTCCATCCCATTCTTGCTCATGGCCCTCTGAAATCATGCAGGCCATGCACTTCCTGCTCGCTGGTCCTGATCCGACGGTGGCCGTAAGGCAGCCAGCCGGAGGGAAGCTGGCTGGGCCCGCCTGTGGAGACGCTTTCCCCACTCCTAGCAGAAGCTGCATCCGGACTGTTTCTATGTTTCTATTAAGCTGGACATGCACATGGTGGGCACGTTGTGAGCAGAGCCGGCTGGTGCTGCGGGTCAGACTAGATGGCCCGGGAGGCCCCTTCTGACTCGCTCTGTTTCTATGTTTCTATGTTGGAGAGGAGAAGGGCTGAGATGCAGAAAAGGACGGCAAACCACATCCAGGAAGCTCTGCTGAGAGAATAGCCTTCTTTTTCCCCAGAAGGAGGACACTTTTGCGGTGGGGTGGCCAGTTTTGCATCACCCAGAAAGAGGATGAAAGGGGAACTCAGTTTACATTCAATTTGCATGGGCTAATTGATGCTTTTAGATGCAAAACACTCTTAGGATTACTCAGGATTACTCTTAAACTGAGGCACAGCTTCTCCTTTCAGTGGGGCAGGTGAGCTGCATGCCCCTGGGTTGTCCAACAGAGGCAGCTCCAAACCCCACTGCCCAGTCCACTCAGAGCTTGGACTAGGCATTCCGTCCAACTGAGGACTGTCCTCTACAAAGTGGTCCTCATTGCCCCTCCAAAGAAAACTGAGAGAGCAGTCCTCAGCTCTAAAATTGCAGGGCTCTTGAAGGGACAGAGAAAAGTGAGCTGGTGCCACACCAGGGAAATGCCTGGTGGAGGGAGAGACTCTTCTTGGATGGGACAGACTTCTCCGAAGCAACAAGCTGGTCACTATCAGGCGTTTCTTTCCAGTTTCAAGATCACTTTAAGTTTCTAGTCCTGTGTGTACCAAGTAGCTCCAAAATGTATTCTGCATAAGTTTCAAGGTTTTGGAGGGTCCCTTGATTTCTTACACCTTCGTCTCAAGCTGCAGGAGGCAGACGTGTTGAAGAGCTGGAGACAGTAGGAGAGAGTGGGCACTCGCTGTCCTGTAGCCACACACATTGCTCATGACACAAGGCAAGGAATGCGTGGCTTAGCACAACTGAAAAGGAGAACTTTGGAGCTACTGTGCTAAGGAGCCTAAATATTGTTTTTCGGCGCCAGGCAAAGACCTTTTTATTTAAGATGTATTTTAATTGTTAGTTTGTTGATTTGGGTTATGGGTTATTAGGTATTTATGTATTTGAGTATTGTTTAAATGTGGGGTGTATTAGTATTTGGGTTTAGAGGTGGAGGGTGTTTATTTAATTTACTTAGTTTTCATTTGTGTTTAAATTAACTGTATTTAAGTTGCCGAGATGCACTGAGGGGGGAGGGATAAATTAATATATGTTTGATTTTATTGTATTTTAAAACTGTTGTGAGTCGCCCCGAGGCTTTGTTGCAATGGGGCGGCATAGAAATGTTTTAATAAATAAATAAATAAATATGAGCCAACAATGTGATGCAGCTGCAAAAAGGGCAAATTCATTAACAGAAGTATCACTTCCAATCATGGAAGCACCACTTCCCCTTTACACAGCCCTGGTTAGGCCCCATCTGGAGTCCTGCATCCAGTTCTGGGCACCACAGTTTAAGAAAGATGCAGAGAACCTGGAAAGGGTGCAGAGGAGGGCAATAAGGTTGATCCAAGGTCTGGAAACAAAGCCGTGTGAGGAGAGACTGAGAGGACTATGTCTGTTCCCTAGGAGGGATATGATAGCCCCCTACAAGTATTTGAAAGGCTGTCACAAAGAGGAAGGACAGGATCTCTTCTCAGCATCCCAGAGTGTAGGGCACAGAACAAGGTGCGACTCAAGTTGCAACAGCCCAGGTTCGGGCTATATATCAGGAAAAGTTTCCTCACTATGACAGTGGAACCAGTTGCCTGGAGAGGTGGTGGGCTCTCCCACACTAGAGACATTCAAAGTGAAACTGGACAGCCATCCGAGTGAGATGGTGTATACTGGCGTCCTGTGCCAGCAGGGGTTGAACCCAATGGCCTTCTTGGCCCCTTCCAATTCCACTACTCTATGATTCTATGATCTGAGCTAACAGGTATTGTAGGTTTCTGAGACAGTGCAAAAACCTGCAAGATCTGTTTGCCAAATGCAAAAGTGAGCCATGTGTGTATACTGTGTGTACTGTGAGTAGAGAACCTTCTTTTAAACCGCTAAACTTTCTGGAGGAAGTCTCACAAAACACAAGAAGATGCTAAATGAATTCTTCAGCTGTGTTGTCAGCTTGGCTTCCTCCTGGCTGTGCAATTTGCATGGCTGACGTGCCTGCCAGCAAACTGAACGCTGCTTCAGCTGTCAGCCTTAACCCTTCCATACCTTATTTCAGGCAGGCTGCCTGCCCTTCAAATTACACTTTAAAGGACCACAGTAACACTCCTCTCTGTATATGTCTTTTTCCTCTGCCTTACCTTAAATAAGCAGATTTTTTTTTTTTACAAAAATAGCTGCAGAACTGCTGAAACGGGAGGTGGATGGGATGCCAAGATGACACAAGCACTAACCACTCCACACCAGACATGCTATTCCTCCGTCTGACCTGAACTCAGCTCTGGAGGAAAACTGTCTGCATACCTTATATATGGCAGGAGAATGTGGCAAATATTTCCCGCGGGCTGGAGGCGATTTATTGCCCTTCCCATGTGCCAGTGTGTTTCCCAACAGTCTAATGTGCCAATTGCTGCATCCCTTTGTACTGTTGTAATCAAGGGGGTGGGGTGAGAGGCATGGGGGTATTATGAAGACTGCAAACAGCAATTAGCATGCAGATTTCGAGACGTCGCATCTGTGTGTTTTGCTTGCCTCTGTGTTTGTGTAGCTGATTCGTCTGTGGCTAAACTGGAGCTTCACTTAGCCCTGCAATTAGCAACATAAATATGAATTTCGGATGAAACTAATTATCGCAGGAAAGAGCCCCGCTTCTGCCTTAAATGGCAGGGGCACCCACATCTATGGAGCATCTCCGTGGGTGTCTTCCAGGGGGACATCTCCAAACAAGAAAATGAAAAGGAACAGAAAGGGGAAAAAGAAGAGGAAAACCCCCGTGAAATTCCCATTTTAATTAAAAGGCACAGGCAAGCTTTTCTAAAAGAGAAAGAAAAACAGTACCTCATCACAAACTGACACCCCAGTGCATACATTGCTGTAAAATGCATGGAAATTAATTGGTGCAGCCACAAACGTAGCGCATTTGGATAATTGCCTTTGTTTTATGGAAAGCCCTGGGAGAGTAGGAGGGAATAAATTAACCAGGCAACCTGGCAGAAGCCCGAGGCGAACCATTTTGGAGGAGAAACCATGTATGGGGCTCCAGAGCCATGGATGCAGGGCCTCCATAACCCCCTTTCGTTACTCAGGTCGTGCAGTGCCCAGCTGCTGTGCAAAAGGATGCAGAAGGGAATGGATTCTGCAAACTCACAAAGTGGCCATCCTCAACCCAGGTGCCCTCTGGAGGTTCTGGACTACAACTCTCATCACCGCTGAGCAGTGGCCATGCTGGCTGGGGCCGATGGGCTCTGGAATCAAAAAGCATCTGAGCAGCACCTCTGATGAGGAATATTTCTTTAGTTTTGCAGCAGCTGTCAGAATCCCGGAATCTCAACTTGAGAAGGGGAAATAAAACTCGGGTTCGTGGGAAAGATCAAGTGTCCAGACCATCTAGGCTTTATTGTATTACCCAGGTTCCCCGCAGGTCCGTACTCACGATAATGCATTACCGGGCAGGCAGAGGTGAACTCTGCTGTCAAGCTTCAATACCATTGCAGGGTATTTTATAGGTACACAGGTACAGGGCAATTGATGACAGAATGCAGACATTACAATAAGGTTCTGAGGTCATCACATACAGAGCAGATAAAGGAATGTCAGTCAATCATACACTGACAATGAGATTACAATATTTCTAAATGCCTGTACTGACACTTTAGTTGAGTGACTTGAACCCATCTCCAGGTCTGCTTAGACATGTAAATTCAAGCTGCTGAGAAACTATTCATGATAAGCTCAGACCCCTGTCTAGACTCTAGACATTCTGAATGACCCTCTGGGCTGGGAAGATGCTTCCTGGTAAACTGAATTCCAGTGCCATTTTAAACTGTGACTTAGCTTGGTTTTGGGGAGGAGTACAGGATTTGATCCCACAATGCAAAAGCACACAGAAGTAATGCTTTTCAGACAGGATTCATCCAAATTTTCCCAACACACCAAAGGTCTCAACTCAATTTGATGGGCGAGGCAAGGCCCTTTCTGTCTGCAACTCTGTTGGCCTCAGGCAGCTCCCGGGTGGCTCTCATCGCTCCTTACGCTCGGACGATCCACGTGGTGGCTGTGAGGGTGCCGTGGACCCACACGCCTTCAGAGCGCGTCCGTTGGTTGTCCCATCCCACTGCCTGCTTTGGTTCAGATGGTCCCTGGCATGGCAGCCAATCACCTCCTCCCATTGGCTCACCCGGCTGCTGCATGGTGACGGGTGAACCAGGGACGGGCTGGCTCTGCTTGTATCCCACATTTTCCCCAGGGATGCAGCACGCAAGGGCTCCCAGGGAGTCAGTGCCCAGGCACTGACCCAGCTCAGTCTGGTTTAACCTCCCGTGAGCACATTGGCCACATTCAGGCGGTGACTTCAGCAGTCCGGTGCAGCCCTCTGAATGCCATCCCAGCAAGGGCGGATGTGCTGCCTTCCAGACGTCGTTGGACTGGAAGCCCCACTAGAAGCCCCGCTGGCAGCCCCGTGATGCCAGCGAGGCTGCAAGCTACCTGCCCTTGCTCTGAGGCAGCGCTGGCCAGCACTGGATACGGGCTCTGGATACGGGCTCTGCTGAACTATTGGACAGCATGTGGTCTGAACCCAACTGTTCACCACAAACAATCCATGAGGGGAGACCGTGGTTTGTGGCTTGAGCTGCGGGTTGTTCAGCTTTCTTCTCAGCTGGGTTCAGGCAACACAACACCCCATGGTTCAACAGCCACATACTCTCCCCTCTTGAGTGTGGGCTATCCCCTCACCTGGACCGAGTCATGGTTTTGGGACGGCGGAGCCCAGATGGCAAAGTGTCCGAGAGTGGCTTTTCCAGCTTGGACGGGTGCAGCAACTGGGAATCCAAGTGGAGAGGACAGACCATGCCTCAGCCACCAGTTGTGGGCTAGACCCTCCCCTCCCCTCCCCTCCCCTCCCCTCCTTTGCCCGTAGGCTCTGAAACACCAGACAGCCCTCAACAACACAGATCCGTATTGGCACTTCACAGCCAACAAGGCAATGCAGCTCCGAGAGCCCTCTAGCAAGCTGAATGATAAGCCTCTGCTCATGCAAAGAGTGTTGAACCCAAACTGGGGACTTCTCCTCAGGCACCTCCATGGGCTCCACTCTCAGGGTGCCCCCTCCTGGTGAAGACCCACCAGCAAGACCTACCCTCTCACTGGGCAGCTCTTCTCAGCTGACACGTCTTCCTGGGGCCAGGGGCCAGGCAAGGCAGTGACGCTCCCTCCTCCTGTTGGACCCTTCCCATTTCTTCCAAAACGGGCCAGCCTGGGAAACGGCAGGCAGTGACCTTGATGGCTCATCAAAGACCCCTGCTACCTTTTGATCCTCCTGCCCTCCATCGCCTCTTCCTCTTCAGATTCTGATAAGAGATGCCCCGGAAAGTCAGCAAAGGGGAGTGCCTGACCCATCTCTGCAGGTACCCACACCCTGGGGAATTTGAGGCGGGCCTTCCTGAATGCACGCACGGGGAATGGTCCAGAAGCTGCAGCAGGTGCGGTGTGACCCCCTCCATGCTGGTGGATGCAAGGAAATGAAATTACATGTTGCAGAACCCAGTTTAAAGCACTGTGAAAGGCATAAACGGGTCAGGACCAAATTCCTGGAAGGACAACTTTCACCCACACATTAAGATCACAAGGAAGGCCCTTCTTACTTGCCAACCTGTAAGATGGGTAGCTCCACAAAACAGGGCCTTTTCTGCAGTGGCCCCACTGGCTCTGGAATGAGTTCCCAGGCCCCATTGCTGCAGGCTTTTTGGAAGGCCCTGAAAGATAACCACTTTACTCTGGTTTTCCCCTGATTAAGCTTGGTCAGACTGAGCTATAGCTGCAGTTGTCTGTTCCCAGCTTTGTTTTCTGCTGGGTCGTGTGTTTTTCCCAGCTTAGCAATTTTTATTCAGCGTTTTGTTGCTGGCTCCTGCCATAGAAGGTGGGAAAATACTCTAAATAAAATTCAATGTTACACTGCTTTTCCCACCTCAAGGTGCCTTGTCAAGAAAATGAGACAAAAACTCTTTTGTAGGGGAGGGCTGGGGTTGGGGTTAGGGTCTGATCGCTCTGCATCCAAAAAAGGATGAAGGCGCACCCTTTTAATTTGACATTTTAAAATGATTACCATTTTTAATGCTGCATTTCTTGTTCTATGGTGTTTTTATTTTATTTTTTTTCTGAATGCCTTCCTGGTAGTTTGAGAAAGGCAATATCAGAATGAATATTGTGACAAGCGATCCCGTGTCTTTCTCAGTGCTAAGCATGCCTCTCATATCCTGATCCCATGCCCTTTCTCCCACATCTCCTCCTTTTTCTCCTCCTCCTCCTCCTCCTCCTCCTTTCTCCTAACTCAAAAGCACCCCACGCATGTTTAGTGGGGAGCCCACTCCATGGAACTGACTGGCACTGACTCCAAGGGACGCATGTGCCGTTTTCCCCGCCTCAGAGCACTAGCAAATGAGGAGTATGCTTGCTCCGTCCAGGCCTGCAGAAATGCTGAGACCCCACAAACAAAGCCAGGAATCTCAATTCTGCTGCGAAATTTAGGGTTGTTGTGGGTGTCCTGCGGAGGTCTTATTAAGATTGCCAGTTCTTTAGCGCATGGGGGGTCGAGTCAATGGAATAATGCGGTCTCAAATCATCGCTGTGAGCACCTTTAGAATCATGCGCATTAATGATGGGGATAGATCTGTGTACACCGCCAAGCGACAGCGAGCTCGGAAAAGTCCCTTCTCTGTGTGACACCCATGAATAATGGAAGATCTTGGATAGCATTTGGCACACTCGACTGCTCCGCTATCCTCACGCGCATGGCGCAGGCCGCAAGGAACAAGGCTGCCGGTATCGCATTCTTCCACCCCGTCATCATTAACCCAGCTGAAAGCCTCGGAGGATGGGCCGGCTAATTGAAGTCTTTGCCCAACATGATTTTATTAGCCGGGCGCAGCAAGCATTAAATAGCATTTTAATCCCGATGCGCCGCGTCTCCCACAAAAAGGTCGTAAATAATTAGAAGCATACTTAAAATGCCTGAAAGGGGTGCTCTCTGTGTGTGAGCCTGCAGCGGGGCTGTGGCAAATGGGTGGGAGGAATTTCATGTCGGGGGGGGTGATGGGAGATGGGGCACTGCTTGAAGTCACTAGGGAAAGCAACACAGGAGCCGGCCAAGATTCAGTTCCCAGCATTAGAAAGACACGACCCGCATTTTTCTCTGCAGAGCAAAAGGTGGTTGCAGACTGAGGAAAGAGACCCTCCTCCTCCGGCTGCTGCTCCAGTGCTTTTGGGCAGCCAGCACAGTGAGGTGGCCCCAGCCTTAAACATCACATCCCAGGAAGGTTCATCCTTTTGCTGTTGGAAAGTCCAGCCTTACAGACTTGGACGAGATGCTCCGATTCGCTGCGAGCGACAGATGCACCACTGCAAATCCACGCAGCATAAAAACCTGGTTTGGCCATCGCAGAGATCCTGGAACAATGTACGAGTTTCTGAGATCTGCAGGTTGCTCGGTAAGATGCGAAACAAAGCAGAACATGGTGGAGAGCTGGGTGGGAAGAAATATTATGCATCGTTCCTCTTCCAGACTTTAGGCAATGGCTCCAAGGCAGCTTCTAATGTTTTACTATTTCTTCCCGTTTCTTCTTCCAAGACTGCAGTTGCTGAAAACACGAAATAAAATCAAATTACAAAAGTACAGGCAGTAACTCTTCCTGATGTTCATGCACTTTTAAATTAGCTACCTTAAATTAGGTAATGGCTGGTGGGTGTAAATGGATTTGCAGAGGCGGGCTGTGTTCAGGAGTTCTGGATGCATGGGGGGGGCTTCATGGACTGGCCATGAAGCTCATGGGGGGCTTGGGGCCAGTCACAGACGCCGCTCAGCCCAGCCCACTCACAGGGCTGTTGTTGTGAGGAGAAAATGGGAGGGAGGGCGTGTCAGATATCTTGGGTTTCTCTTGGAGAAAAGGTGGGATAGAAATATAACAAGCTAACCCATAATTTTTGATGGCTAAAAGACTGATATTATAACATTGTGATGGATAGAGAGCCACGCAATACCTTTGAACAGGTGTCATATCACCATCACCATCAAAAGAATTTCATCAGATCTCTGGTCTGCTTTATTGAAGCTTACAGATAATTGGGACTGCAGGTGGCGCAGTGGTTTAAACCGCGGTGCTGCTGGGCTGGTTGATCGAAAGGTCGCCGGTTCGAATCTGCACACGGGGTGAGCTCCCGTGCCACATGCCCACGGAGACTGTCTGCGGACAAACGCTGGCTCCCTCGGCTAGGAAACGGAGATGAGCACCGCCCCCAAGAGTCAGGCATGACTGGACTTAATGTCAAGGGGAAACCTTTACCTGTACCTTTTTACCTTTACATATAATTACTAAAAAGTCAAATTATGTATTAATTACTTATAATCACTAAAAGTCATATTTCTATATATATTGCATGCATATGTTGTCTCTCCTCTCTTTCCCACCTTTCAAAATATTTTGGCCAAAATCTCACAATCAAAATTATTTTTACAAAGTAAAAGAGAATCACATTCACAGCCGTAGTGCTGGAAATACTGAACTCTCTGTTTCAAGGGATGCTGTTTGGGTGAGCCAAGACGAAGTGGCCAGCTGGGCACGTCATATGCGCCACTCCTTGTAGATCAGGCCTGGGGCTGGACGCTCACTTCTTGCCTCTAAGACAACCTGCCTCTTTCTCCTGCTCACTTTGTGTGGCCACCTGCCACTTCTGCTATGGATGTGCCAGGAGCTGGACATGCAGCATGACGAGTTGTTGATCCAAGTCCTGCAGTCGACCCCCATTTGACACTGGACAAAACCTGGGGAGGAACATCTAAGACAGGCCAAATAGAGTCACCACCTCTTGAACAGAAGATTGTAGAGTTGGGAAAGGTGTGAAGAAGAGCGACCAAAATGAAGAGGGCCTGAACCAGCTCCCCAAGGGGCTGCTGAACTCAGAGAGAAGGCAAGTCAGGGGAGACAGAACAGAGGGGTACGAAATTATGCCAGAAGTGGAGAAAGTGGATGGGGGGTTTCTCTCACTCCCATCTTGCTAGAACCCATTAATTGGAGACAGAGAAAGCGAAGCGTTTTTCACACAGTGCATTGTTAAATCTGCAACCACAAGATATAATGGCGGGCAGCAGGTCTGGTGGGTTCACAAGGAGATTAGGGTTAACCTAACCCGAACCCAAACCCTTAGACAAACCCTTGAAGAAGACAGCTGTCCATGACTACTAGTCCTGATGGCCCTGTGCTGCCTCCACGGCCAGAGACAATATGCCTGGGGACACGAGGTGCTGGGGATCATGAGTGGGAGAGTGCTGCTGGGCCCTTGTTGGTTTTCCCGAGGCAGCTAGCTGGCCACTGCAGGCTGGAGGGACCCTCGGGCTGGTCCCACAGGGCTCCTCTTAGGTTCTTTAGTGCATCGCTGCTTAGAGTCATCTACTGAGAGAGGGAGGCTCGAGATTCAATTTCGCCTTGCTAAGGATGCATTAAGTGGGGTGAAGCAGGACGTGCTCAGACTCTCATCTGCCATACGGGGCAGGGTGGTGCAGTGGTCACAGGAGCTCAGGAGATCCCAGTTCCAGCCCTCACTCAGCCAGGGAGCTTCCTGGGTGAGCTTGGGCCAGTCGCTGGCCTAACCTGCCTCACAGGGCTGTTGTTGTGAGGATAAAACGGGTTTTAAAGAGCCTCTCAAGCCACCTTGGGTTCCGTGAAAGTGTAGGGAAGGTGGGGCATAAATGCAATATAATAATAATAATAATAATAATAATCTACTTTACAGAATTCTTCTAGTCTAGGGTGCACGAGGTTCTTGGCATATCCAAAGGCACAATACAAGTTCCAGGCATCACCATTAGTCTTCCATCTCCTGTGTTAGCTCATCTCAGGGTTAGAGAATCAGGTATCATCTTGCAAAAGATGGCAAAGGCCGTTGTGTTGGCTATTAAAAAATGCTCCAGATCCTTATAGTTCAATGTCTCGACTAGGCGTAACTCAAAGTGTGGAAGCATTTTTGAGTTCCAGAGCTGTCAATCGGGGAAGACGGTACCAAAAGCACGTTGGGGGGGAGGGGATGTGAGTGGGGAGGCTGACTGGCTGGAGCAGAGCCCCCGATATGAAAGAGGAGGGTTAGCAGGCCACCAAATTTGCCTCTGGCAGGTGATGAGATGCTTTCGTGCCCCCTTCTGTTGTTATGCACTGGAAAGTTCTCTCCAGTTCGACCCTATGAATGAGCGGCCCCAAATGAAAGGGGCAGGAGTCAGCACCTGATTCCCCTAAGCGAAGCCTCTGTCGCAGGGTCTGAGAATCCATGACACGTACCAGCAGCAGCACCCTGCAAAATGCCCCAGCCCGGACAGCCCTGCTCAACTCCTGCAAACGCAGGCCTGCGTTTGTCCTTACGCAGCTCAAGCCACCTCATCTTTCTCCTGCCTCCTCTTCTTCCACCTTAGGCACGACCTAGCAGGAGCGTCTTCTCCAGGTGCCTTCTCATGATGCGCCCAATTCAACAGCCTCCAGCTTTGTCATGTTTGGTTCCATCTCTGGGAGGCCTGAATATAAAATCCAGGAATGGTCTCCCTGCACAGCAAAACAGATAGCTGGCTTCTTTGCTTGTTGGAAAAGAGGAGATCATCTGTGCTGTCTTTATATTATTGAAGCCAAAGATGAATGTAGCTGCTCTGTAAGAATTGTGAGAAGCCAGGCAGTTTTTCCTAGTGGTTGGAGGGGAAGATCCCTCTGAGAACCAAGTCTCAGTTTGGGTGGCATAAAATCTGCCATGCAGGGGTCCTCACGCTGATCAGCTGAATTCCATTGCCTTCAAGTTCTTAAAACGCTCACAAACACACAAACACACACACACCCAATGAATATACTGAACGAAAGAACAGACTCCAAGCTCAGCCCATGTAGTCTGCAATGCAAAACCCACTCTTTCAAATGGGCAGGGAAATCCCACGCAGAACCCTTACATTCCCCCGCCCCCCCCCGTCCCCCGGCAGCCCCCCAGAGTTCCTGGGGCCATTTCCACAGGGTAACTTAAAGAGTCGCTTTATCTATCGTGAGGTTTGTCGGCAGCGATTTGCCTGCGTGCGGGGTTGGCATTGCTCCATCTTTCTCTTTTGATCTGGTCCATTTCAAAGCTGTTCAAAAGCTGCATTTTGAGGCAGGGTTGAAGAAGCCTTTTTTTACCACCTCCGTGGAAATGCTTCTTAATTGCTTTTCTGAGTGGCTTTTAAACTGCCGCATGGGCTCGAACAATGCATTGTAGCCTTGAGACAAAACTCGCGCAACTGCTGAAGTCTGCGGAATCATTCAGACATTGCTCTCTGGGGGCCTCCAGCAGGTAGGTGAGATGGGGAGAATCCGGCCAGGCTGCTCGCCTGGAGTTCAGCGGCTGACAATCACCCAGGACTAGACCTCGCCCCCTTGGTGTGTTCAGACGCGGTTTCTCTTCATTCAAATGACCTGCGTGCATTTGGGACCTGCTGACCTGCTCCCCTTTCCTTGCCTCTTTCACATGTGCAAGGAAGAGGTCGAAACTTTCCTCTTTCTCTTTGGAACTGCTTTTTCCAACTTGCCTCCTCCCAGATGGGTTGAACTACAGCACCCATCATGCCCAGCCAGCAGGGTAGTTAGAACTAACCGCAGTTTCTTGTGATGTCTCCGTTTGGAACACTGGGGTTAGTTCAAAAACAAAGAGTTCTCTTAAAACTCCAGATTAGAGGGGTGTTGCTAGGCACTGAAAAGATTTGGGGAATCGTTTTGCTTGCCTGGGAAATTAATGATGAGATTCTACAGTTGCTGTACTCTTGGCATCTTTTTTCACAGGGACTTGAATGTTTCCAGCCTGTGGGCCATATTTGTTGGCATATGCTTGTTAGACTTAAGTTTGCTGTCTCCGCTTTGACCGTTCCGGCTTGGATGACCCTTCTAAGAGAGCAGACCAACAAGAGTCTGGACTGCTGGTAGCATTTCTCTGAGCTTCTCTGAAGCTCTCAGACCCTTTCACCATGTTAAGGTGTGTGTCCCAGAGGGGAATCGACTCCTTACTAACATTTATATTCCATCGAGGAGGTGTAGATTGTCCTCATCTCCATTTTATCCTCACAACAACCCTGCAAGGCAGGTTAGACTGGGGGGTAGTCACTGGCCCTAGTTACTCAGGCCAAGTGGTCAAAGAGCCGAGTCTCTCAAAGCCCTAGTTCCACACTCTGAACCACTACCCCACACTGGCTCACAAATGTGACTCATAAAATGCCACATTTACAACCCTCTTCTGGTAATTAGTACCATAAATTAGCCCCGCCTGCAGGCATGTGATAATTCAACTGTTTTGCAGCCCTGTGTGGGCAGGGAAAAGCAGCAAGTTCATCCCACCCTTGATGCACCTGCTGTTTTTCCTGCCCATATACAGATGAGTGACAGCCTCAATTTTGCTGGTGGGTTGTGAGCCATCCAGGCCTGTTCCACGACAATTGTATTTCCAGCCTTGCCTAGCAGCCGGTCGATTGCTCAAACCAGCTCCAAGTAATCAGTGGACTTTGACATGCTGGACCAGCAGTGCCTTGTCGCCTTGACCGCAGCCCAGCTGCTCCCTCTTTGCGCTCTCCTCTTATCTACCACAAATCCCCACTCCTGCTGCTTGCCAAGGAGCTCTATATAACTCTGTTTAATAGACCCTTACCTTGTCAACACCTTTGTTGTCGGGAACTTCAAGGTTTGGCAGTCCTGTTTCCAGACACAGGATTATATTCCTGGATTGCAGGACTGTCCTGGACAAGACAGTCTCTTGCTGAACCCAGTTCCAGACATCTGGTGGACTTCCCTTCTTGCATGCATGTGTGTATGTTTAAAGGGATGGAGTAATTGTGGGGTGGGGGAAGCTGTGTGGGTTGAGAGAGCAGTAAAATATTTGTACAAGAGCCATCGTCAGTGAATGTAGAGGGATGCAGCCAAAATGACTTTTGGGTCAGGATCTAAAGGAAGGCCTTGAAAGCTATATTAGGAACCCATGCATAATGCCCCGTTGCCTGCAAATTTTTATTGCTTTGCAAAAGAAGAGTAATAATAACAACAATCCTGTGCCAATAGATAAAGTTATCCAGATGTACGCAGGGAAAGATCAAGACACAATTCTTTAAACTTGCAGCCCAACACGCAGAATTGTTTTCATCCCTTGAGTTCGACTCTTGAGTTGATTACTAAAACACACAACAGAACAAAATCATTCTAGGGAAGGCCATCCATGCTGCGAAGGGTTGATGGGTCGTGTGGAATGGAACCAAGCGGCCAGATTCCGTTTCCTGAATGTGAAGCAACAAGGGACACGGAGCCGTGGGCAGGAGGCCAAGGAGGAGCCATGACTAGGAAAAGTTCCGTCACCAGGAGATCTTTTTGGCTTTTGGATGAAGCGGGTTCCATGCCCACTGAGCTTAATGTGACTTACTCCAGAAAAGGCATGCACAAGATGTGTCTCACGATGCCCATTCTTCATATTTTCTAGCGTGCAACAGAGGATGCTGACGAAGAGGGGGCGGGGGCCATTTGTGTGTGTGCAGGATAATAGGCAGCACCTTGCTCAGGGCCCTCCTGAGCAGAGAATAATACCCCGCCCTCTGGCTCAGAGGATGCGTTCCCAGCAAAAACCCCACCTCTCCAGCCTCAGGGAAGTCTCAGGTTACAAAATCAGACAAAGGCCCTGAATAGTCCCATTCAACTCCTCCAGGAGAGCTGGAGCCATGTTTGTATAAAGCTTGGGAGCCTTAGATGGGTTTCCCATGGCCCCCAGCACAGTCCCTGAAAGTTGGGAGCCTGGATTTTGATGGGTTTCCCATGGCCCCCAGCACAGTCC